>JBBBDQ010000927.1:30000-360000 GCA_037127315.1 Ascarosepion bandense | reverse complement strand
TATCTATTTAAGTGCATATATATATACATATACATACATATATATATATATATATATATACATACATAAATATATATATATATATATATATATATATATATATATATATATATATAATACGTAAGTTATATATAATTGGAAATCTTTCACTAAATTAACTATTTATACAAGTCCATGGTGAGAACAGCAGTGTTTTACTATCCATTCTGTACAGTTGGCTGACAATTGACTATTTTTTCTGAATTCAACATGAATTTTTTTTCAAATTCCAAACAAAAAACACTGTCGCATCGATATTTTACTCCAATATTATAAACGAGTTCATCATAAGTAAAAAAAAATTCAAATTTTTAACTTAATCGTTAAGATTACGTCATTTATAGGATTTTTGCAAATAAATCTTAACTTTTCATCATTTGAATTTTTCTCCGCAAAAAAAAGAACAACAAATAAAAAAAATAACTGTACAAAAGAATAAATAAATAAATAAATAAATAATTCATAAAGAAATCTACCGAATATTGATCCTTAAAATATAGTTACGAAATTAGAATGAGTTATGGAAAGATTATCCACACCCTTCGCATGCTGATCGCGGCCGGAAATTTAAAAAAAGTCAACACCCCATTACCATTATTAAATAAGGTAAGTTTATATAAAGTTCAAGCTCCTGTAGTGGATAAAAAATTAATTAAAATCAACTTTCTTCTCCGCTTTTACAAAATCTCACAACAATGTGTTAAATCCTGGAAAAAGGATTGACCATGTGCTTAACGAAAAAGTCGAAACCAGATTTCGCAAGTAGGTGCTAAAATGATTTTTAATCAATGGGGGCGACTTGCTAGACTTGAGGACTTAGCGATCCAGTGCTAAATTCAAAAATACTATTTAAATGACCTCCCAGATGGGAGCCGAGAGACGAAAGAACTAAAATGTAACCAACTTCAAATCGACCCGGAGATGAGGTCAGGTCGCACCTTGTTCTCTTTCTCCTTTTTTCTTTCAACAATTACTAGTACGAACATTTTGTACGAACTCTTGATATCCTTAACTTTCTCATCGATCATTAATTTCTACGAATTCTTGTTATTCCTCCTTTAATAAATTTCTATTTTAAAATGCAAAATGTATATTTTATTCTTCTTACGCTATTCCACACAATTCCACATATTCCAACCTGCCGACAAGCAACCTTCTGATGATGAAAAATTTTCTGATGATGATAACTCTGCAAAAAACTTGCAAGCAGTAGGGAGTTTGGTTAAGTAAGACGCAAGGCCGAATGAAAGAAACATTAACCAAATCCTTACGCTACACTCCTATTGAAAATGACACAAGAATAAAATCCATCTTTAGGTAAATCTAAAACACCAAGAACAAAAACCGCTTGAAAATAGCTAAAGAAGTAGACAGAAGAGCAAAGGACAATAAACATTATGCTCGCTTAATCGTACTAAACAGAAAACATAAAAAAAGAGATATCTGCCAAACACTGAACCACTCTATCTCCCTGCCTCTCTCTCTCCACCCCCCTCTCTCTCTCTGTCTCACACACACAAACACACACGCACGTGCGCGCACGCACACACACACACACACACACACATCTAAACTTATTTATAAATGGAAGTTTGTTTCTGAGTGTATGTGTATGTCTGTGTGTGTGTGTCCGTTAACTATAGACTCCGAAACTGCTGAACCGATTTTCTTGAAAATTTACACAGTTGTACTATAAGCATCTGCGAGTGTGCTTAGCTAGGTTTTGTGTCGAGGTATCCCCGATAAATATCGAAAATCGACAATGGAAAAAACGGGTTATAGAAGGAGTGGTCCGATTTTAATAAAATACACTCATAGAAAAAGACATAAGAAACAATATTCAGAAGTTTCAAGGTTGCAGTTCTTACAATAGTGCAGAAAATCGATAATATATATATATATATATATATATATATATATATATATATATATATATATATATATATATCAAAGGCAAGATGTTTGTGTGTGTCTGTTTATCTGCCTGTATGTCTGTATTTTATTCAGCCCATTTATTTTAGTTTTTGCTTCGGGTTTGGCTCTAAGTAGGTATAATTGTAGTTCTTAGTCTCAGCCATGATACCATTTACTCAGAGGTCTTATTTAGCCTTCAAAATTCAGTTTACGACGAAAAAAATTCAAAATTTGACTTACATCCATTCATTTTTCTTTCAGTCTACGGTTTCGCTTTAACTGGAAACAACTATTGCTTTTTGGTTTTTCGTGCCAACGTCCAAAGAGTGTGAGCTCCAGGACCATGGATTAGTTTTAAAGAATTTATTACACCCGAGCAACACCTGGCTATACTGCTGGTATATTTATATATTCATAGTTGGAAAGGTTTATGAATTTATCACTTTTGGTTAGAAGAATGATGATACCTTTGTATAACGTATTCAGTTGTTTTTTTTATCATTTTGAGTGTTGAGCATCAAATTTATTGGCCTGGTATGTTGTTTTAAATGTCTAAAGATGTTAGAATTATCGTTTAATTGTAGTGTCAAACGTTTGTAGTGTGACCAACATAAATATTGTTTGATCCGTTCGAGATACAATCTCCGAAAGGGCAATTGAATTTGTAAACTGTTGTGGCGAATGAGTGAGTTGGATATATGAGATTCAGAGTAGTATATAATTAACTTAATCACTAGAGGAAATTACACATAGACTCACGGAAATTACCAATCACTCTGAAGCTCAACATCGGCTCAAAATTATAAAAAATTGAATACTTTCTACAAAAGTACAATCACTCTTCCGACCAAAAGTGATAAATTCATCAACCTTCCCAACTATATATATATATATATAAGGGAAAACTTAATACGTCATTTCATTTATAAACTATAGCTCCTTTCAGTGAGTTTAATTAGGTTATATCATCAGACCTTACAATATATCCTCCATCTGGTACAAAATTTCTTCCGGCAGAAATTTGCTACCAGATGGAGGATATATTGTAAGGTCTGATGGTATGAGCTAATTAAACTCATTGAAATATACTATAGTTTATAACTGAAATGACGTGTTGAGTTTTCCTTTATAAAGTTCATATCGCTTTGGTTAACACCCACGGAGCTCTCTATACCAATTCACATTTTATTAAGGTAATCTTGTTGGATTATCCTCACCGTTTACGGACTGACACCTCTCTCTCTCTCTCTCTCTCTCTCTCTCTATATATATATATATATATATATATATATATATATATATATTTGTGATTGTGTGTGTGCGTCTGACAGAGAGAGAGAGAGAGAGAGAGAGAGAGCGGCGGAGATAGAGTGGGTGAGTGTTTGGCAGATATCTCTTTTTTATATCAGTCAGTTAAGTGCCATACGTGATACACGCTTTGGAGACCAAGTCTCGAAAGACACATGACTAACTGGGCAGAAGATTATTCAGCAGTAGGTTGCCTTTGCTTTCTGCGGTAGACTGGTTGCCTACCAAAGCTATAGAACCCAATCTGTCTTGTTATTTAACCCATAATTGGAAGGAATAGACGGATTAATATCTTTCCCAAGGATATTTGCGCTTATGTGAATACAATGAATTCGGCTGGAATTCGAACTCGGCTCCCCGAACTTTTTTATATACGTTTCATTAAAGACGACTTTCATACGTTTCATTAAAGATTTTTCGATTAAGCTTTTATTCAATTTTTTCTTGTGATCTCATAAGTGTTTTCTTTTCTGGACATTCTGCTTCTTCATGTGCGTGTCCCTTCTGGTAGTCTAAGCAATTCAGTATTTCTATTACACTCCCGTCAGGTTCTACTGCTTTGTTTCTGTTCAATTTGGCCAGTGCCGATTCCACTGCTGTTTTCAATATTTCCAGTTCGTGCATAGTTCTGTGTATTGCTGGTTGCTCTGTCATGTTCCGGAAATGATCTCTAATATACTCGACCCTTCTATGAAGTATTTTTCTTTTTCTAGTATATGTGTTCCGTCATTTAATTTTATACATCCTGTTGCTGAGCATGTCTTTTGTCCTATTAGTTACTTTTTCTTTTTATGTATATTTCCTGTTTTTTGTGCTCACTCTCTCTCTACTTCGGCGCATTTGTCGTTGAGCCGTCTTTCTTTGGAGTGTCTGCATTTGTTTCTTATCTCCTTGTGTAGTTTCCTGTCTTTTTCCTCCATTTATAGGTTAAATAACAGGACAGATTGTGTTCTATAGTCTTGGTCAGCAAGCAATCTACCACAGAAAGCGATGGCAACATACTGCGGGATAAACTTCTGCGCAGTCAGTAAATCATCTTTCTGCCAAGACATGATCGCTCAAAGCGTGTATCACCTATGGCACTTAACTGACTGACAGTTTCCTGCATTCTGTTCCATATCTTGGCATCGTTTTCTGTCTCTTTTGCATCATGTCAAGAATCTCTTCAGTGATTTACTCGTTTTTCTTCCGGCGTGCTTTTTTTTCCTTTGGGATGATGTCATTCGTTGATGTCACTAGAGATTCACTTATTGCCTCCCATTTTGAGTCTTCGTTTTCGATTTGTCCTTCGTATTACTTTCTCACACTATCTGTGTACATTCAGCCAGTTAAGTTCCATACGTGATACACGATTGGGCGATCATGTCCCGAAGGAGACATGACTGACTGGGCAGAAGATTATCCCGCAGTAGGTTGCCTTTGCTTTCTGTGGTAGACTAGTTGTCAACAAAGGCTATAGAACCCAATCTGTCGTGTTATTTAACCACATAACTGGAAGGAATAGACGGATTAATACCTTTCCCAATGCTATTTGCGCTTATGTTAATGCAATGAATTCGGCTGGAATTCGAACTCGGCTCCCCGATTTCTCGTTCCGAGCCGATATCCACTGCACCACAACGCACATACGTGTACATTACAGTGTGCAAAAACTGTCCGAATATTTTATATATTCCAACGCTCAGCTATTATATCATCCAGTATTTTAATTTATTTTAAACTAAATAATCTGCCGAGGCTGACAAAGCAAACCTCGCTACCGAGTTTGAAAAAGATATTCAATCCGTAGCGGACTAGGGTAAGAAATGGCTTCTGAATTTTAATGCTTCCAAAATGAAGCTGCTAACTATTAACCATCAAAGACAATCGCTCCTATCTCCCATTAGTATGAATCAGGATAGTCTCCCTGAAAGCAAAGCACTGCGCCTCCTAGGGTTAACTATCACAACAGGCCTAAAAGTAGAATGACTATATAGAAACCATAGCTAAATCCGCTGCTAAGAAAGTTCTCTCTGTAGGGCTAGGAAGTGTTTCCTATCTATAACAATCCTGCACATATATGAATCTATCATCCGCCCGTGCATTCAATACTACCGCCATATCTGTTTGGGTTCTGCTGCTATCAACCTAGGTGGCCTTGACGAAATACAGCAGAGAATCTGTAATGTGATCGATCCCGACTTGGCAGCTCAGGTACAGTCACTTTCTCACCGGCGTAATGTGGCTTCCCTGTATCTCTTCTACAAACACTTTCAAGAATTCTTCTCCGATGAACTTAGCTCAATGGTGCCCCCTATATATGAATTTACTTGAGCCACTAGATTAGCAACTAGATCCCACCCTTTTACTGGGAAACCAACAAAATATAAACACAAATTCTACTCCAACAGTTTCTTTTCTCGCACTTCCCGCCCGTGGAATTCCCATCCGTTTACTCTTTCCCCGGTAGCTACAATCTCCAAGAATTTAAATGTAAAGTCAGCAGTCAGCTCCTATCTCACTGACCTGCATCCTCTCTCTCATACTCCTTTCTCCATCCATTCCACTCTCATCAGTATTCTCATCCTTCTCTTAACCACTCCCTGACACTCCCTATAACCTGTCACTCTTTCTCATAATGTTCCTCCTATGTAAACCCTGCAAAACAGTGCCAGTAAAATGTCTTGCTTTGGGCAATATGATCATAAAAAAAGGACATGTGGATATTTATATAAATGTATCTATAATGGGAAAGTCATTTTGTTTTTGGTTGTCTTCCAAGCACGGCCCACAAATTGTGACCGCATTCTTAGTCGAGATTATTGAGTGCTGGCTTTTTCTCTTTATTGTTAATGCTTTCAATATTTTAACCGATATTTTCCATGTGGATGAGTCTATTATAAACCTAATTACTATATTTAAACACACAGAAATCTACCAAAGACCGTCCACAAAATACTCCTGAAACAATTGAAAAATGGAAACTTTGAGATTTTTGCTTAACATATCCTACGATTGATAAATGAATTTCAGAGGGGAATGTGTAACCAATACGGATTTGCGAGAGAGTAACCAATACGGATTTGCGAGAGAGTAACCAATACGGATTTGCGAGAGAGTAACCAATACGGATTTTGGAACGGCAAAGTACGCATTCCAGAATTTGATCAAAGTATTAAGAGACAGGAAAGTTTCGCTAGAAACAACGAAGTAAGTTCTTGATATGTGGTGTCTGTCCTTCAGTATGGCAGTAAATGCTGGACAATATCATCAAAGATGATGAAAAAACTTGAAGCAACTGAAATGTGGTTCTACAGAAAGATGCTGCGAATATCATGGATCTAGCATGTGTTTTAGAAAGGATGGAAACGAAAAGGATATTAATATTGAGTATCAGGGAAAGACAGATGAAGTTATTGGGACATGTGATGAGAAAGGAAGGCTTGGAGAATCTGATACTCATAAATTAAATAGAGGGAAAAAGGGACAGAGGAAAGCAGGAAATAACATATTTGAATAGCCTGAACAGGTGGATGGCAGAGCGGGGTTTGGATGGGGTAACAGGAGAAAGCGCGCTAAAAGCTACCAGGTATAAAGAGATGTGGAGGGCCATGATCGCCAACGTCCTGAAGGGACATGGTACATAGAAGGAAAAAGAACTGAGTTTAGATTCTGGCTGAGTATTTTTAGTTCATTTTCGTATTATTTCACCCTATTGCACGCTGTGGTACAATGGGACACTTTGTCCCCCCCCCCCCGGTCGCGTTGTGGAACGCCTCGCACACCGTTTCTCTTGCCGTCAGCCCGTGAAAACACTTGTTTTTATTTTGAAAACTTAAATCTCTGATTATTCTTAACGAAACTTCGCACTGTTATGAAAAGACTTTTTTATCTTTTTGGAAAATTGAAAGCTCTGATTGCTTAACGAATCATTCTTTCCACTGTTAACTTTGAAAATAGGCATTGTACATTCTGCTTTTATTATTAGTTATTTTTTTTATATATATAAATACTTTTTTTTCGTAAATCATCCAAGTGTCTTCAAACTTATTCATTTATTTGTTTTTATTTTATCTTTTTTTTTTTTTTGGTGCTGTGTTTATTTATTTTTTTTTTTTCAATACATGTGTACACGTGTGTCCGGTCTAGTTTGAGGTGGTAGAGGAACGGCCACCGGGTTTCCAACGTGACTTTCCTGAAATCAAAGAACACAGCCTGGGCAGAAAAGTTCACCTTTGTAATAGACGTCTTGAAGACCAGCTACTGTGACGAGGCCATCGTTACGATTAGCGACCCGAGAGCGTCGTTATAATTGGTGCTGTTTCAACAGCATCAACCCACTCAGGTTCGGGTCATCATCATCACAACAGGCTCCGGACCAGAACTAGAGAGCCAGCAGGTATCACAAGAGGCTCGGAATAAGAAATCGGAGGATTTGTTGCATTTATTTAAGCGCGAATACCCTTCGGAAAGGTATTAATCCATCTTTTCTCCCTCCAATTATGGGTTGAATAGCAGAAAAGATTGGGTTCTATAGACTTGTTTGGCAACCGGTCTACCGCAGAAAGATACCACAATCTAATACGGAAAAATCTTCTGCCTAGTTAGTCATGTCTCGAAAGAGACATGATCGCTTAATCGTGTAACACGTATGGTGCTTCACTGACGTTTAGTTACATAAAAAGAGAAACCTTGTTCGGGATTGTTGAGAAGCAAACCATGTAAGTGAAAAAAATTCTTAATTCAAAACTTTAGGAAAATAGACTGAACTAATTGGAGTAGATAGACTGAACTAATTGGAGTAGATAGACTGAACTATCGCCCGGTTCACACTCCACCCACGTCTATTGAACAGGTGTAGAGGCTCATCCCTTGTTCCCTGTTTAGGATGTGGTTTCCGGCTTTCTCTTTCCAATCTATTCACTCTTACGTAGCCCCCTGCACACCAGTGGCCTTACCGCCTTGCTTGGGGTGATATGATTAAAAAAAAAAAAAAAAAAAAGCAACGGAAAAACACTATCACAATCTTACCAGTTCAGAGATATTAAAGAAAAGTAATCTGTGGCGTGTCATAATATGAGACCATTGATATCGTTACTTATATACACAGAGAGAAATAAAACCAGTTTGGTATTGTATTGAATAAAGGCTTTTGTTTGAAAAGAGAACGTGATAGTACTTTCAGTTGTGTGTTAGTTATTGTGTATCCTTGCCAAGAGTTATCATTTACTCCGATTTAAATTGAAATTTTCCTTGATGACATTAAATGCATTTCGTTTCAGTAAATTTATAACCTAATCATTCTTCAGCGCTCATCAAGTGACTTGATCAGAGAATAGTTTTCTTTGACTGGGGAAACTTTATTGAAAGCATTTGGGCATAAAGGCGGGGGCGGGGGCGGGGGCGGAAGCGGAGGCGGAGGCGGGGGCGGGGGGTAGCTGTAATGGTTTTAACCGTGTATCTCGCGTTGCTGAAGTGAACTGAATTACTTGATATATTATCTATCATTTTATTTTATTTTTTCTTTTGAATAAATGATATATTTTTCTTATAATTTTACAGATGGAAACTAATAAAGCAGATTAAACTGTATTGTAACGATATGAACAGCGCATATCCTTCCAAAAGTTGTAATGGCTGTTTTTCTTATATATATAATTTCATTACACATTATGCATTCATTGACAGTGTAGATATATTATTATTGTCTGTTGAAATTTATAAAGTTTTTCTCCTGAAAGATTTCTCGGAAAAAAATAGGTTTCTCATGTTCACTAATTGTTATAAACCTAAGGTTTTAAACGAGTTTAAAATACGAAAAATCTTTCTTTAAGCTTTTATTTTAAGTTTAATTTCAAGCTAATAGATTCAATTTAATATTTCCAATAAGGAAACTATTTGCTGTATTTCAAAAACTAATTTAAATTGACCGAAAGAAGATTTTGTTCCTAAAATAACTTTTTTGTTCTTCTTACATCGGAATCAAACTCTCTTTAATAATATATATATATATATATATATATATATATATATATATTATCGATTTTCTGTACTATTGTAAGAACTGCAACCTTAAACTCTCTTTAATAAAAATCTTCGAAAATAAAATATAATTTTGTGAAACTTTATTTGAGGAATTTTAGCTTATTTAAAGTATAATTAATCTTATTTGAAAAAAAATATTTACTCTAAGTTTAAAATATTGCTGAAATGCATTTTTCTTAACATACAGTTACTGTGTTGACAGTGTTAACAGATCTGATGTTGTTTTACGGAGATTTTATCTGTAAAACCTAACCGAACAAAATGAAATGAGAGACTTTTTTATGTAATTAATCATTAATCATAAATAATTTATTGAATTTTAGAATTGTTGACTTTATTTTTACTATAGTTATCGCTCTTATTTTCTGAAAATATCTTGTATGGTCTCCCGTATTTACAAACATCATCACATTTATACACTAACTAGCAGTATAACCCGGCGTTGCTCGGGTTTAATGAAATCTTTAAAACTAATCCATGGTCCTGGAGCTCAGACCCATCCTAAAGAATATTTGTGTGAAGTTTGGTGAGAATCGGATAAAAATTGTGGATTTGTATAAAGGATATACAGACAGATAAACAGACACACAAACACAAACATCTTGCTTTATATATATATATATATATATATATATATATATATATATATTATCGATTTTCTGCACTTTTGTAAGAACTGCAAACCAACCTTGAAATTTCTGAATATCGTTTCTTATGTCATTGTCTATGAGTGTATCAAATTTGATGAAAATCAGACCACTCCTTCTATAACCTGATTTTTCGATTAGCGATTTTTGATATTTATCGAGGGTACCTCGACACAAAACCTAGCTAAGAATACTCGCGGACGCTTATAGTACAACTGTGTAAATTTTCAAGAAAATCGGTTCAGCCGTTTCGGTGTCTATAGGTAACGGACACACACACACACACACACACACACACACACACACACACACACACACACACACACAGACAAAATTCCATTTATAAATAAGTTTAGATTTGTATAATATCCTGGGACAAAAATTAAGTGGTGTATAGTACATTCTTTCCCCCTTTTAACAGTAGCTGGCAAATAAGGCTTAATTAGATTTCTAAGTTAATGAAAAATGGAGTCTGAAGTGCGGGATTATCGTACAACTAATAAGAGTTTGAGTTTTGTTTGACGGTATATCAACCTCTTTGGGTTATTTAATGCCAAAAAGTGGAGGTTTAAGGTATTTTTTTAATGTTCGGTTATAGTGAGAATTTTGATTTAGATTTTAATGATGTTTTTATTTTTTTTTATTTTAGAAAACTGGAAATGTCTTCTATTTTTGTATTGAAAAATGTTTTGCTGAGAATAGTTTTTCCTTTAAAAATGTGCTATGGTAATTTTCTTTCAAAAATATATTGTTGGCAATATTTCTTCTTTTAAAAATGTATATTTTTCTATAAAAGTCCATTTTTATGGATATATATTTCAATAAAAGTGTATTTTTATACTTTCATAGTGTTTTGGCGTTGTGGTGCGGTGGATATCGGCTCGGAACGAGAAATCGGGATCCGAGTTCAAATTCCAGTTGAATTCCTTGCATTCATTTACGTACAAATACCCTTGGGAAAAGTAATAATCCGTCTCTTCCCTCAAATTATGGGTTAAATAACAGGATAGATTGAGTTCTATAGCCTTGTTCGGCAATCAGTCTACCGCAGAAAGTAATGGCAACCTACTGCGTAATAATCTTCTGCCCAGTCAGTCATGACTCTTTCTAGACATAATTGCCCAAGCGTGTATCACGTATGGCACTTAACTGAGTGTTTTGGCCCCAGTTTGGTAGTTAACTATTTGCCGATAACTGGGACCCTAACAGGTGCTACCAATCCGGCTCACGGTGGACATTAGAACAAAGCAATTAAGAGGTGGTTCCATGCTCCTCACAACCTCCCCAATCAGAGGCCTTGCTGCCGGATGCAGTTTACTGTCATACCCAAGACCCACCTAATACGAAGGGATATTTTAAAAATTATTTTTGAAAGTAAAACGCAACAGAGTCAAGTAAAATCATGCTCTTATTTTCTTTTTTTTTATTTGCTATTATAATTCAATTGTTTGTCTTAGTGTCCCGCACTGAAAATCATTCTGTAGAAAATCGTAATACGATTCGGAGTCATAGGTATCTGCTTTCTATTTTCAAAGCTATTTATATTACAATCTTTTTTAAGTAATGTTATATGGCTATCTCATTCCACTATGAGAAATCAGAGTAGCTGTGTTCGAATTCCTGTCGAATTCGTTTAATTCACTTGAGTTCAAATGCCCTTGATAGAAGTATTAATCCATTTCTTCTCCATCTAGCTATGGGTTGAATAGCAGGACAGATGGGGTTCTTTAGCCTTGGTTGTCAACCAGTCTACTGAAGAAAGCAACCTACTGCGAGAAAATTTTTACTTTGTCAGTCAAGTCTCGAAAGAGACATGATCGCCCGAGCGTGTATCACATACGGCAATTCATTGACTGAATATACAGCTATATGAATCTATGTAAAATTTCGAGCGTAACGATATATCTGGAAACAGTCGAGACGGTGTTGTGGGAAAAATGTTTGCCGACCGCAGACATCAAACCGCTTGCCCAAGGTATTGAATGCGTGTTATTTTTACATAAATAATAGAATATAAGAAATATATATATGGAAATAATAGAGCATAGGATGTAATGTATTCATGCCTTTACGAAATCATTAATAAAAAAAATTTGGGCATGTATCTATATTCATTAATTTACAATTTACGTGTCCGGTGGTGATATGTATGATGAAATAAGGAAAATATATTTTAATCGTTTGATTGGACGAGAGTTATACGTGTCTGCATCTGTTTTCAATGGTGCTTTTGTTACAGTCTTTTCCAGGTAAGATCAAATGATTAGAAGGAGTGTTAGAAGGAAGCCTAATGACGTCCTCATCACACTACAAATAAAACTATTTTGTAAACTCAGCTTAAAGCATTTACCAATTAGTCAAAAAGTAATCGATACTGCTCAATTCAATCTAGATTGTTATGTGTTGAAAAAGGCAGTAAAAATACTGCTAGTAATACTACAATTACTATTATTTATAATACTACTACGATAGAGTCTACGGCTATATCGTGTTGAATACACCGTTGCCCGTCTGATCACCGAGGTTAAGCAAAGTCGAGCCTTATTACTACTTACATGGGTGACCATTTGTGAATACCAGGTGCTGTAAGCGTAAGGACCAAGAATGATCCACCGGTCCTCCAGGTTTGGGGTTTGGGGTTTAGGTGCAGGGCTAACAACCTTGTCCCCTACAAAAACGGTTTGTTACAGAAACAGCAACAAGAAGCTGCTGCTCTATGCACCATTAGGTGTGATGGATAAATGATGTTGATGATACTACTATTAATGATATTAATAATAATGATGATAGCAATTATAACAACTTTATGTCAGACCAAGAATGGTTTTCATAGTTTCTGATGTTAAGTTAGTAATTGTCAATCATCGCGCTGCGGCACATTAGTTTGCCGCCAGATCCTCTTAGGTGCGTCGCAACATATTGTCACAGCATTGGTGTGCTGAATGATTATTGTATTTCCGACCTAGCCTGTTCGTACGTTTTTTTAAGTTTTCCTTTTTAAAAAATAATTGGATTTTAAAGTTCATTTTTATAGCAACGATAGTCTTCCTATTTTGAGGTTTGGTGCGAGATGATCTTTCTAATCAAGTTGTTCTTGTGTTTGTTCTTATATTGGAACAAACATTGAGAATTGTTAGCAGTAAGAGAGCCTGACAAACTAGCATATTAATAATGGTAATGCTTATATGAGATGTTTCCTTTTAAGGAAACAGGTGACATTTATTGAGCGAAGAGCCAGTGCAAAATATTGTCACAGCATTGTCACAGCATATATATATATATATATATATATATATATATATATATATATATATATATATATATATATATATATATGTGTTCTTCTACCGAACGTCCATGGCTCAGAGGTGGACTCGCCGACTGGCGCCAGCTCGGTCGGGTTTCAATCCTGGTTTAAGAGCAATCGGAGTCTAACCGTACTGATGAGCTGTGATACAGCGAAACGGATGTGTCTGCGGTTGACTATATATATATATATATATATATATATATATATATATATATGGGGAGCTATTTGAAGGTTATCACAATGCGTTTAGTAAAATAAAGGAAGGTAAAGAAGGCTTTGGGTATTACCTATTCATTAATATTTCGAGATCAGAATCACATCTTCAGAATGATAGAAGAGCTTGATTTCACGTCCGCTGGTGTACCGTGCCTTTAAACGGATTCTGAACGCATTGTGATAGCCCTCAAATATCTACCCAGACATCTTATATACACAATGCTTCAAGCAAATTACAAAACTTTTATATTTATATATATATGTCTTAGCTTGAGAAATATTGTCTTAAGTGATTTGGTGTGTTAACACTGCCCCGATGACCTGGTATGGTTGTCTTAGCTTATTACTTTAATTGAATCGAGGTGTTAATATTGACCTGTTTTGTCGTAGTGGATTAAGATGAGCTACAGTAAATAGAATGTGCGTTTTGGTGCAGTGGATATCGGCTCGGAACGACAAATCGGGAAGCCGAGTTCGAATTCACTTACGCACAAATACGCTTAGGAAAGGTATTAATCCCACTCTTCCCTCCAGTTATGGGTCAAATGATAGGACAGATTGGGTTCTATAGCCTTGGCTGGCAACCAGTCTACCGCAGAAAGCAATGGTAGAAAAGAAATATCTGCCCTATCAGTTATGTCTCTTTCGAGACATGATCGCCCAAGCTTGTATCACGTATCGCACTTAACTGACTGACTGAGACGCAGTACAATGCCACTGAGCCATTTATGCAAATTCTCTTAGGACTGACATACTATGTATTCTTATGTTCAGGAGTTTTTTTTAATCATATCACCCTGAGCAAGGCGGTATGGCTCCTGGTGTGCAGGGGGCTACGTAAGAGTGAATAGATTGGACAAGAGAAAGCCGGAAACAACGCCCTAAACAGGGAACAAGGGATGAGCCTCTACACCTGTTCAATAGACGTGGGTGGATTGTGAACCGGGCGATAGTTCAGTCTATCTACTCCAATTGAAAAAAAAATAAACAAAAAAGAAAGTGAAAAGATTGGAAAAGAGAAAGCCGGAAACCACATCCTAAACAGGGAACAAGGGATGAGCCTCTACACCTGATCAATAGACGTGGGTGAAGTGTTAACCGGGCGATATTTCAGTCTATCTACTACAACTGAAGAAAAATAAACAAAAAAATAAAGTGAAAAGATTGGAAAAGAGAAAGCCGGAAACCACATCCCAAACAGGGAACAAGGAATGAGCCTCCAGACCCGTTCAATAGACGTGGGTGGAGCGTGAACCGTGTGATAGTTCAGTCTATCTACTCCAATTGAAAAAAAAAAGAGTTAAAGAGTATCTTGATAGGGAGTAACTGGGATGCATTATCACCGGAATTCGAGAGGACTGATTACTCTCAGTGGGGGTTGAGACAGTCAAGCATAAAAAATAATCATATCTAGATACCAATAATAATAATAATAATAATAACAACAACAACAACAACATTAACAACAATCAAAACCGGTTACAGACAAAGGAACTGTGACAGTGTGAGATTTTACAATACACACAGACAGAACAAACAAATACAGTCGCCCAGACACCGTAATCAAAGACCACAAGAGTAAAATGTGTTTTATTATTGACATGGTAGTTCCTGCAAACTCTATTGTATCTTTGAAGATCTTTAAAACAAATTCAAAATACAAAGGTCTTGAAGTGGAAATCTCAAAAATGTGGCAGATGAAGACATTATTATGCGACTTGTGGTTGAGATCCTAGGTTTAACGGGAAAACAAGGTTCCGATAGACTCATTGAAGGGATACTTTTTGCCCTTGACTTTAAGGAATGCAAAAAATATTCTCACAAGTACACAGCCCACACTTTACGAAGGGTTTGATTTATGTAAAATATCTGTGATTTTAGGTTTTATTTTTATCTTTGACAAAAATGTTTAGTGGAAAATTTCATGATTACATTTCTAACCTTAGATCTCTTGTTGGGAGCCGGAAAGAAATAATAATAATAATAATAACAAAAGATAACAAAAACTGTTGAAACTTAAAACTACAATTGTTCCTATTGTGATAGAGGCTTTGGGTATGATAAAGAAGAATCGTGTGAGTAAAATTCATGGACACATCAACATTCTAGAAAAATAAAAGAATACTTTGTGCAAAACTACATATATAGTCAGCAAAGCACTCAAAACGAACAGTTCCAAGTTTGCTTAGCTAACATTTCTACAGTACACTTTTAACCCTTAGGTTGCGGATGGGACTTAGTAATTAGGTATCTAAAATTAGTCTCTGGCAAGATAATACCACACACAATAATACTACTACTAATAATAATCATAATCATAATAATAATAATATCTAGCCAAATCCGCGTGTTAAGTACATTTCTCTCAATAATAGTCTTTTTTAATAATTCAACTGACGACGTTATTTATGTCAACTTGACTTTTGGTGACTGCCTTAATCTCTGTCCGTCGTTCAAGACTGAGTCTGAAAAATGGTGCTTTTATCGCGGTTACTATCCCTTCTCGACCTCTTGGCCGGGAGGCATGAACAGCTAAGACCATCTATGACCAGCTTAGAAAGAATTAGGCCATCTAAGAAAAGCTTAATACACAGTCTTCACGTATGCGGGGACTGGGTAAATTTTGACCAGTGGCCTGAGTTACCCGCTCATTTCCCCGCGCTAAAAACTGAATTTCTGTCACAAATCACCTCGGTCTTTTGGCTTGTATTAAAGTGTAGTATCTGTCTAACTACATTTCATCTGTTGTCTCTCTCTCTCTCTCTCTCTCTCTCTCTCTCTCTCTCTCTCTCTACAGAAAGAGGGCAACACTTGTGTCTGCGCCTGCAGACAGTGTGCATCTGAAAATATAACTGAGGGGTCCCCAATTTTGGGAAACAGCTGCTTGCGGTAGTATATTCCCAATTGAAGATCAGTAGTAATACAGAAGCCAGCGCAGTCGACAGTTGTAGGATCTGGACTATTTTGTAACCTGACTCAGGTGCCCACGCTCGGGCTCGCCACATTATACTGACCTTGTGTCACATCCTGCCACGTTGTGGTGCAGTGTATCTTGACTCGGAACGAGAAATCGGACAGCCGAATTCGAATTCCAGTTAAACTAATTACATTCACTTACGCCTAAAAACCCTTGGAAAAGGTATTAATCCATGGCTCCTCTCTCCAACTATGGGTTAAATAGCCGGTCAGATTTGGTTCTATAGCCTTGTCTAGCAACCAGTCTACCGCAGACAGTAATGGCAAACTGCTGCGGAAAATGTTCTGCCCAGTCAGTCATGTCTCTTTCTAGACCTGATCGTCCAAAAGTGTAAGCCTATCTGTGCGCTTTTGGTCATGCTTCTTATTCTATGTCCAGTGTCCCTTGAGAAAGTTAGCGATGATGGTTCTCCACATTTTCCTGTCCTTTTTTGCTCTGAGTAAATTTCTTTTTTTGGTTATCTCTGTTCTGCTATCCATTTCCACAGGCTCGTTAGTTAGGTTATGCGCTGTTCCCTATGTTCCTTTTGTCTTTTATATGTACTGTGAGTGTCCAATTTTCCAAGCCCTCTTTCCTAAACATGTCTCCTAGAAATTTCAGCTGACACATTCTGATGTTAAGTATAAGTGGCTTTTTATTTCCATTTTTCTGTCTTTTGTAGCTCTTAGTAACTCTCATCTTTTTCTTGTCTCTCTTAAGCACTGTTCTGCTATGTATTTACAAATACCATTGGGAAAGGTATTACTCCGTTTCTTCCCTCCAGTTATGGGTTAAATAACAGGACAGAGTGGGTTCTATAGCCTTGGCTGGCAACCAGCTTACCACAGAAAATAATGCCAACCTCCTGCGGGATAATCTTCTGCTCAGTCAGTCATGTCTCTTTTGAGACATGATCGCCCAAGCATAAATCACATACGGCACTCAACTAACTGAACGTAGGTTATGCAATGCTTTCCTGTGTAGCTCATGTCTTCAATATGTACTGTTAGTGTCAAATTTTCCAAGCCTTCTTTACTAAACATGTTCTAGAAATTTCTACTGTCACTTTCTGATGTTACGTATATGTCTTTTTTCCCCCCACTTTCTGTAAAACTTTGTTATGTCATACAGGTTCAGGCCTAGATATTATCACCATTGTGGAGCCAAATTTCGGGTATTTACAAAGTAAAATAAGAAAGACATATTTACAGAGAGGTCCATCTGCAACTGAAGCTAAAAAGATGACTCGCTGTGCTGAATGAATTTCTCGCGATTTTCGACGAGATTTCGTTTTTTTTTCTTCTTCTTTTTCTTTTCTTTTTTTGTTTTTTCTACTAAGATTTTCAACGCTATTTACTGACGTTATTTCCAGCGTCGATTCCGGGATGAGCTAGATTCACCTTTAAGGTTCCGGGAGAATTACGCAAAGTCAAAGTATTGAAAAGCCTAACCGTCAGTCCCAGCGATCGTGAAATTCTCCACACCCACTGACGAATTTTTGACGCTCGCACGAAAAATCAGAATAGCGTTCAAGCAGAGCCGAAAGAAAGAAGGCTTTAATATAATTCTACACTCCTTGAAATATCATTAACCGCTTAACAACACATTGGGAACAACTGGTTCTTTTCATTGAAAAGAAAAGATACCGATTCGCTCTTTGTGTCAATAACAACATACGAATTTACGACAAAGAAAGGAATAAAAAAAAGAATTTACCTTCACATTTTTCTCCTACCTTCTTTCTCTTTCTTTCTGTCTGTTTCACTCTTTCTCATATATATATATATATATTTTTTTTTTTTTTTTTTTTTTTTTTTTAATCATTTCACCCCGAGCAAGGCAGAAACGCCACTGATGTGCAGGGGGTTACATAAATGTAGAAAGATTAATTAGAAAAGAGTGAGGAGTACAAGCTAGTTAGAAAGGAACAATAGAAAACTGAGAAAGCAGGTGCAATGACAGGTACATGGGCGGAGAGAAAGGGAAGGTTATACAGGGGAGGGGAGAGAGAGCTAGAGGCCAGTGGTTAGTAGGTGAGTATTAACTTTGCTTTTAAATTTCTGGAGGTCGTAGCCGTCAGGAAAGCAAGAATACGGGAGTGAGTTCCACAGGCGGGAAGTGCGAGAGAGGAAGCTGCAGGAGTAGAATTGTCGTCTGCGTTTGGCTAACCTGACTGTGAATGGGTGGGACCCAGTTGCCAGTCTGGTTGAACGGGTAAACACCTGTTGAGGAGGCATCAGTGACTTAAGCTCATCCGAGCAGAAGCCATGAAAGTATTTATAGAAGAGACAGAGGGAGGCCACATTTCGACGATGGGAAAGTGGCTGCAGACGAGTCGCCAGATCAGTACCTATCACATTACAGACTCTCCTTTGGAGCTTGTCAAGAACACTGAGGAGAACGGCAGGGGCACCTGACCATAAATGGCAGCAGTACTCCATGCACGGACGGATGGTTGACTTGTATATATGCAGGATGGATTCAGGTGGAAAAAACATCCTGGATCGACATAGTGACCCAATCTTCTTAGCAGTAGATTTTGCTATGGATTCAATATAGTGCTTCCATTTGAGGTCTGAGGACAGGGTAAGTCCGAGGAGGCGTAGTGTATTACTCTCCGGGAGAATCATCTGGTCCATGCTTATGGGAGGCAGAAGAGGTTGCCTGTAATGGTTGACAGACAACAGCTTGGTCTTAGAGGAATTAAAGTTGACAAGCCACTTCTTGCCCCAGTTCACCACAGAGTGTAGATCCCGCTCAAGGTCAGCAGCGAGATTATGTCTGTCCGCCACGACAGGTTTCTTACTGGAGCGGGAGTATATTGTAGTGTCATCTGCGTAGATGCCTACTTGGGACCTGATCTCATCTGGGAGGTCGTTGATGAAAATAAGGAAGAGCGTTGGGCCCAGGATAGAGCCTTGTGGGACACCAGCATTCGTGCTGTAGGACGAAGAGGCACGCCCATTCAGAACGACCTTCATTTTGCGGTTATTTAAGAAAGATTGGATTAGGTCAAGCAGGCGACCGGTAATACCATAACCGCGTAGTTTGCATAGGAGGCCAGGGTGCCAAACCCTGTCGAAAGCCTTGGAGATATCCAGAGCAACCGCGCGAGCCTCGTCAGACTCATCAAGGGCCTGTAGCATGTACTCCGTTACAGTAGTTAGCAGGTCGGCTGTGGACCTGTCAAATCGGAATCCATATTGCCTGTCGGAGAACAGCTTGTGGGCGGTGAGATGATGAACTATTTCAGCATTTATTATAGCCTCGAACACTTTCCCGAATATTGGTAGGAGACTGATAGGGCGATAGTTGGATGGGTCCGAGGGTTCACCACAATTCTTAAAGACAGGAACGACTGAGGAGAATTTCCAGCATGCAGGAAAGCAGGAAGCAGAAAGGCAGTAGTTAAACAGTTTAGAGAGGACAGGGGAAAGTTCTGGGGCACACCTCTTAAGGACTATCACCGGGATTCCATCGTCTCCACACGCCTTATGGGGGTCGAGTTTTGAAATTACTCTGGATACTATTGTCGGGGTAATATACACGTCATGCAGTTTGGCCTCAGTTCTAATAGGGAAGTCGGGTGGGTGCACTCCGGACGAGTCGAGTGTGGAGTTGGATGAGAATCTGCGGGCAAAGCACTCAGCTTTCTCAGCAGATGACGTGAGAACGTCAAATCCATGGATTAAAGGAGGTATTGAGGATTTCCTATTGTTGAGCACTCGTTTACAAATCCTCCAATAGTCCTTGGAGCCGAACTTGCGGTCAGCTATGTGCTGTCGCATTCTCTCCGCAAACAACTGTTTGGCGTCATTTAGAGTTCTCTTGCACTCACTGCGAGCGGATGTGAACAGGCGCCTAAGAGTGAAAAATATATGTATATATATATATATATATATATATATATATATATATATACATAAATATATATCGTGAAAAAATATATATATAACACGCTAAAATTTCCGATCTGAAATTGCATGCGCCGATGGCTTAGGGAGTAGGAACTCTGACTAGCACTCGGCCGAGTTTCGATTCCAGCCTGAAGCAATTGTATGTCTATCCACACTGGTGAGCTGTGATACCAAGAAACAGGCTTAAATGTGTCTGACTGATATATATATATATACGCGTGTGTATGAAAAATATAATAAATAAAAAAGAAAGTAGTAACAGTATCTTAATCCAACATATTTTCTTTTCATTATAGCTTTTTCAGAGATCGGATTAAAGACAAAAATTTAAAAAAACAAACAAACAAACAATATATTAAATAATCAATATATATATATATATATATATATATATATATATATATATATATATTGATTATTTAATTACTTAGGTTTTGTTCATAATAGAATTAAGCCGGTACGCAGTTGTATTAAAAAGTGTTCCATTCAGTTATATTGTAGAACTTTTGAATAATTTTTCATTTCTAAAGGATTTATTACACGACCTAGGTTTCTACCATGTGGTGTCTTCAGGCGATTTGCAATAACTGACATTGAATACTGTTATTGCAAATCGCCTGAAGACACCAAATTCTAGAAAGCTAGGTCGCGTAATAACTCATTTACAAACGAAGAATATATATATATATATATATATATATATATATATATATATATATATATATATATATATATAAGTGAGAAATAAATTAGGAGAAAATCCTGTAACCGTTTAACGAGGACACGCGATAACTTTTCAGACATGCCAAATGCTACATTAGTATACATTCAGTTTCATCAATGACGTAGAAAACGTGTGGGTTTCAAGTTATTTCCATTCTCTAACCACCCGGTTACACTTACAATCTAATTCCTTATAACCATCATGACCTGGATTTCTATTGGTTCTCCGAAAATCTCCCCAACTTTAATTGTCTGGATATGGTAAAAATTGTGCCGTTGTTAAATTTCAAAATAAAAGCATTCCTAACAAAACGACGAGGTGCTAAGGTAGTTGATTTTCTAGGCGTAGCTTAGATGTGACACAAGGCCGAAAGTATGAGGTACACTGTGAGGATCGAACTCACTACTCAGTAGTAATAGGTTCTAGCGAGACAAGCTTTTAACTAGTACAACACGTCGAGGTGCCCAGGTGATATAAGACAGTACCGAAATACAACGTCACTTGAGTTATAAACTTATAATAAAAATATTACCTAATATAACGCTCTACTAAATATTGAAAATTATTAATAAAGTAAATTTTATTATTTTTTATTGAATAACTGCATTAGAATGGATAGTCTGTTTTTTATAGTTTAAACAGTACATTTTTATTTTTACCATCGGCCTAAATTGTTCAAGAAATCGTATTTGGAAAATATCTGCCTTTTCAAAATGATTTTTTAGAACAATTTAGGCCGGTGCTCATTATAAAAATGTACTGTTTAAATGATAAAAACAGACTATCCAACTCATAAATGAGTATCCAATAAAAATAATGTTCAAATAAAATTGAAAACAACACATGATACTAACCCAACCAATCCTAAACATATCACTCTCTTATATCGTAGCCAGATGCACTCCATCTACCAACTAGATGAAAACATCCTAAAAAAACTCATAAATAATAATATTTCTCCGACAGACTCTAACAAAAGAATTAAGTTTATTATATATTACACTAAATCCACTACATCTAATTCATTCGTCCGCAACGACTCTTCCCCCACTGTTAGTGATTTGCAAAAAACCAATGTAGTATATAAATTCATATGACCATTTAGAGAATGCATCTCTAACAGCCTCAATAATATCTACATTGGCCACACTACAAATTCGCTCTCACGGCGTCTGACGTTGCACTTAAATGAAAATTCAAATATATTCAGTCATTTAAACAACACGGTTATCAACGCACACTTCTGAGAAAAACGCTCGTTGATAGCACGTACATACTAAAACAAGAAAATAATAAACAGAAACTAAAAATTCTCGAAGCAATCTACATTAAACAATTGAAACCTGGTTTGAATACAATCAATTTTGATATTTCCAATAACGTACTCAAATGCCTGTAATCATATCAGGGACCACAACGCCACTATTTTGTCACTGTCTTTGGCCATCCGCCACGGTAGGGATGGACTTATATTTTCAATTCAATTCTCTTTATTGTTAATAACTTAAATGTTCTATGTTTACTGTGTGTGAATATTTACTCTTTGATAATGGCTTATGTGAGCCGAAAGCTTAGACCCGATAAAAAAATCAACAATTTCTGTGATTTTTTGTTGTCTTTCAACCATCAAGTATATCAGACAGTATGAACGGATCCTACACAAAATTAATAGACAGAACTATATTATTCAATGAAACCTGCATTAATATATATATATATATATATATATATATATATATATATATATATGAGGGTGAAGATATATATATAGTATTATTATTCAGGTGTTAATAAAACAGTGCTCAATGGATGAACAGTGCTGTATCATATATATATATTAATACGTATACTTATTATCCTACGTCTATGGCACGATTCCGAGTTTCATGCTTTATGCATTTATCAGGTATATTTCAAACTCTCTCTCTCTCTCTCTCTATATATATATATATATATATATATATATATATATATATTTGGAGAAAACAAGTATGGCAAAGTGTAAAACATTTCGTGTATCGGTTTTGTCCTTTCGGACTTCACTGGATATATATTTACGTTGGTGAGAATGCAAAGAAGTGCAAATAAATTGAATATTTTATATATATATATATATATATATATATATATATATATATATATAAAATTTGTATATGTGTGTGTGTGTGTGTTTTACATGTATAATCGAGCCGATGATATACATTCAGACAGAAAATTAATTGAGTTGCTACAGAGAAACTGAAATGCCAAAAGACAAGGATGTGTCTTATTACCGTATTTATGCAATATTTGTAACGAGGTTATTGTAACCAAGCTACAAATCCAATCAGGATTCATTATCACTGGGCATAGTCTTAACAATTAAGATACGCAGATGCCACAACAAAAAAACTAAAGAAACATCTAGAATTTAGTAAAGGAAAACGAATAGAAAGGACTAACAACACTTTCAAGAAAACAGAATGAATGGCTGTCAAAAATAGAAAAAAAGAAAGCCCACAAAACGAGCTGTGAATTTGAGAAGAAAAAAAACTCAGCTGAAAGCGCGTTAGAATAACAAAACACTCTTTTTTTTTTTTTTTTTTTAATCATATCACCCCAAGCAAGGCGATAACGCCACTGATGCGCAGGGGGCTACGTAAGGGTAAAAAGAGTGGAAAAGAAAGAAAGCCGGAAACCACATTCTAAACAGGGAACAAGGGATGTGCCTCTTCACCTGTTCAGTAGACGTGGGTGGAGTGTGAACCAGGCGATAGTTTAGTCTATCTACTCCAATTGGAAGAAAAAAAAAATAAAAGAGTGAAAAGATTGGAAAAGAGAAAACCGGAAACCGCATCCTAAACAGGAAACAAGGGATGAGCCTCTTCATCTGTTCAATAGATGTGGGTGGAGTGTGAACCGGGCGATCATTCCAAAATCTTCATTAAAGACAATGAGAGCTGAGCTGCCGAGTAATTTTAACACCCTTATATGGCAGCAAATGCTGGACAATTATCTCGTAGATTAAGAGAAGACTTGCGGCATCACAGTTGTGATCCTATAGACAAATTCTGAAACTACCAAAGACAGAGCATGTAAACAAAAAGGCGGTTTTAAGAAAAATCGAAACAAAAAGGAAAATCACATTTAAAATCATAAAGAGATAAATGAAAGTTCTAGGAGACATACTGAGTAAAGAAAGTCCAGAAAATTCGACACTCACAAGACATTGAAGACAAGAAGGATAGGGAGAAAGAGCGAGTAGCCTTGTTAACGAGATTGAGGATAGAGTATGGCGTAGAAATGATAGTGTAATGACATACATTCCTAAGAGCTACAAAGGATAGGAAGATGTGAAGGACAATGATCTATCTTGTCCTGAAGAGACACGAAGCAGAAGAAAACGAATCTCCTGTAAAAATTTCTATAAAATTCTCCTTAATAAAATATGCATTTAGGCACTGTCTTGCTTTCTTTTATGAGGTTATTTCGACAGTCAATTTGAAACAAATTAAGGGTAATAAATGTACAACTATCTAGCCACATTTTGTAAGTCAGTCAAACAAATATAATTATCTATGATACCTTGACGAAGATCCATAATATTTCCGACAATTAAAAGACGCACTTGCCGAAAATATTGGAGCATCTTGAAAAGGAAGATTTACTTCGGAGAAAGGCAGTACACCTCCAAGGATGACCTCTGGAATGCCATTCTGACTGCTGCCAAAGAAATTTCATCAAATGAAACCGAAAGATTGACATCGTCAATGGATCAAAGGTTTTTTCTCTTGTTAATAAAAATGGCAATTAAATACAATATTGTTTGTACTATGAAACCATATTGAAGATGTTTGTTCTGTATTATTGTTGTTCTCAAATTACATATTCCTAAAATAATCAAATTTTCTGTCACCACTTCACCATATTTGACACTTTAGCAATGATTTGCATATAAAGTTGGCACAGGCTGCAAGTCACCAAAATGGCTGCCATTTGTTTACTATTGCACAGATTAGCTTAGAATTTTAGATCTGCACATGTGTCAGTATTGCCATATAACGTACCAGGTTTCACTAATTATTATTAAAAACTGTCGGAGTTAGAACAACAAAATCGATTTGCATATACTTCTGGCACGCAGTGTAAATAAATAATGATTATTCAAATATAGTCATTCATAAAAGATTTGTAGATATTTCTACTAGCAGGATAGCCCGGCGTTGCTCGGGTGTAATAAAAACATTAAAACTAATCCATGGTCCCGGAGGTCAGACTCTTTGGACATTGGCACGAAAGACTAAAACGCAATAGTTGTTTCCAGTTAAAGCGAAACCGTAGATTGAAAGAAAAATGAATGGATGTAAGTCAAATTTTGATTTCCTTGTATCGATATCAAATAAGTTTTTTCGTTGTAAACTGAATTTTGAAGGCTAAATAAGTCCTCTGAGTAAATGGTATCATGGATGAGACTAAGAACTACAATTATACCTACTTAGAGTCAAACCCGAAAAAAAAACTAAAGTAAAAGGGCTGAAAAAATACAGGCATACAGGTAGATAAACAGACACACACACACACACACACAAACATCTTGCCTTTTATATATATATATATATATATATATATTACCGATTTTCTGTACTATTGTAAGAACTGCAACCTTAAAACTTCTGAATATCGTTTCTTATGTCTTTGTCTATGAGTGTATCAAATTTGATTAAAATCGGACCATTCATTCTATAACCTGATTTTTTCGATTATTAATTTTCGATATTTATCGGGTACTTCGACACAACACTCGCAGACGCTTATATTACAACTGTGTAAATTTTCAAGAAAATCGTTTCAGCCGTTTCGGAGTCTATAGGTAACGGACACACACACACTCACACACACACACACACACACACATACACACTCACACACAGACAAAGTTCCATTTATAATTCAGTTTTAGATATATTTAATTCTGTGTTCATTCATTCATGAATATGCGCCTTTTTGTACGTGCAAGATCGAAATTCAGAATAGCTTGTTTTGCTTTCTACTTTTTTTTATTTAATCAATTCACCCAAAACAAGGTGGAACCACCAATTTTGCGCAGGTCATTACAGTGATAGAAAAAACTGTTTACAGTGGGTATTGAAAAAAAAACAAAAAAAAAAAACGAAAGGGATTCAAGATGATAGAAGATGACGATTGACGTTGCATTAAATTTTAGCAGTGATTGTTAGACGATCTCATTAAGGATGAGAGAGAGGCTTGAGGCAGGAGAAATGTGGTTTTACAGAAGGATGCTGAGGATACAATGAATTGAGCAGGTGAGCAACGATGAGGTGTTGGAGAAGATGCAAACGAAAACACACGCTTAACATAAGGAAGAGACAGATGCGGTTCCTAGGACACGTAATGAGGAAGGAGGTTCTAGAGAATTTAATACTCTCATAATGGATAGAATGAAAACTAGACAGGGGAAAGCAGCGTGAGACCTACTTGATAGGCTTGAGTAAATAAATGGCGGAGCGGGGTTTGGAAGTGATATCAAGAGGAAAATATTGAGAGCGACAAGAGACAAAGCCAAGTGAAAGTTCATGATTGCCTACGTCCTGAAGGAACACGGTACATGAAGAAGTAGAAGAAGAAGAAGAAGAAGAAGAAGAAGAAGGGTCAGGTCTATCTATAATAAAAAGTTCATGTGTTCTTTCTAGTCAATAGTTATTTCTAAGACACATTATGAAGAAAGAGTGTATGGAGAGTTGAACACTCACAAGGAATTGAATGTAGATTAGCAGAGATAACATCTAATGAGTGACAAGAGAGAAATTGATTGATGGTAAGTGTTAAAACTCTATTTACAGCAAGAAAAAACAGGAAGTACTCGAGAGTGATGATCTCCCACGTCCTGACAGATAAAAGAGAGAAAGTCTGTCAGTTATTGAGTGCTCGTCGAAAAATATCGGACACACACTCAATAACATTCAAACCGTGAGATTTTACTAGGCAAACCCTAACCAGTGTTCCGTGACGCTGCAGAACCTCTCAGATTATTCAGGCTTTGTGTATCGGAGCGTTATCCGTACAAGAATGAGATTGTGGCCTGCGTGTGCAACCATGTGTGTTACGATATGGTTTAAGACGATCTTATGCCGATAACAAGATATATTCAACCGTCTTTCCACAAAGAACTACGCTATTTTGTGAACCCGCGATAAAGGAACTACGATTTCCTATGGGTAGAGTTAAGACAAATCAGGGTGTAAAGCCGATTTTTACGTCTCCAGAAGATTTATGCAAAGATTATATTGCGCCAATTTATAATTCTACTCGCCTATCCACATAACCTTTGGTCAAGTCCGGATGTTACACATTTTTTAATATTATTTCAGGCCATTCCGTTCATCATTTGCGGTAGACTGCATACTCACGTGACGAATCACATTCATTTTAAGAATGTCACCCATATAAGATACACACCTGCGAGATGTGTGTTGTGAAGTAATAGATATCGGCTCGAAACGACAAATCGTGGAGCCGAGTTCGAATTCAAGTTGAATTCATTGCATTCACTTATGCGCAAATACCCTTGGGAAAGGTATTAATCCGTCTCTTCCCTCCAGTTTTCGGTGAAATACCAGGACAGATTCGGTTCTATAGCCAGTCTACCGTAGAAAGCAATGGCAACCTAGTGCGGGATAATCTTCTGCCCAGTCAGTCATGTCTCTTTCGAGACATGATCGCCCAGGCGTGTATCACGTATGGCACTTAACTGACTACTTAAATAGACAACAATACAAGAGTAAAGAAGACAGACAATAACGACTGATACGACATTAATTTTTTAAAAGATCGAAGTTGACCGAGAAGCAAGAAGTTTAAAGAGATTTTCACAAGAGAGAAGAGCGATAGAAATGGTAGCATAGAAAACAACAATTTTCTTTACAAAGATTGACTCAGGCACGCTTTATTTTGATAGGTGGATATGAGACGTTGTGGCCACGTTACAGTAACTTTGAAATCATCTATTTTCCCGAACCCAAACTAACGGCTCATCTCCAACTTTACGAAGAGCTGTAGCTGAAAGAGCTGCGTTGTGGTGCAGTGAATATCGTCTCGGAACGAGAAATCGAGAAGCCGAGTTCGAATTCCAGTTGAGTTCATTGCATTCACTTACACTCAAATACCTTGGGAAAGGTATTAATCTGTCTCTTCCTTCGAATTATGGGTTAAATAACAGGACAGATTGGGTTCTATAGCCTTGGCTGAACATCAGTCTACCGTAGAAAGCAATGGCAACCTACTGCGGAATAATCTTCTGCCCAGTCAATTATGTCTCTTTCGAGACATGATCGCCCAAGCGTGTTTAACGTATGGCAATTAACTGACTATAGCTGAAAATATCCGTACTAAGGTCCATTAGGATGTCACAACGCGTTTTCTTTATTTATCAATATAAAAGTGAATACAACGAACTCAAATGGAGTTCGATCTGAATTCGTTGCATTCACTTTCATGCAAATATCCTTAATAGACGGATTAATACATCCCCCCCAAAGCTATTGGCGCTGGCGTGAATGCAACGGATTCAGCTCGAATTCTAACCGAATTCGTTGCATTCATTTACACGCAGATATTACTGTAACATGAGTTAATTAGCAAGACTCGAATACCATTATTTTCTTAAAAAGACTTAAACCATTATTTTCTAAAAAGAAAAAAAATATAATCTAAAAATTTATTCTGACTTGAAATAACCTGCAATGGTTTGCGAAAAAATCAACAAACAATAGTAAAGTATTTATTTACACTACTCCCCACTGGAGCGAGATGTGACACAAGGTCAGTTTTAAATGTGGGGAATCCGGACGCATACAAGCGGGAAAAGGTACAAAAATTACCCAGCCCCCGCAACCGCCAGTGGCGCTGGACCCCGTGATGAGCACCTGGTCCACCTCACTGGTGCAATGGG
This sequence comes from Ascarosepion bandense, assembly GCA_037127315.1. Taxonomy (NCBI): domain Eukaryota; kingdom Metazoa; phylum Mollusca; class Cephalopoda; order Sepiida; family Sepiidae; genus Ascarosepion; species Ascarosepion bandense. The sequence goes on along the minus strand of JBBBDQ010000927.1, from coordinate 330,997 downwards.
GTGGTGCGGCCTCGGGACACTGTTCCCCGGGACATGGGTATCAACTCAGTATAATTTTTCTCAGATGCATCTCTGTCCTCGGACAGAGCTACATCTGAGCCGCACTCTGTCTTCGAGGACAGAGATGAAACTGAGAGATGATTTCAGGTCCCCACCCGACACAAAATGTGCTAGGTGTATATTTGGTGATTTTCTAAGCGTAGCTTAGATGTGGCACAAAGCCAAAAATACCGGACACCCAGTGAGGATCTAACTCACTACTCAGTTGTAATGATTCAAGTGAGACAAGCTTGCTAACCATTATACCAACAAGGGGTGCCAAACAATAGTAAAGTAATTCTGTTAACTGGGTCGTGGTATGCTCTTGCGGACTGTCCAACGTTAACGAACACTGGGTACGTCTCTCCAGGATGATATCTTCAAGATCACCTACTTAACTGATCAACCATGAAAAGATTTACGTCTGAATCTCATGATCAGAACATAAATATCCTACCTCTTTGACCACAGACCTTTTATGCACATATATATAAATAGATCTTTAATCGGTATCACCCCAGACAAAAAAGTAAAGACATAAAGAATGAAGTGGTTATGAGGTGTGGACGAACTAAGAACAAAAACATTAACAATGAGTGGAAAAAGAAAAAGACTAATCAGGAGGACAATAGATGTCGATTAACATTATCTCTAAATTTTTGAAGATTAAAGCTGACTGGAATTTATAGAGCCGGGAATGAGTTTCACAAGCGAGAAGTGTGAGAAAAAGATACTATTAGCGCAGAACTTGCAGCTACATCTAACCAACACAACTGTACATTGATGAGACCTAGCCGCCAGTCTAGTATTGCATTTAAATTCATAAAGTCTAGGTACAATAGCGAAGAGTTCATTCCGAACAATTACCATTTATAGAAAACACACAAGGAGTCAGTCAGTTAAGTTCCATATGTGATACACCTTTAGGCGATCATGTCTCGAAAGAGACATGACTGACTGGGCAAAAGATTATCCCGCAGTAGGTTGCCATTGCTTTCTGCGGTAGACTGGTTGCTAGCTAAGGCTATAGAACCCAATCTGTCCTGTTATTTAATCCATAACTGGAAGGAAGAGACGGATTTCCCAAGGGTATTTGTGCATATGTGAATGCAAGGAATTCAACTGGAATTCGAACTCGGTATTCCGATTTGTCATTCCAAGTCTATATCCACTGTAAATTCTACTACACATACCACTAAAATGCTATACATATATATATATATATATATATATATGCAAATGCAAATGCATGTGTGTGTATTGTTACGAGAATGCATTTATATACAAAAATAATATTAATAATGTATAAAAAGTTGTAGTCAGGGATTCTATTGAGTCCTACGTGTTATTCCCAAAAAGCTTTAATTTATGAAGTAGTCGTAAAAATAAGGAAATTAGAAATTCAATCCATAACTGGAAGGAAGAGACGGATTAATACCTTTCCAAAGGGTATTTGTGCGTAAGTGAATGCAAGGTATTTAACTGGATTTCGAACTACGACTCCCTGATTTCTTCGTTCCGAACCGATATCCACTGCACCACAACGCACATCTGCTCTTTAGTACTGCGCGTAAATTCATAAAGTCTTGGTGACATAGTGAAGAAATCATTCGAACAATTACCATGAAAGTATTTATAAAAACAAAGGCATAGAGAGGCAACGTTTCGGCGGTGGATAAGTTACAGAAACCGTGCTGCCAGATCAAAACCAATAATATTGCTGGTTTTTCTTTGGATCTTATCAAGACGCTCAAAGTAAATAACAGGGGCAGCGAAACATAAGTGTCGGCACTATTCTAGACGAAAGATAGGATGTAGGGTCGATTCCGGAGCGAAAGATTGTCTCACACGACACAGCAGCTTTCATAGCTGCTGAACTATAGTGGACTCGATATAGTCCTTCCATTTAATATCAGCTGAAAACATTTCTCTGAGAAGGCACAGCAAGTTACCTTCCTGGTGGTTAGCAACAACTATACTAAGGGAAGAAAAAAAGGGGCTTCTTAGATGATTAATTGAGACAAGCTTATTTTTTCGAAGTGTTAAAAATTGATAAGCCATCTTTTGTACCAGTTATAGGAATTAATAGGAGTTTAATGATTATTATTTTGAAAAAAAAATTACAGCAAGTATGTAAAGTAGGCCTAATGGCCTGCACATAAAAAAATTCTTAGTTCAGAAATCCTACCGTACTTCCAAAGGAGGGTAGCGGTTCTGCTGCGCAAGTCAAATTGTGTAATGTCAGACATTTTTGTAGACAATCTGACAGTGGTCTAGTCTTAGAAATCATTCTATATCAGAAAAAGAATATGACTATGCGACAGTAAACTTAATATTATTGTTCACAAATATAAACTTAATAATAAATACTACTCAGAGAGCAATGTGTTTATCAGTAAGTTAAGTGTCATACGTGGTACACGCTTGGGCAATCATAACACGAAAGAGACATGACTGACTAGACATAAGATTTTCCCGCAGTAGATTGCTATTACATTCTGCAGTAGACTGGTTGTCAGCCAAGGCTGTAGAACCCAATCTGTTCTGCTATTTAACCCATAGCTGGAGAGAGGAAACGAGTTAATACCTTTCTCAAGAATATTTGAGAGTTACTGAATGCAATGAATTCGACTGGAATTCGAAGTCTGATTTCTTGTTACGAGCCGATATCCACTACACCACAACATAAATCTATATGCGTTTATAGCAGATTTAAAAGAACCAACCAAGAACCATTAACTGTAAGAAGAAAACATTTATTCTTGTCAGCAAAGAAGACAACCAATGTTGCGCGTAATTTATCATGGTTATAAAAAACTAAGACGATGAAGAAATTTAACTACATGCATTGTATGGTAGCAGACGAGATTTAAAAATAATAATAAATACGCGTAGCTGAAAGCAAACAACAAGACCTCCTACAGAAGGTATCGGTGGAGAGTGACAAAAAAAGGACTACAAATAAACTTCAAGAAAACTGAATGCATGGTCATCAGCAAAAGGTGCAGCCCAAAATACCAAATACAGTTATTTGACACCAGAATCAAGCAAGAACAAAATTTTAAATACCTAGAAAGTGTTCTAACAGGAGATGGAAAGTGCGACACAGAGATCCGAAGGTGAATTGGTATGGCAAAGGACGCGTTCCAGAAGCTGATTAAAGTACTAACACATGAAAATTTCACTAGAAACAAAGAAAAGAGTGCTGGATTGCTATGTGATGTCAGCTCTTCAATACGGCAGTGAATGCTGGACAATATTATCGAAAATGAGGGCAAAACTGGAAGCAGCGGAAATGTGGTTCTACAGAAGGATGCTGCGGATATCGTGGACTGAGCATGAGGTATTGGAAAGAATGGCAACAGAAAGGAAATTAATACTGAGCATCAAGAAGAGACAACTGAAGTTCCTGGGACATGCAATGAGGAAGGAGAGCCTGGAGAACCTGATACTGACTGGCCAGATAGAAGGAAAGAGAGACACAGGAAGGCAGCGGATAACATATTTGCAGGGCCTGATGAAGTGGATGACGGAACGGGGGAGTTGCCAGGAGTAACAGGAGCAAACATACTAAGAGCCACAAGGGATAGGGAGACGTGGAGAACCATGATCGCCTACGTCCTGAACGGACAGGGCACATAGAAGAAGAAGTTGAAAGGCCTATGGGAATAAATGCGACATGACTCTTCAGGACGTTAGCGATCACAATTCCCTGTGCTTTCTAGCTCTTAATAAATGTTAGCTTTATGTTAACTTTGCTAAACCACACTCCGCCATTCATTAACTCGTCTGATCTTCTCCGTGCCGTGTCAGTTAAGAAAGTTGGCGATCATGACAATTTTCTGTCCTTTGTGGCTCTTAATAAATATTGACTTTTTGTTGCTCCTCCTAAACAATGCACCGCCATCCATTATATCAAGCTCATTCTTCTTTTACTTTTACTTGCTGTGCCCTGCAGAATGTTGTGATCATGACCCTCCACAATGTTCTATTCTTTGTAGCTCTTAATAAATTTTGCTTTTCGTTAACTCTCCTAAACTACACTCTGACATTCATTTACTCAAGCTCATTCTTCTTCTACGCGTTGTGTTCCTTCAGGTCCTTGGCGATCATGACTCTCCACAATTTCCTGTGCTTTTTTGAGGGTTGTTTTTCTCTTACATTTAATCTGCCATATGTGTATTACAATTTCCAAGTCCTCTTTCGTCATTATATGCCCCAGAAATTGCAAATGTATTTTTCTGATGTTTATATAATTGTCATTTTTCTTGCCATTTTCCCTAAATCTTCAATGTACAAGGCGCCCCTGCTGTTCATCTCAGTGTTCTCGACAGGCTTCAGCTCGACTCCAGCCACATCTCATCGGCGAGATGTGGCTTCTCTCACTCTCTTCTATATATATATATTTGTGGCTTCTGCTCTGACAAACCTGGATCACTGGTGCCCCCTCCACAAGAATTTACTCGGGCAACCAGACTGGCAACAAAGTTTCACCCTTTTACAGTTAAATCAACCAAATTCAGACGACAATTCCACTCCATCAGCTTCTTTTCTCGAGCCTCCCGCCTGTGGAACTTCCTTCCATATACTTGCTTTCCTGGCGGCTATAACCTCCAGAAATTTAAATGCAAAATCAATTCCTATCTCTCATCCACTTAACTCCAGCCCTTTCTACATCACCCCGTGCATCTTGTACTTTTCTTTTCTCCCAACCTTCACAACTGTCTTCACTCCTACGTTCATATCTTTCTCTTGCTCTTTCGCTTTCAGCCGCTGTAGCTGGTTCGTCTGTGTCTTCACTCTCTTCCTGCCTAATTCCTCAATTCTCTTATGTAACCCCTTGCACATCAGTGGCGTTAACGCCTTGCTTGGGGTGAATTGATTAAAAAAATGTTTGCTCACATGTTCTGTCCAATGGTATTCTCAACATAGGCTAAGAATATTAATTTCTGCTGCTTCAAGGTTATTCTTCATCTCTGCTGAGATTGTCCAACTTTCACTGTCATTTCAGAGGATCGATTTTACATAACAATTCATTTTCATTGTTTACAATTAAATTTTCCTGACTTTTAACACTTGGTTAGGTTTTGTTTTTTAATGCCCTTTTCCTGAATAATGTAATAGTTTAAAATTTTCAATGTGACTTTTACTCATACCCGTCTATTAGTTCTTAGCTTAATTTACCTTTTAATAAAAAGTAATTTTGCTGACAGTGCCAACATGGTGGTGGATGTTAGTATAACATCTTTGCAGCATAAGAAATATTCTGTCATTTTTTGTAATTACTTATGCTGAAGTATTTGTCAGGAGTTTATGTATACGCAGTATTAACAAGGGTTCCAGTGATTAATCGGTTGATTTATTACACTCAATAAACACAAGCAAAAAGTTAATGAAAACATTTATATTTTTTATAGCTAAGAGAATTGATGATTCTTAAGGCAGAAAATAAATTGATTTGATTTCATAAATAAGAATGACCGTGAATAAAAACAGATAAATCAGGAAAAGAAAAAGGCAATACGAATAGGAAAAAAGGTTTTGCAATCGATTAATTGATGCAACTCGAGTATTACCCAAAGAAAAAAAATCAAAGAAAATGACATAAAGCCATTTCCACAGATTATAATCAAATCAGTTGTGAATGCGATGATGATACAACATTGTATTGGTGCACCTTCCAACTTTAGATAACTAGAATATGGCGACTGATCTCTCATCTGAGCTTTCACTAACGGCTCGGTGGGGTAAAAAAATAGGTGGTTAGATTCTATACACCAAAAATCAAACACTGACATTCCATCATTACCAAGCTGGCCTAGAACATTTACTGATAACAATGATTACATGTTTCTTCAGGGTCCCGGACATTGAGCGTCTATTGGGACATTAAATCAACCTATCGCTAAAGTTGTTGGAAAAATGATCGGATCACTGTCAGTCAGTGGCATACTTTGATCACGCTTCGACGATCATGTCTCTTTCGGGATAAGACTGAATGAGCAGAAGATTTTCTCGCAGTAGGTTGCTATTACTTTCCGCGATATACTGGTTGCCAACGAAAGCGATAGAACTCAACCCAATCTGTAATGCTATTTAACCCATTCCTGGAGAGAGAAGAAACGGATTAATATCTTTGCCAAGAGTATTTGCGCGTATGTAAATGCAACGAATTCGACTGGTATTCGAAATCGGCTCTCCGAGTCCTCGTTCCGAATTGATATCCGTCACACCACAAAGCAGATCGCTTTACCATTCCAGTAAGTAAACAAAGACGAAAGTCAACCAGCAAATCATCATATCTTCGCATCATGGCTGTTAATTTCAGAGTATGCCCAAACAGCCTCAGTAACCCCTACCTCTCTTAATGAGTCCTTTAATCATGAAAACGCGTGACCTTTTCTCGGTGTTTGGCGTTCATATTAAGCACGATGTTTCCGACCCAAGCAGAGATGTTGTGCTGCTTTTCTTCCTGGGCAATAACTTCATATATTATCTCTCCATCTTGAATGTCTCTTGGGTTTTGTACTTGGTTAAAAGTAATACTAAAGAAATAACAGTTTGAAAAAGTCCAATTATGCTTCTTCAACACCCACGGAGCCAATGTGTGGTTTATACTGCAGCTACGCTGACAGGATGTGTGTTGTGATGCAGTGAATATCGACTCGGAACGACAAATCGAGTAGCCGAGTTCGAATTCCAGTTGAATTCTTTGCATTCACTTACGCGCAAATACCCTTGTGGAAGGTATTAATCCGTCACTTCCCCCAGTTATGGGTTAAGTAACAGGGCAGATTGCGTTCTATAGCCTTTGTAGTCTACCGCAGAAAGCAATGGCAATCTACGGCGGGATAATCTTTTGCCCAGTCAGTCATGTCTCTTTCGAGACGTATGACGTATGGCACTTAACCGACGCTGACCGGACGTTTATCACTGTTCAGCTACCTGCTCGCTAGGACCACATACAGTTTTGAATTCAGAGTTGAACTTCTATTAGATTCGTTTCTAGCTTTGGTCCTAATTTGCTCTAACGAAGGAAGACCACAGGAAACTTATAGCTCGCAAAGTATAGTGGTAATAGTCTGCTGTTTAAAATTAGTGAGTTTTTTTGTATTACTCGGTATATATATATAAGTGGGTGTATTTATTTTCACTCTTGTGGCAAATGAATCATCTTTGACTTTGTTAAAGACGCCACTGTTCACATTGTAAGTTGAAAGAAAAGCTAAAAGGTAAGTCCCAATAAGTTCCAGATGAACGATTCCTTTTCATACTAAATTGAAAGCAGTAAACATGTACAGCGATGCGTATTACAGAGAAGATGGAAAATAAACGAGTTGTTCAGGATAAATGGGCTGAAACCAAAAAGAATTGCACACCTCGGCAGTTTTGTATAAAAGCAAATGACTTACTGAATTTCCTTTTAAAACAGAAATAAAAAAAATACGAAAGAATAAACGAAAAAAGATTAAAATTGATACACAAATAACATTGTTATCTTGGTTAGGGGGATTATTTCGCTTTTAGTTAGCCAAATAAAAATGACAACAAGAAAAAGCTCAAGAACAATAGAGTCTTCATTTACACAGTTACTATATCTTTTATAAATACATATTCATGCTCTGGAAAATACGTGATTATTTACGATAGTTATGATTGCGAATAGGATATACCAGCATCATAGCCCGGCGTTGTCCGTGCAACTCAGAATATTTTTTTGACCAAATGAATTTTAAAACGTTGGAACAAAAAATTAATTATAAAGGCTCATTTGTTTTTTTTAATAAAAAACATTTTAGTCGAGTTTGATTTGATTTCTGTATCGTGGACTGAGCATGCAAGCAACGATGAGGTGTTGAAAAGAATGGTAACGAAAAGGAAATTAATAGTGAGCATCAGGAGGAGACAACTGAAGTTCCTGGGACATGCAATGAGGAAGGAGAACTTGGAGAACCTGATACTGACAGGTCATATAGAAGGAAAAAGGACAGAGGAAGGCAGCGGATAACATATTTTCAGGGCCTGATCAAGTGGATGACGGAACGGGGTTTGCGAGATGTGAGAGGAGCAAACATACTAAGAGCCACAAGGGATGGGGAGACGTGGAGAACCATGATCACCTACGTCCTGAAGGAACAGAGCACATAGGAGAAGTGTGAAAATTTTGTTCGTCGCTTCCTACGAAGGGCTTTTCACTTAGACGTTACCATTACACAATTCAAGAGAGAAAAGACTTATGATATGAAATCAATTTTATTAAAGAGAAAAAAAATAAAGCAGAGTTCTTATTTTCAAGCAGAGTATAGATTTTTAAGCAGAGTAGGAAAATATTTTTAAGTAGAGTCTCTATCAAAAAAGAATAAAAGGTAATGTTACAACTGTTGCTGCTTAAAAGTGTCTCCTTCAGCTCACAAGAAATTAATCTTCTGATGGTAACAACACGAAAAGGATAGAGAGGGAAGAAGATAGAAAGATAGAAGAGAAGATACTGTTCACTTACAGTTAAGTTGATCATAAGTTTAATTCAACTTTCACATTCATATATTTTTTTATGTATTTAGCCGAATAAAATAAGAGACAAAAAAGTTCTCTTAGTTTTAATGAAACTTCAAAGTCCATTCATTTTCCATTTCTTTTTTTATCTATGGGAGAATTTCAGTCTTTTTTTCTTTTCTCAATATTGCAGAATATTGAATCTCATCACAAAATGATTTATTCCTATCTCGATCCGCTCGTATAAACTTCTTCCATTTATCCAGAAACTTAGGATAATCATTTTTCAACAGATTTAAAGTCCAGTTAAGACTGTCTTGGAATAATTATCTTCAACTGATTTAAAGTCCAGTTAAGATTGAGTTGGAATAATTAGCTTCAACTGATATAAAGTCCAGATAAGACTGTCTTGGAATAATTATCTTCAACTGATGTAAAGTCCAGTTAAGACTGTCATGGAATAATTAACCTCAACTGATTTAAAGTCCAGTTAAGACTAAGTTGGAATAATTATCTTCAACTGATTTAATATCCAGTTAAGACTGTGCTGGAATAATTATCTGCAACTGATTTAAAGTCCAGATAAGACTGGTTTGGAATAATTATCTTCAACTGAGGTAAAGTCCAGTTAAGACTGTCTTGGAATAATTATCTTCAACTGATTTAAAGTCCAGTTAAAACTGGTTTGGAATAATTATCTTCAACTGATTTAAAGTCCAGTTAAGACTGTCTTGGAATAATTATCTTCAACTGATTTAAAGTCCAGTTAAGACTGTCTTGGAATAATTATCTTCAACTGATTTAAAGTCCAGTTAAGACTAAGTTGGAATAATTATCTTCAACTGATTTTATGTCCAGTTAAGACTGTGCTGGAATAATTATCTTCAATTGAATTAAAGTCCAGATAAGACTGTCTCGGAATAATTATCTTCAACTGTTTTGAAATCCAGTTAAGACTGTCTAAGAATAATTAACTTCAACTGATTTAATGTCCAGTTAAGACTATGCAGGAATAATTAACTTCAACTGATTTAATGTCCAGTTAAGACTGTGCTGGAATAATTATCTTCAACTGATTTAAAGTCCAGATAAGACTGTATTGGAATAATTATCTTCAACTGATTTGAAATCCAGTTAAGACTATCTTGGAATAATTATCTTCAACTGATTTAAAGTCCAGTTAAGACTAAGTTGGAATAATTATCTTCAACTGATTTTATGTCCAGTTAAGACTATGCTGGAATAATTATCTTCAACTGAGTTAAAGTCCAGTTAAGACTGTCTTGGAATAATTATCTTCAACTGAATTAAAGTCCAGATAAGACTGTCTCGGAATACTTATCTTCAACTGATGTAAAGTCCAGTTAAGACTATGCAGGAATAATTAACTTCAACTGATTTAATGTCCAGTTAAGACTGTCTTGGAATAATTATCTTCAACTGATTTAATGTCCAGTTAAGACTATGCTGGACTAATTATCTTCAATAAATTTAAAGTCCAGTTAAGACTGTCTTGGAATAATTATCTTCAACTGATGTAAAGTCCAGTTAAGACTGTGCTGGAATAATTATCTTCAACTGATTTAAAGTCCAGATAAAACTGTCTTGGAATAATTATCTTCAACTGATTTGAAATCCAGTTAAGAATGTCTTGGAATAATTATCTTCAACTGATTTGAAGTCCAGTTAACACTGTCTTGGAATAATTATCTTCAACTGATTTAAAGTCCAGTTAAGACTGTCTTGGAATAATTTTCTTCAACTGATTTGAAGTCCAGTTAAAACTGAGTTGGAATAATTGTCTTCAACTGATTTAATGTCAGTTAAGACTGTGCTGGAATAATTATCTTCAAAAGATTTGAAGTCCAGATGAGACTGTCTTGGAATAATTATCTTCAACTGATTTGAAATCCAGTTAAGACAGTCTTGGAAGACTTATCTTCAACTGAATCAAAGTCCAGTTAAGACTGTCTTGGAATAATTATCTTCAACTGATTTGAAGTCCAGTTAAGACTGAGTTGGAATAATTATCTTCAACTGATTGAAAGTCCAGATAAGACTGTCTTGGAATAATTATCTTCAACTGATTTAAAGACCAGTTAAGACTAAGTTGGAATAATTATCTTCAACTGATTTAAAGTACAGATAAGACTGTCTTGGAATAATTATCTTCAACTGATGTAAAGTCCAGTTAAGACTGTCTTGGAATAATTAACTTCAACTGATTTAAAGTCCAGTTAAGACTAAGTTGGAATAATTATCTTCAACTGATTTAAAGTCCAGATAAAACTGTCTTGGAATAATTATCTTCAACTGATGTAAAGTCCAGTTAAGACTATGCTGGAATAATTATCTTCAACTGATGTAAATTCCAGTTAAGATTATGCTTGAATAATTAACTTCAACTAATTTAAAGTCCAGTTAAGACTGGTTTGGAATAAATATCTTCAACTGATGTAAAGTCCAGTTAAGACTGTCTTGGAATAATTATCTTCAACTGATGTAAAGTCCAGTTAAGACTAAGTTGGAATAATTATCTTCAACTGATTTAATGTCCAGATAAGACTGTCTTGGAATAATCATCTTCAACTGATTTGAAATCCAGTTAAGACTGTCTTGGAATAATTATCTTCAACTGATTAAAATCCAGTTAAGACTAAGTTGGAATAATTATCTTCGACTGATTTAATGTCCAGTTAAGACTATGCAGGAATAATTATCTTCAACTGATTTAAAGTCCTGATAAGACTGTCTTGGAATAATTATCTTCAACTGATTTGAAGTCCAGTTAAGATTGAGTTAGAATAATAATCTTTAACTGATTTAAATCCAGTTAAGGTTGTCTTGGAATAATTATCTACAACTGATTTAAAGTCCAGTTAAGACTGTCTTGGAATAATTATCTTCAACTGATTTGAAGTCCAGTTAAGTCTGAGTTGGAATAATTATCTTCAGCTGATTAAATGTCCAGTTAAGACTGTGCTGGAATAATTATCTTCAACTGATTTAAAGTCCAGATAAGACTGTCTAGGAATAATTATCTTCAACTGATTTAAAGTCCAGATAAGACTGTCTAGGAATAATTATCTTCAACTGATTTAAAGTCCAGATAAGACTGTCTTGGAATAATTATCTTCAACCGATTTGAAATCCAGTTAAGACTGTCTTGGAATAATTAACTTCAACTGATTTAAAGTCCAGTTGAGACTGTCTTGGAATAATTATCTTCAACTGATTTGAAGTCCAGTTAAGACTGAGTTGGAATAATTATCTTCAACTGATTTGAAGTCCAGTTAAGACTGAGTTGGAATAATAATCTTCAACTAATTTAATGTCAGTTAAGACTGTGCTGGAATAATTATCTTCAACTGATTTAAAGTCCAGATAAGACTGTCTTGGAATAATTATCTTCAACCGATTTGAAATCCAGTTAAGACTGTCATGGAATAATTAACTTCAACTGATTTAAAGTCCAGTTGAGACTGTCTTGGAATAATTATCTTCAACTGATTTGAAGTCCAGTTAAGACTGTCTTGGAATAATTATCTTCAACTGATTTGAAGTCCAGTTAAGACTGAGTTGGAATAATTTTCTTCAACTGATTTAAAGTCCAGATAAGACTGTCTTGGAATAATTATCTTCAACTGATTTGAAATCCAGTTAAGACTGTCTTGGAATAATTATCTTCAACTGATTTAAGTCCAGTTAAGACTGTCTTGGAATAATTATCTTTAACTGATTTAAAGTCCAGTTAAGACAGTGCTGGAATAATTATCTTTAACTGATGTAAAGTTCAGTTAAGACTGTGCTGGAATAATTATCTTCAACTAATTTAAAGTCCAGTTAAGAATGTCTTGGAATAATTATCTTCAACTGCTTTGAAGTCCAGTTAAGACAATGCTGGAATAATTATCTTCAACTAATTTAAAGTCCAGTTAAGACTGTCTTGCAATAATTATCTTCAACTTATTTAAAATCTAGTTAAGACATTCTTGGAATATTTATCTTCAAGTGATATAAAGTCCAGTTAAGAGTATGTTGGAATAATTATCTTCAACTGATTTAATGTCCAGTTAAGACTGTCTTGGAATAATTATCTTCAACCGATTTGAATTCCAGGTAAGACTGTCTTGGAATAATTATCTTCAACCGATTTGAATTCCAGTTAAGACTGTCTTGGAATAATTATCTTCAACTGATTTGAAGTCCAGTTAAGACTGTCTTGGAATAATTATCTTCAACTGATTTGAAGTCCAGTTAAGACTGTCTTGGAATAATTATCTTCAACTGATGTAAAGTCCAGTTAAGACTGTCTTAGAATAATTATCTTCAACTGATTTAAAATGCAGTTAAGATTGTGCTGGAATAATTATCTTCAACTGATTTGAAATCCAGTTAAGACTGTCTTGGAATAATTAACTTCAACTGATTTAAAGTTCAGTTAAGACTGTGCTGGAATAATAATCTCCAACTGATTTAAAGTCCAGTTAAGACTGTGCTGGAATAATTATCTCCAACTGATGTGAAGTCCAGTTAAGACTGTGCTGGAATAATTATCTTCAACTGATTTAAAGTTCAGTTAAGACTGTGCTGGAATAATAATCTCCAACTGATTTAAAGTCCAGTTAAGACTGTGCTGGAATAATTATCTTCAACTGATTTGAAGTCCAGTTAAGACTGTGCTGGAATAATTATCTTCAACTGATTTAAAGTTCAGTTAAGACTGTGCTGGAATAATAATCTCCAACTGATTTAAAGTCCAGTTAAGACTGTGCTGGAATAATTATCTCCAACTGATGTGAAGTCCAGTTAAGACTGTGCTGAAATAAGTATCTTCAACTGATTTAAATTCCAGTTAAGACTGTGGTGGAATAATTATCTTCAACTGATTTGAAGTCCTGTTTAGACTGTGCTGGAATAATTTTCTCCAACTGATTTGAAGTCCAGTTAAGACTGTGCTGAAATAAGTATCTTCAACTGATTTAAAGTCCAGTTAAGACTGTGCTGGAATAATTATCTCCAACTGATTTGAAGTCCAGTTAAGACTGTGCTGGAATAATCATCTTCAACAGATTTGAAGTCCAGTTAAGACTGTGCTGGAATAATTATCTTCAACTGATTTGAAGTCCAGTTAAGACTGTGCTGGAATAATTATCTCCAACTGATTTGAAGTCCAGTTAAGACTGTGCTGAAATAAGTATCTTCAACTGATTTAAAGTCCAGTTAAGACTGTGCTGGAATAATTATCTCCAACTGATTTGAAGTCCAGTTAAGACTGTGCTGGAATAATTATCTTCAACAGATTTGAAGTCCAGTTAAGACTGTGCTTGAATAATTATCTTCAACAGATTTCAAGTCCAGTTAAGACTGTGCTGAAATAATTATCTTCAACTGATTTGAAGTCCAGTTAAGACGATGCTGGAATAATTATCTTCAACTGATCTAAAGTCCAGTTAAGAATGTCTTGGAATAATTATCTTCAACTGATCTAAAGTCCAGTTAAGACTGAGTTGGAATAATTATCTTCAAATGATTTAAAATTTAGTTAAGACTGTCTTGGAATAATTGTCTTCAACTGATTTAATGTCCAGTTAAGATTGTGCTGGAATAATTATCTTCAACTGATTTAAAGTCCAGATAAGACTGTCTTGGAATAATCATCTTCAACTGATTTGAAATCCAGTTAAGACTGTCTTGGATTAATTATCTTCAACTGATTTGAAATCCAGTTAAGATTGACTTGGAATAATTATCTTCAACTGATGTAAAGTCCAGTTAAGACTGTCTTGGAATAATTATCTTCAACTGATTTAAAGTCCAGTTAAGACTAAGTTGGAATAATTATCTTCAACTGATTTAATGTCCAGTTAAGACTGTGCTGGAATAATTATCTTCAACTGATTTAAAGTCCAGTTAAGACTGTCTTGGAATAATTATCTTCAACTGATTTAAAGTCCAGTTAAGACTATGCTGGAATAATTAACTTCAACTGATTTAATGTCCAGTTAAGACTGTGCTGGAATAATTATCTTCAAATGGTTTAAAGTCCAGATAAGACTGTCTTGGAATAATTATCTTCAACTGATTTGAAGTCCAGTTAAGATTGAGTTAGAATAATAATCTTTAACTGATTTAAATCCAGTTAAGGTTGTCTTGGAATAATTATCTACAACTGATTAAAAGTCCAGTTAAGACTATCTTGGATTAATTATCTTCAACTGATTTGAAGTCCAGTTAAGTCTGAGTTGGAATAATTATCTTCAGCTGATTAAATGTCCAGTTAAGACTGTGCTGGAATAATTATCTTCAACTGATTTAAAGTCCAGATAAAACTGTCTAGGAATAATTATATTCAACTGATTTAAAGTTCAGTTAAGACTGTCTTGGAATAATTATCTTCAACTGATTTAAAGTCCAGTTAAGACTAAGTTGGAATAATTATCTTCAACTGATTTAATGTCCAGTTAAGACTGTGCTGGAATAATTATCTTCAACTGATTTAAAGTCCAGTTAAGACTGTCTTGGAATAATTATCTTCAACTGATTTAAAGTCCAGTTAAGACTATGCTGGAATAATTAACTTCAACTGATTTAATGTCAGTTAAGACTGTGCTGGAATAATTATCTTCAAATGGTTTAAAGTCCAGATAAGACTGTCTTGGAATAATTATCTTCAACTGATTTGAAGTCCAGTTAAGATTGAGTTAGAATAATAATCTTTAACTGATTTAAATCCAGTTAAGGTTGTCTTGGAATAATTATCTACAACTGATTTAAAGTCCAGTTAAGACTATCTTGGATTAATTATCTTCAACTGATTTGAAGTCCAGTTAAGTCTGAGTTGGAATAATTATCTTCAGCTGATTAAATGTCCAGTTAAGACTGTGCTGGAATAATTATCTTCAACTGATTTAAAGTCCAGATAAGACTGTCTAGGAATAATTATATTCAACTGATTTAAAGTTCAGTTAAGACTGTCTTGGAATAATTATCTTCAACTGATGTAAAGTCCAGTTAAGACTAAGCTGGAATAATTATCTTCAACTGATTTAATGTCCAGTTAAGACTATGCTGGAATAATTATCTTCAACTAATTTAAAGTCCTGTTAAGACTGTCTTGGAATAATTACCTTCAACTGATGTAAAGTCCAGTTAAGACTGAGTTGGAATAATTATCTTCAACTAATTTAATGTCCAGTTAAGACTGTGCTGCAATAATTATCTTCAACTGATTTAAAGTCCAGATAAGACTGTCTTGGAATAATTATTTTCAACCGATTTGAAATCCAGTTAAGACTGTCTTGGAATAATTATTTTCAACCGATTTGAAATCCAGTTAAGACTGAGTTGGAATAATTATCTTCAACTAATTTAATGTCCAGTTAAGACAGTGCTGCAATAATTATCTTCAACTGATTTAAAGTCCAGATAAGACTGTCTTGGAATAATTATTTTCAACCGATTTGAAATCCAGTTAAGACTGTCTTGGAATAATTAACTTCAACTGATTTAAAGTCCAGTTGAGACTGTCTTGGAATAATTATCTTCA
The DNA here is from genome assembly GCA_037127315.1 of Ascarosepion bandense. NCBI lineage: Eukaryota > Metazoa > Mollusca > Cephalopoda > Sepiida > Sepiidae > Ascarosepion > Ascarosepion bandense. The sequence continues at coordinate 314,916 of JBBBDQ010000927.1, read as the reverse complement.
ACTGATTTGAAGTCCAGTTAAGACTGTCTTGGAATAATTATCTTCAACTGATTTGAAGTCCAGTTAAGACTGAGTTGGAATAATAATCTTCAACTGATTGAAAGTTCAGTTAAGACTGTCTTGGAACAATTATCTTCAACTGATTTGAAGTCCAGTTAAGACTGAGTTGGAATAATTATCTTCAACTGATTTAAAGTCCAGATAAGACTGTCTTGGAATAATTATCTTCAACTGATTTGAAATCCAGTTAAGACTGTCTTGGAATAATTATCTTCAACTGATTTAAAGTCCAGTTAAAACTGTCTTGGAATAATTAACTTTAACTGATTTAAAGTCCAGTTAAGACAGTGCTGGAATAATTATCTTTAACTGATGTAAAGTTCAGTTAAGATTGTGCTGGAATAATTATCTTCAACTAATTTAAAGTCCAGTTAAGAATGTCTTGGAATAATTATCTTCAACTGCTTTGAAGTCCAGTTAAGACAATGCTGGAATAATTATCTTCAACTAATTTAAAGTCCAGATAAGACTGTCTTGCAATAATTATCTTCAACTTATTTAAAATCTAGTTAAGACAGTCTTGAAATATTTATCTTCAAGTGATTTAAAGTCCAGTTAAGAGTATGTTGGAATAATTATCTTCAAATGATTTAAAGTCCAGATGAGACTGTCTTGGAATAATTATCTTCAACTGATTTAAAGTCCAGTTAAGATTGTGCTGGATTAATTATCTTCAAGTGATCTAAAGTCCAGTTAAGACTGTCTTGGAATAATTATCATCAACTGATTTAAAGTCCAGTTAAGATTGAGTTGGAATAATTATCTTCAACAGATTTGAAGTCCAGTTAAGACGGTGCTGGAACAATTATCTTCAACTGATGTGAAGTCCAGTTAAGACTGTGCTGTAATAATTAACTTCAACTGATTTGAAGTCCAGTTAAGACGGTCCTGGAATAATTATCTTCAACTGATTTGAAGTCCAGTTAAGACTGTCTTGGAATAATTATCTTCAACTGATTTGAAGTCCAGTTAAGACTGTCTTGGAATAATTATCTTCAACCGATTTGAATTCCAGGTAAGACTGTCATGGAATAATTATCTTCAACTGATTTGAAGTCCAGTTAAAACTGTCTTGGAATAATTATCTTCAACTGATTTAAAATGCAGTTAAGATTGTGCTGGAATAATTATCTTCAACTGATTTGAAGTCCAGTTAAGACGGTCCTGGAATAATTATCTTCAACTGATTTGAAGTCCAGTTAAGACTGTGCTGGAATAATTATCTTCAACTGATTTAAAGTTCAGTTAAGACTGTGCTGGAATAATAATCTCCAACTGATTTAAAGTCCAGTTAAGACTGTGCTGGAATAATTATCTCCAACTGATGTGAAGTCCAGTTAAGACTGTGCTGAAATAAGTATCTTCAACTGATTTAAATTCCAGTTAAAACTGTGGTGGAATAATTATCTTCAACTGATTTGAAGTCCTGTTTAGACTGTGCTGGAATAATTTTCTCCAACTGATTTGAAGTCCAGTTAAGACTGTGCTGAAATAAGTATCTTCAACTGATTTAAAGTCCAGTTAAGACTGTGCTGGAATAATTATCTCCAACTGATTTGAAGTCCAGTTAAGACTGTGCTGGAATAATCATCTTCAACAGATTTGAAGTCCAGTTAAGACTGTGCTGGAATAATTATCTTCAACTCATTTGAAGTCCAGTTAAGACTGTGCTGGAATAATTATCTCCAACTGATTTGAAGTCCAGTTAAGACAGTGCTGAAATAAGTATCTTCAACTGATTTAAAGTCCAGTTAAGACTGTGCTGGAATAATTATCTCCAACTGATTTGAAGTCCAGTTAAGACTGTGCTGGAATAATTATCTTCAACAGATTTGAAGTCCAGTTAAGACTGTGCTTGACTAATTATCTTCAACAGATTTCAAGTCCAGTTAAGACTGTGCTGAAATAATTATCTTCAACTGATTTGAAGTCCAGTTAAGACGATGCTGGAATAATTATCTTCAAATGATTTAAAATTTAGTTAAGACTGTCTTGGAATAATTGTCTTCAACTGATTTAATGTCCAGTTAAGATTGTGTTGGAATAATTATCTTCAACTGATTTAAAGTCCAGATAAGACTGTCTTGTAATAATCATCTTCAACAGATTTGAAATCCAGTTAAGACTGTCTTGGAATAATTATCTTCAACTGATTTGAAATCCAGTTAAGATTGACTTGGAATAATTATCTTCAACTGATGTAAAGTCCAGTTAAGACTGTCTTGGAATAATTATATTCAACTGATTTAATGTCCAGATAAGACTGTGCTGGAATAATTATCTTCAACTGATTTAAAGTCCAGTTAAGACTGTCTTGGAATAATTATCTTCAACTGATTTAAAGTCCAGTTAAGACTATGCTGGAATAATTAACTTCAACTGATTTAATGTCCAGTTAAGACTGTGCTGGAATAATTATTTTCAAATGGTTTAAAGTCCAGATAAGACTGTCTTGGAATAATTATCTACAACTGATTTAAAGTCCAGTTAAGACTATCTTGGATTAATTATCTTCAACTGATTTGAAGTCCAGTTAAGTCTGAGTTGGAATAATTATCTTCAGCTGATTAAATGTCCAGTTAAGACTGTGCTGGAATAATTATCTTCAACTGATTTAAAGTCCAGATAAGACTGTCTAGGAATAATTATATTCAACTGATTTAAAGTTCAGTTAAGACTGTCTTGGAATAATTATCTTCAACTGATGTAAAGTCCAGTTAAGACTATGCTGGAATAATTATCTTCAACTGATTTAATGTCCAGTTAAGACTATGCTGGAATAATTATCTTCAACTAATTTAAAGTCCTGTTAAGACTGTCTTGGAATAATTACCTTCAACTGATGTATAGTCCAGTTAAGACTGAGTTGGAATAATTATCTTCAACTAATTTAATGTGCAGTTAAGACTGTGCTGCAATAATTATCTTCAACTGATTTAAAGTCCAGATAAGACTGTCTTGGAATAATTATTTTCAACCGGTTTGAAATCCAGTTAAGAATGTCTTGGAATAATTATTTTCAACCGATTTGAAATCCAGTTAAGACTGAGTTGGAATAATTATCTTCAACTAATTTAATGTCCAGTTAAGACAGTGCTGCAATAATTATCTTCAACTGATTTAAAGTCCAGATAAGACTGTCTTGGAATAATTATTTTCAACCGATTTGAAATCCAGTTAAGACTGTCTTGGAATAATTAACTTCAACTGATTTAAAGTCCAGTTGAGACTGTCTTGGAATAATTATCTTCAACTGATTTGAAGTCCAGTTAAGACTGTCTTGGAATAATTATCTTCAACTGATTTAAAGTCCAGTTAAAACTGTCTTGGAATAATTAACTTTAACTGATTTAAAGTCCAGTTAAGACAGTGCTGGAATAATTATCTTTAACTGATGTAAAGTTCAGTTAAGACTGTGCTGGAATAATTATCTTCAACTAATTTAAAGTCCAGTTAAGAATGTCTTGGAATAATTGTCTTCAACTGCTTTGAAGTCCAGTTAAGACAATGCTGGAATAATTATCTTCAACTAATTTAAAGTCCAGATAAGACTGTCTTGCAATAATTATCTTCAACTTATTTAAAATCTAGTTAAGACAGTCTTGAAATATTTATCTTCAAGTGATTTAAAGTCCAGTTAAGAGTATGGTGGAATAATTATCTTCAAATGATTTAAAGTCCAGATGAGACTGTCTTGGAATAATTATCTTCAACTGATTTAATGTCCAGTTAAGACTAGGCTGGAATAATTATCTTCAACTAATTTAAAGTTTAATTTAAAATTAAAGAATATTTATCTTCAACTGATTTAAAATGCAGTTAAGACTGTCTTGGAATAATTATCTTCAACTGATTTGAAGTCCAGTTAAGACTGTCTTGGAATAATTATCTTCAACCGATTTGATTTCCAGGTAAGACTGTCTTGGAATAATTATCTTCAACTGATTTGAAGTCCAGTTAAGACTGTCTTGGAATAATTATCTTCAACCGATTTGAATTCCAGTTAAGACTGTCTTGGAATAATTATCTTCAACTAATTTAAAGTCCAGTTAAGACTGTCTTGTGATAATTATCTTCAACTGATTTAAAATGCAGTTAAGATTGTCCTGGAATAATTATATTCAACAGATTTGAATTCCAGTTAAGACTGTCTTGGACTAATCATCTTCAACTGATTTGAAGTCCAGTTAAGACTGCTGGAATAATTATCTCCAACTGATTTGAAGTCCAGTTAAGACTGTGCTGGAACAATTCTCTTCAACTGATTTAAAGTCCAGTTAAGACTGTGCTGGAATAATTATCTCCAACTGATGTGAAGTCCAGTTAAGACTGTGCTGAAATAAGTATCTTCAACTGATTTAAATTCCAGTTAAGACTGTGCTGGAATAATCATCTTCAACAGATTTGAAGTCCAGTTAAGACTGTGCTGGAATAATTATCTTCAACTGATTTGAAGTCCAGTTAAGACTGTGCTGGAATAATTATCTCCAACTGATTTGAAGTCCAGTTAAGACTGTGCTGAAATAAGTATCTTCAACTGATTTAAAGTCCAGTTAAGACTGTGCTGGAATAATTATCTCCAACAGATTTGAAGTCCAGTTAAGACTGTGCTGGAATAATTATCTTCTACTGATTTGAAGTCCAGTTAAGACTGTGCTGGAATAATTATCTTCAACAGATTTCAAGTCCAGTTAAGACTGTGCTGAAATAATTATCTTCAACTGATTTGAAGTCCAGTTAAGACGATGCTGGAATAATTATCTTCAACTGATCTAAAGTCCAGTTAAGAATGTCTTGGAATTATTATCTTCAACTGATTTAAACTCCAGTTAAGACTGTCTTGGAATAATTATCTTCAACTGATCTAAAGTCCAGTTAAGACTGAGTTGGAATAATTATCTTCAAATGATTTAAAATTTAGTTAAGACTGTCTTGGAATAATTGTCTTCAACTGACTTAATGTCCAGTTAAGACAGTGCTGGAATAATTATCTTCAACTGATTTGAAGTCCAGTTAAGACGATGCTGGAATAATTATCTTCAACTGATTTAATGTCAGTTAAGACAGTGCTGGAATAATTATCTTCAACTAATTTAAAGTCCAGTTAAGACTGTCATGGTATAATTATCTTCAACTGATCTAAAGTCCAGTTAAGACTGAGTTGGAATAATTATCTTCAACTTATTAAAGTCCAGTTAAGATTGTGCTGGAATAATTATCTTCAACTGATTTAAAGTCCAGTTAAGACTATGCTGGAATAATTTACTTCAACTGACTTAAAGTCCAGATAAGACTGTCTTGGAATAATTATCTTCCACAGATTTGCAGTCCAGTTAAGACGGTGCTGGAATAATTATCTTCAACTAATTTAAAGTCCGGTTAAGACTGTGCTGGAATAATTATCTTCAACTGATTTGAAGTCCAGTTAAGACTGAGTTGGAATAATTATCTTCAACTTATTTAAAGTCCAGTTAAGATTGTGCTGGAATAATTATCTTCAACTGATTTAAAGTCCAGTTAAGACAATGCTGGAATAATTATCTTCAACTAATTTAAAGTCCAGTTAAGACTGTCTTGGAATGATTATCTTCAACTGATTTAAAGTCCAGATAAGACTGTCTTGGAATAATTATCTTCAACTGATCTAAAGTCCAGTTAAGACTGTCTTGGAATAATTATCATCAACTGATTTAAAGTCCAGTTAAGATTGAGTTGGAATAATTATCTTCAACAGATTTGAAGTCCAGTTAAGGCGGTGCTGGAATAATTATCTTCAACTGATTTAATGTCCAGTTAAGACTATGCTGGAATAATTATCTTCAACTAATTTAAAGTCCAGTTAAGACTGTCTTGGAATATTTATCTTCAACTGATTTAAAATGCAGTTAAGACTGTCTTGAAATAATTATCTTCAACTGATTTGAAGTCAGTTAAGACTGTCTTGGAATAATTATCTTCAACTGATTTGAAGTCCAGTTAAGACTGTCTTGGAATAATTATCTTCAACCGATTTGAATTCCAGTTAATACTGTGTTGGCATAATTATCTTCAACCGATTTGAATTCAGTTAAGACTGTCTTGGAATAATTATCTTCAACTAATTTAAAGTCCAGTTAAGACTGTCTTGTGATAATTATCTTCAACTGAGTTGAAATACAGTTAAGACTGTCTTGGAATAATTATCTTCAACTGATCTAAAGTCCAGTTAAGACTGTCTTGGAATAATTATCATCAACTGATTTAAAATGCAGTTAAGATTGTGCTGGAACAATTATCTTCAACTGATCTAAAGTCCAGTTAAGACTGAGTTGGAATAATTATCTTCAAATGATTTAAAATCTAGTTAAGACTGTCTTGGAATAATTATCTCCAACTGATTTAAAGTCCAGTTAAGACTGTGCTGGAATAATTATCTCCAACTGATTTGAAGTCCAGTTAAAACTGTACTGAAATAAGTATCTTCAACTGATTTGAAGTCCAGTTAAGACTGTGCTGGAACAGTTATCTTCAACTGATTTAAAGTTCAGTTAAAACTGTGCTGGAATAATTGTCTCCAACTGAGTTAAAGTCCAGTTAAGACTGTGCTGGAATAATTATCTCCAACTGATTTGAAGTCCAGTTAAGACTGTGCTGAAATAAGTATCTTCAACTGATTTGAAGTCCAGTTAAGACTGTGCTGGAATAATTATCTTCAACTGATTTAAAGTTCAGTTAAGACTGTGCTGGAATAATAATCTCCAACTGATTTAAAGTCCAGTTAAGACGGTGCTGGAATAATTATCTCCAACTGATGTGACTCCAGTTAAGACTGTGCTGAAATAAGTATCTTCAACTGATTTAAATTCCAGTTAAGACTGTGGTGGAATAATTATTTTCAACTGATTTGAAGTCCAGTTAAGACTGTGCTGGAATAATTTTCTCCAACTGATTTGAAGTCCAGTTAAGACTGTGCTGAAATAAGTATCTTCCACTGATTTAAATTCCAGTTAAGACTGTGCTGGAAAAATTATCTCCAACTGATTTGAAGTCCAGGTAAGACTGTGCTGGAATAATCATCTTCAACAGATTTGAAGTCCAGTTAAGACTGTGCTGGAATAATTATCTTCAACTGATTTGAAGTCCAGTTAAGACTGTGCTGGAATAATTATATCCAACTGATTTGAAGTCCAGTTAAGACTGTGCTGAAATAAGTATCTTCAACTGATTTAAAGTCCAGTTAAAACTGTGCTGGAATTATTATCTCCAACTGATTTGAAGTCCAGTTAAGACTGTGCTGGAATAATTATCTTCAACATATTTGAAGTACAGTTAAGACTGTGCTGGAATAATTATCTTCAACAGATTCAAGTCCAGTTAAGACTGTGCTGAAATAATTATCTTCAACTGATTTGAAGTCCAGTTAAGACGATGCTGGAATAATTATCTTCAACTGATCTAAAGTCCAGTTAAGAATGTCTTGGAATTATTATTTCAACTGATTTAAAGTCCAGTTAAGACTGTCTTGGAAAAATTATCTTGAACTGATCTAAAGTCCAGTTAAGACTGAGTTGGAATAATTATCTTCAAATGATTTAAAATCTAGTTAAGACTGTCTTGGAATAATTGTCTTCAACTGACTTAATGTCCAGTTAAGACAGTGCTGGAATAATTATCTTCAACTGATTTGAAGTCCAGTTAAGACGATGCTGGAATAATTATCTTCAACTGATCTATAGTCCAGTTAAGAATGTCTTGGAATTAGTATTTCAAATGATTTAAAGTCCAGTTAAGTCTGTCTTGGAAAAATTATCTTGAACTGATCTAAAGTCCAGTTAAGACTGAGTTGGAATAATTATCTTCAAATGATTTAAAATCTAGTTAAGACTGTCTTGGAATAATTGTCTTCAACTGACTTAATATCCAGTTAAGACAGTGCTGGAATAATTATCTTCAACTGATTTAATGTCCAGTTAAGACAGTGCTGGAATAATTATCTTCAACTAATTTAAAGTCCAGTTAAGACTGTCTTGGAATAAATATCTTCAACTGATCTAAAGTCAAGTTAAGACTGAGTTGGAATAATTATCTTCAACTTATTTAAAGTCAAGTTAAGACTATGCTGGAATAATTTTCTTCAACTGATTTAAAGCCCAGATAAGACTGTCTTGGAATAATTATCTTCAACTGATCTAAAGTCCAGTTAAGACTGTCTTGGAATAATTATCTTCAACTGATTTAAAGTCCAGTTAAGATTGTGCTGGAATAATTATCTTCAACTGATTTAATGTCCAGTTAAGACTATGCTGGAATAATTATCTTCAACTGATTTTAAGTCCAGCTAAGACTGTCTTGGAATAATTATCTTCAACTGATTTGAAGTCCAGTTAAGACTGTCTTGGAATAATTATCTTCAACCGATTTGAATTCAAGTTAAGACTGTCTTGGAATAATTATCTTCAACTGATTTGAATTCCAGTTAAGACTGTCTTGGAATAATTATCTTCAAATAATTTAAAGTCCAGTTAAGACTGTCTTGTGATAATTATCTTCAACTGAGTTGAAATACAGTTAAGACTGTCTTGGAATAATTATCTTCAACTGATCTAAAGTCCAGTTAAGACTGTCTTAGAATAATTATCTTTAACTGATTTAAAATGCAGTTAAGATTGTGCTGGAACAATTATCTTCAACTGATCTAAAGTCCAGTTAAGACTGAGTTGGAATAATTATCTTCAAATGATTTAAAATCTAGTTAAGACTGTCTTGGAATAATTATCTCCAACTGATTTAAAGTCCAGTTAAGACTGTGCTGGAATAATTATCTCCAACTGATTTGAAGTCCAGTTAAGACTGTGCTGAAATAAGTATCTTCAACTGATTTGAAGTCCAGTTAAGACTGTGCTGGAATAATAATCTCCAACTGATTTAAAGTTCAGTTAAGACTATGCTGAAATAAGTATCTTCAACTGATTTAAAGTCCAGTCAAGACTGTGCTGGAAAAATTATCTCCAACTGATTTGAAGTCCAGGTAAGACTGTGCTGGAATAATCATCTTCAACAGGTTTGAAGTCCAGTTAAGACTGTGCTGGAATAATTATCTTCAACTGATTTGAAGTCCAGTTAAGACTGTGCTGGAATAATCATATCCAACTGATTTGAAGTCCAGTTAAGACTGTGCTGAAATAAGTATCTTCAACTGATTTGAAGTCCAGTTAAGACTGTGCTGGAATTATTATCTCCAACTGATTTGAAGTCCAGTTAAGACTGTGCTGGAATAATTATCTTCAACAGATTTGAAGTCCAGTTAAGACTGTGCTGGAATAATTATCTTCAACAGATTTCAAGTCCAGTGAAGACTGTGCTGAAATAATTATCTTCAACTGATTTGAAGTCCAGTTAAGACGATGCTGGAATAATTATCTTCAACTGATCTAAAGTCCAGTTAAGAATGTCTTGGAATAATTATTTCAACTGATTTAAAGTCCAGTTAAGACTGAGTTGGAATAATTATCTTCAAATGATTTAAAATCTAGTTAAGACTGTCTTGGAATAATTGTCTTCAACTGATTTAATGTCCAGTTAAGACAGTGCTGGAATAATTATCTTCAACTGATTTGAAGTCAGTTAAGACGATGCTGGAATAATTATCTTCAACTGATTTAATGTCCAGTTAAGACAGTGCTGGAATAATTATCTTCAACTAATTTAAATCCAGTTATACTGTCTTGGAATAATTATCTTCAACTGATCTAAAGTCCAGTTAAGACTGAGTTGGAATAATTATCTTCAACTTATTTAAAGTCCATTTAAGACTATGCTGGAATAATTTTCTTCCACAGATTTGCAGTCCAGTTAAGACGGTGCTGGAGTAATTATCTTCAACTAATTTAAAGTCCGGTTAAGACTGTCTTGGAATAATTATCTTCAACTGATTTAAAGTCCAGTTTAGACTGAGTTGGAATAATCACTTCAACTGATCTAAAGTCCAGTTAATACTGAGTTGGAATAATTATCTTCAACTTATTTAAAGTCTAGTTAAGATTGTGCTGAAATAATTATCTTCAACTGATTTAAAGTCCAGTTAAGACAATGCTGGAATAATTATCTTCAACTAATTTAAAGTCCAGTTAAGACTGTCTTGGAATGATTATCTTCAACTGATTTGAAGTCTAGTGAAAACTGTGTTGGAATAATTATCTTCAACTGTTTTGAAGTCCAGTTAAGACAATGCTGGAATAATTATCTTCAACTAATTTAAAGTCCAGATAAGACTGTCTTGCAATAATTATCTTCAACTTATTTAATATCTAGTTCAGACAGTCTTGGAATATTTATCTTCAAGTGATTTAAAATCCAGTTAAGAGTATGGTGGAATAATTAACTTCAAATGATTTAAAGTCCAGATAAGACTGTCTTGGAATAATTATCTTCAACTGATCTAAAGTCCAGTTAAGACTGTCTTGGAATAATTATCTTCAACTGATTTAAAGTCCAGTTAAGATTGTGCTGGAATAATTATCTTCAACTGATCTAAAGTCCAGTTATACTGTCTTGGAATAATTATCTTCAACTGCTTTGAGGTCCAGTTAAGATTGAGTTGGAATAATTATCTTCAACAGATTTGAAGTCCAGTTAAGACGGTGCTGGAACAATTATCTTCAACTGATTTAATGTCCAGTTAAGACTATGCTGCAATAATTATCTTCAACTGATTTAATGTCCAGTTAAGACTATGCTGGAATTATTATCTTCAACTAAATTAAAGTCCAGTTAAGACTCTCTTGGAATATTTATCTTCAACTGATTTAAAATGCAGTTAAGACTGTCTTGGAATAATTATCTTCAACTGATTTGAAGTCCAGTTAAGACTGTCTTGGAATAATTATCTTCAACTGATTTGAAATCCAGTTAAGACTGTCTTGGAATAATTATCTTCAACCGATTTGAATTCCAGGTAAGACTGTCTTGGAATAATTATCTTCAACTGATTTGAAGTCCAGTTAAGACTGTCTTGGAATAATTATCTTCAACCGATTTGAATTCCAGTTAAGACTGTCTTGGAATAATTATCTTCAACTAATTTAAAGTCCAGTTAAGACTGTCTAGTGATAATTATCTTCAACTGAGTTGAAATACAGTTAAGACTGTCTTGGAATAATTATCTTCAACTGATTTGAAGTCCAGTTAAGACTGTCTTGGAATAATTACCTTCAACTGATTTGAAATCCAGTTAAGACTGTCTTGGAATAATTATCTTCAACCGATTTGAATTCCAGTTAAGACTGTCTTGGAATAATTATCTTCAACTGATTTGAAGTCCAGTTAAGACTGTCTTGGAATAATTATCTTCAACCGATTTGAATTCCAGTTAAGACTGTCTTGGAATAATTATCTTCAACTAATTTAAAGTCCAGTTAAGACTGTCTAGTGATAATTATCTTCAACTGAGTTGAAATACAGTTAAGACTGTGTTGGAATAATTATCTTCAACTGATTTGAAGTCCAGTTAAGACTGTCTTGGAATAATTACCTTCAACTGATTTGAAATCCAGTTAAGACTGTCTTGGAATAATTATCTTCAACCGATTTGAATTCCAGTTAAGACTGTCTTGGAATAATTATCTTCAACTGATTTGAAGTCCAGTTAAGACTGTCTTGGAATAATTATCTTCAACCGATTTGAATTCCAGTTAAGACTGTCTTGGAATAATTATCTTCAACTAATTTAAAGTCCAGTTAAGACTGTCTAGTGATAATTATCTTCAACTGAGTTGAAATACAGTTAAGACTGTCTTGGAATAATTATCTTCAACTGATCTAAAGTCCAGTGAAGACTGTCTTAGAATAATTATCTTCAACTGATTTAAAGTCCAGTTAAGATTGTGCTGGAATAATTATCTTCAACTGATCTAAAGTCCAGTTAAGTCTGAGTTGGAATAATTATCTTCAAACGATTTAAAATCTAGTTAAGACTGTCTTGGAATAATTATCTCCAACTGATTTAAAGTCCAGTTAAGACTGTGCTTGAATAATTATCTCCAACTTATTTGAAGTCCAGTTAAAACTGTGCTGAAATAAGTATCTTCAACTTATTTGAAGTCCAGTTAAGACTGTGCTGGAACAATTATCTTCAACTGATTTAAAGTTCAGTTAAGACTGTGCTGGAATAATTATCTCCAACTGATTTAAAGTCCAGTTAAGACTGTGCTGGAATAATTATCTCCAACTGATTTGAAGTCCAGTTAAGTCTGTGCTGAAATAAGTATCTTCAACTGATTTGAAGTCCAGTTAAGACTGTGCTGGAATAATTATCTTCAACTGATTTAAAGTTCAGTTAAGACTGTGGTGGAATAATAATCTCCAACTGATTTAAAGTCCAGTTAAGACTGTGCTGGAATAATTATCTCCAACTGATGTGACTCCAGTTAAGACTGTGCTGAAATAAGTATCTTCAACTGATTTAAAATCCAGTTAAGACTGTGCTGGAATAATTATCTCCAACTGATTTGAAGTCCAGTTAAGACTGTGCTGGAATAATCATCTTCAACAGATTTGAAGTCCAGTTAAGACTGTGCTGGAATAATTATCTTCAACTGATTTGAAGTCCAGTTAAGACTGTGCTGGAAGAATTATATCCAACTGATTTGAAGTCCAGTTAAGACTGTGCTGAAATAAGTATCTTCAACTGATTTAAAGTCCAGTTAAGACTGTGCTGGAATTATTATCTCCAACTGATTTGAAGTCCAGTTAAAACTGTGCTGGAATAATTATCTTCAACAGATTTGAAGTCCAGTTAAGACTGTGCTGGAATAATTATCTTCAACAGATTTCAAGTCCAGTTAAGACTGTGCTGAACTAATTATCTTCAACTGATTTGAAGTCCAGTTAAGACGATGCTGGAATAATTATCTTCAATTGATCTAAAGTCCAGTTAAAAATGTCTTGGAATTATTAACTTCAACTGATTTAAAGTCCAGTTAAGACTGTCTTGGAAAAATTATCTTCAACTGATCTAAAGTCCAGTTAAGACTGAGTTGGAATAATTATCTTCAAATGATTTAAAATCTAGTTAAGACTGTCTTGGAATAATTGTCTTCAACTGACTTAATGTCCAGTTAAGACAGTGCTGGAATAATTATCTTCAACTGATTTGAAGTCCAGTTAAGACGATGCTGGAATAATTATCTTCAACTGATTTAATGTCCAGTTAAGACAGTGCTGGAATAATTATCTTCAACTAATTTAAAGTCCAGTTAAGACTGTCTTGGAATAATTATCTTCAACTGATCTAAAGTCCAGTTAAGACTGAGTTGGAATAAGTATCTTCAACTTATTTAAAGTCCAGTTAAGATTGTGCTGGAATAATTATCTTCAACTGATTTAAAGTCCAGTTAAGAATGTCTTGGAATAATTTTCTTCAACTGATTTAAATCCAGATAAGACTGTCTTGGAATAATTATCTTCCACAGATTTGAAGTCCAGTTAAGACGGTGCTGGAATAATTATCTTCAACTAATTTAAAGTCCGGTTAAGACTGTCTTGGAATAATTATCTTCAACTGATTTAAAGTCCAGTTTAGACTGAGTTGGAATAATTACTTCAACTGATTTAAAGTCCAGTTAAGACTGTGTTGGAATAATTATCTTCAACTGCTTTGAAGTCCAGTTAAGACAATGCTGGAATAATTATCTTCAACTAATTTAAAGTCCAGATAAGACTGTCTTGCAATAATTATCTTCAACTTATTTAAAATCTAGTTAAGACAGTCTTGGAATATTTATCTTCAAGTGATTTAAAGTCCAGTTAAGAGTATGGTGGAATAATTATCTTCAAATGATTTAAAGTCCAGTTAAGACTGTGCTGGAATAATTATCTTCAACTGATTTAAAGTTCAGTTAAGACTGTGCTGGAATAATTATCTTCAACTGATTTGAAGTCCAGTTAAGACTGTGCTGGAATAATTATCTTCAACTGATTTGAAGTCCAGTTAAGACTGTGCTGGAATAATTATCTTCAACTGATTTAAAGTTCAGTTAAGACTGTGCTGGAATAATAATCTCCAACTGATTTAAAGTCCAGTTAAGACTGTGCTGGCATAATTATCTCCAACTGATTTGAAGTCCAGTTAAGACTGTGCTGAAATAAGTATCTTCAACTGATTTAAATTCCAGTTAAGACTGTGGTGGAATAATTATCTTCAACTGATTTGAAGTCCAGTTAAGAGTGTGCTGCAATAATTTTCTCCAACTGATTTGAAGTCCAGTTAAGACTGTGCTGAAATAAGTATCTTCAACTGATTTAAATCCAGATAAGACTGTCTTGGAATAATTATCTTCCACAGATTTGCAGTCCAGTTAAGACGGTGCTAGAATAATTATCTTCAACTAATTTAAAGTCCGGTTAAGACTGTCTTGGAATAATTATCTTCAACTGATTGAAAGTCCAGTTTAGACTGAGTTGGAATAATTACTTCAACTGATCTAAAGTCCAGTTAAGACTGTCTTGGAATAATTATCTTCAAGTTATTTAAAGTCTAGTTAAGATTGTGCTGGAATAATTATCTTCAACTTATTTAAAGTCCAGTTAAGAATGTCTTGGAATAATTATCTTCAACTGCTTTGAAGTCCAGTTAAGACAATGCTGGAATAATTATCTTCAACTAATTTAAAGTCCAGATAAGACTGTCTTGCAATAATTATCTTCAACTTATTTAAAATCTAGTTAAGACAGTCTTGGAATATTTATCTTCAAGTGATTTAAAGTCCAGATAAGACTGTCTTGGAATAATTATCTTCAACTGATCTAAAGTCCAGTTAAGACTGTCTTGGAATAATTATCTTCAACTGATTTAAAGTCCAGTTAAGATTGTGCTGGAATAATTATCTTCAACTGATCTAAAGTCCAGTTAAGACTGTCTTGGAATAATTATCATCAACTGATTTAAAGTCCAGTTAAGATTGAGTTGGAATAATTATCTTCAACAGATTTGAAGTCCAGTTAAGACGGTGCTGGAATAATCATCTTCAACTGATTTAAAGTCCAGATAAGACTGTCTTGGAATAATTATCTTCAACTGATTTAATGTCCAGTTAAGACTATGCTGGAATAATTATCTTCAACTAATTTAAAGTCCAGTTAAGACTCTCTTGGAATATTTATCTTCAACTGATTTAAAATGCAGTTAAGACTGTCTTGGAATAATTATCTTCAACTGATTTGAAGTCCAGTTAAGACTGTCTTGAAATAATTATCTTCAACCGATTTGAATTCCAGGTAAGACTGTCTTGGAATAATTATCTTCAACTGATTTGAAGTCCAGTTAAGACTGTCTTGGAATAATTATCTTCAACCGAATTGAATTCTAGTTAAGACTGTCTTGGAATAATTATCTTCAACTAATTGAAAGTCCAGTTAAGACTGTCTTGTGATAATTATCTTCAACTGAGTTGAAATCCAGTTAAGACTGTCTTGGAATAATTATCTCCAACTGATTTGAAGTCCAGTTAAAACTGTGCTGAAATAAGTATCTTCAACTGATTGAAGTCCAGTTAAGACTGTGCTGGAATAATTATCTCCAACTGATTTAAAGTCCAGTTAAGATTGTGCTGGAATAATTATCTCCAACTGATTTGAAGTCCAGTTAAGACTGTGCTGGAATAATTATCTTCAACTGATTTAAAGTTCAGTTAAGACTGTGCTGGAATAATAATCTCCAACTGATTTAAAGTCCAGTTAAGACTGTGTTGGAATAATTATCTTCAACTGCTTTGAAGTCCAGTTAAGACAATGCTGGAATAATTATCTTCAACTAATTTAAAGTCCAGATAAGACTGTCTTGCAATAATTATCTTCAACTTATTTAAAATCTAGTTAAGACAGTCTTGCAATATTTATCTTCAAGTGATTTAAAGTCCAGTTAAGAGTATGGTGGAATAATTATCTTCAAATGATTTAAAGTCCAGTTAAGACTGTGCTGGAATAATTATCTTCAACTGATTTAAATTTCAGTTAAGTCTGTGCTGGAATAATTATCTTCAACTGATTTGAAGTCCAGTTAAGACTGTGCTGGAATAATTATCTTCAACTGATTTGAAGTCCAGTTAAGACTGTGCTGGAATAATTATCTTCAACTGATTTAAAGTTCAGTTAAGACTGTGCTGGAATAATAATCTCCAACTGATTTAAAGTCCAGTTAAGACTGTGCTGGCATAATTATCTCCAACTGATTTGAAGTCCAGTTAAGACTGTGCTGAAATAAGTATCTTCAACTGATTTAAATTCCAGTTAAGACTGTGGTGGAATAATTATCTTCAACTGATTTGAAGTCCAGTTAAGAGTGTGCTGCAATAATTTTCTCCAACTGATTTGAAGTCCAGTTAAGACTGTGCTGAAATAAGTATCTTCAACTGATTTAAATCCAGATAAGACTGTCTTGGAATAATTATCTTCCACAGATTTGCAGTCCAGTTAAGACGGTGCTAGAATAATTATCTTCAACTAATTTAAAGTCCGGTTAAGACTGTCTTGGAATAATTATCTTCAACTGATTGAAAGTCCAGTTTAGACTGAGTTGGAATAATTACTTCAACTGATCTAAAGTCCAGTTAAGACTGTCTTGGAATAATTATCTTCAAGTTATTTAAAGTCTAGTTAAGATTGTGCTGGAATAATTATCTTCAACTTATTTAAAGTCCAGTTAAGAATGTCTTGGAATAATTATCTTCAACTGCTTTGAAGTCCAGTTAAGACAATGCTGGAATAATTATCTTCAACTAATTTAAAGTCCAGATAAGACTGTCTTGCAATAATTATCTTCAACTTATTTAAAATCTAGTTAAGACAGTCTTGGAATATTTATCTTCAAGTGATTTAAAGTCCAGATAAGACTGTCTTGGAATAATTATCTTCAACTGATCTAAAGTCCAGTTAAGACTGTCTTGGAATAATTATCTTCAACTGATTTAAAGTCCAGTTAAGATTGTGCTGGAATAATTATCTTCAACTGATCTAAAGTCCAGTTAAGACTGTCTTGGAATAATTATCATCAACTGATTTAAAGTCCAGTTAAGATTGAGTTGGAATAATTATCTTCAACAGATTTGAAGTCCAGTTAAGACGGTGCTGGAATAATCATCTTCAACTGATTTAAAGTCCAGATAAGACTGTCTTGGAATAATTATCTTCAACTGATTTAATGTCAGTTAAGACTATGCTGGAATAATTATCTTCAACTAATTTAAAGTCCAGTTAAGACTCTCTTGGAATATTTATCTTCAACTGATTTAAAATGCAGTTAAGACTGTCTTGGAATAATTATCTTCAACTGATTTGAAGTCCAGTTAAGACTGTCTTGAAATAATTATCTTCAACCGATTTGAATTCCAGGTAAGACTGTCTTGGAATAATTATCTTCAACTGATTTGAAGTCCAGTTAAGACTGTCTTGGAATAATTATCTTCAACCGAATTGAATTCTAGTTAAGACTGTCTTGGAATAATTATCTTCAACTAATTGAAAGTCCAGTTAAGACTGTCTTGTGATAATTATCTTCAACTGAGTTGAAATCCAGTTAAGACTGTCTTGGAATAATTATCTCCAACTGATTTGAAGTCCAGTTAAAACTGTGCTGAAATAAGTATCTTCAACTGATTGAAGTCCAGTTAAGACTGTGCTGGAATAATTATCTCCAACTGATTTAAAGTCCAGTTAAGATTGTGCTGGAATAATTATCTCCAACTGATTTGAAGTCCAGTTAAGACTGTGCTGAAATAAGTATCTTCAACTGATTTGAAGTCCAGTTAAGACTGTGCTGGAATAATTATCTTCAACTGATTTAAAGTTCAGTTAAGACTGTGCTGGAATAATAATCTCCAACTGATTTAAAGTCCAGTTAAGACTGTGCTGGAATAATTATCTCCAACTGATTTGAAGTCCAGTTAAGACTGTGCTGAAATAAGTATCTTCAACTGATTTAAATTCCAGTTAAGACTGTGGTGGAATAATTATCTTCAACTGATTTGAAGTCCAGTTAAGACTGTGCTGCAATAATTTTCTCCAACTGAATTGAAATCCAGTTAAGACTGTGCTGAAATAAGTATCTTCAACTGATTTAAAGTCCAGTTAAGACTGTGCTGGAATAATTATCTCCAACTGATTTGAAGTCCAGTTAAGACTGTGCTGGAATAATCATCTTCAACAGATTTGAAGTCCAGTTAAGACTGTGCTGGAATAATTATCTTCAACTGATTTGAAGTCCAGTTAAGACTGTGCTGGAATAATTATCTCCAACTGATTTGAAGTCCAGTTAAGACTGTGCTGAAATAAGTATCTTCAACTGATTTAAAGTCCAGTTAAGACTGTGCTGGAATAATTATCTCCAACTGATTTGAAGTCCAGTTAAGACTGTGCTGGAATAATTATCTTCAACATATTTGAAGTACAGTTAAGACTGTGCTGGAATAATTATCTTCAACAGATTTCAAGTCCAGTTAAGACTGTGCTGAAATAATTATCTCCAACTGATTTGAAGTCCAGTTAAGACTGTGCTGGAATAATTATCTTCAACATATTTGAAGTACAGTTAAGACTGTGCTGGAATAATTATCTTCAACAGATTTCAAGTCCAGTTAAGACTGTGCTGAAATAATTATCTTCAACTGATCTAAAGTCCAGTTAAGACTGAGTTGGAATAATTATCATCAAATGATTTAAAATCTAGTTAAGACTGTCTTGGAATAATTGTCTTCAACTGACTTAATGTCCAGTTAAGACAGTGCTGGAATAATTATCTTCAACTAATTTAAAGTCCAGTTAAGACGATGCTGGAATAATTATCTTCAACTGATTTAATGTCCAGTTAAGACAGTGCTGGAATAATTATCTTCAACCAATTTAAAGTCCAGTTAAGACTGTCTTGGTATAATTATCTTCAACTGATCTAAAGTCCAGTTAAGACTGAGTTGGAAAAATTATCTTCAACTTATTTAAAGTCCAGTTAAGTTTGTGCTGGAATAATTATCTTCAACTGATTTAAAGTCCAGTTAAGACTATGCTGGAATAATTTTCTTCAACAGATTTAAAGTCCAGATAAGACTGTCTTGGAATAATTATCTTCCACAGATTTGCAGTCCAGTTAAGACGGTGCTGGAATAATTATCTTCTTCGACTATTTTAAAGTCCGGTTAAGACTGTCTTGGAATAATTATCTTCAACTGATTTAAAGTCCAGTTTAGACTGAGTTGGAATAATTATCTTCAACTTATTTAAATTCCAGTTAAGAATGTGCTGGAATAATTATCTTCAACTGATCTAAAGTCCAGTTAAGATTGAGTTGGAATAATTATCTTCAACAGATTTGAAGTCCATTTAAGACGGTGCTGGAATAATTATCTTCAACTGATTTGCAGTCCTGTTAAGACTGTCCTGGAATAATTTTCTCCAACTGATTTGAAGTCCAGTTAAGACTGTGCTGAAATAAGTATCTTCAACTGATTTGAAGTCCAGTTAAGACTGTGCTGGAATAATTATCTCCAACTGATTTAAAGTCCAGTTAAGACTGTGGTGGAATAATTATCTTCAACTGATTTGAAGTCCAGTTAAGACTGTGCTGGAATAATTTTCTCCAACTGATTTGAAGTCCAGTTAAGACTGTGCTGAAATAAGTATCTTCAACTGATTTAAAGTCCAGTTAAGACTGTGCTGGAATAATTATCTCCAACTGATTTGAAGTCCAGTTAAGACTGTGCTGGAATATTTATTTTCAACAGATTTGATGTCCAGTTAAGACTGTGCTGGAATAATTATCTTCTACTGATTTGAAGTCCAGTTAAGTTTGTGCTGGAATAATTATCTTCAACTGATTTAAAGTCCAGTTAAGACTATGCTGGAATAATTTTCTTCAACTGATTTAAAGTCCAGATAAATCTGTCTTGGAATAATTATCTTCCACAGATTTGCAGTCCAGTTAAGACGGTGCTGGAATAATTATCTTCAACTAATTTGAAGTCCGGTTAAGACTGTCTTGGAATAATTATCTTCAACTGATTTAAAGTCCAGTTAAGACTGAGTTGGAATAATTATCTTCAACTTATTTAAAGTCCAGTTAAAATAGAGTTGGAATAATTATCTTCAAATGATTTAATGTCCAGTTAAGACTGTCATGGAATAATTATCTTCAACTGATCTAAAGTCCAGTTAAGACTGTCTTGTAATAATTATCTTCAACAGATTTGAAGTCCAGTTAAGATTGTGCTGGAATAATTATCTCCAACTGATTTGAAGTCCAGCTAAGACTGTGCTGATATAAGTATCTTCAACTGATTTAAATCCAGTTAAGACTGTTCTGGAATAATTATCTCCAACTGGTTTGAAGTCCAGTTAAGACTGTGCTGGAATAATTATCGTCAACAGATTTGAAGTCCAGTTAAGACTGTGCTGGAATAATTACCTTCAACTGATTTGAAATCCAGTTAAGACGATGCTGGAATAATTGTCTTCAACTGATCCAAAGTCCAGTTAAGAATGTCTTGGAATTATTATCTTCAACTGATTTAAAGTCCAGCTAAGATTGAGTTGGAATAATTATCTTCAACAGATTTGAAGTCCAGTTAAGACTGTGCTGGAATAATTATCTTCAACTGATTTGCAGTCCAGTTAAGACTGTGCTGGAATAATTTTCTCCAACTGATTTGAAGTCCAGTTAAGACTGTGCTGAAATAAGTATCTTCAACTGACTTGAAGTCCAGTTAAGACTGTGCTGGAATAATTATCTCCAACTGATTTAAAGTCCAGTTAAGACTGTGGTGGAATAATTATCTTCAACTGATTTGAAGTCCAGTTAAGACTGTGCTGGAATAATTATTTTCAACAGATTTGAAGTCCAGTTAAGATTGTGCTGGAATAATTATCTTCAACTGATTTGAAGTCCAGTTAAGACTGTGCTGGAATAATTATCTCCAACTGATTTGAAGTCCCGTTAAGACAGTGCTGAAATAAGTATCTTCAACTGATTTGAAGTCCAGTTAAGACTGTGCTGGAATAATTATCTTCAACAGATTTGAAGTCCAGTTAAGACTGTGCTGGAATAATTATCTCCAACTGATTTGAAGTCCAGTTAAGACTGTGCTGGAATAATTATCGTCAACAGATTTGAAGTCCAGTTAAGACTGTGCTGGAATAATTATCGTCAACTGATTTGAAGTCCCGTTAAGACTGTGCTGAAATAAGTATCTTCAACTGATTTAAAGTCCAGTTAAGACTGTGCTGGAATAATTATCTCCAACTGATTTGAAGTCCAGTTAAGACTGTGCTGGAATAATTATCTCCAACTGATTTGAAGTCCAGTTAAGACTGTGCTGGAATAATTATCTCCAACTGATTTGAAGTCCAGTTAAGACTGTGCTGGAATAATTATCTCCAACTGATTTGAAGTCCAGTTAAGACTGTGCTGGAATAATTATCTCCAACTGATTTGAAGTCCAGTTAAGACTGTGCTGGAATAATTATCTCCAACTGATTTGAAGTCCAGTTAAGACTGTACTGGAATAACTATCTCCAACTGATTTGAAGTCCAGTTAAGACTGTGCTGGAATAATTATCGTCAACTGATTTGAAGTCCCGTTAAGACTGTGCTGAAATAAGTATCTTCAAGTGATTTAAAGTCCAGTTAAGACTGTGCTGGAATAATTATCTCCAACTGATTTGAAGTCCAGTTAAGACTGTGCTGGAATAATTATCTCCAACTGATTTGAAGTCCAGTTAAGACTGTGCTGGAATAATTATCGTCAACAGATTTGAAGTCCAGTTAAGACTGTGCTGGAATAATTATCTCCAACTGATTTGAAGTCCCGTTAAGACTGTGCTGAAATAAGTATCTTCAACTGATTTAAAGTCCAGTTAAGACTGTGCTGGAATAATTATCTCCAACTGATTTGAAGTCCAGTTAAGACTGTGCTGGAATAATTATCGTCAACAGATTTGAAGTCCAGTTAAGACTGTGCTGGAATAATTATCGTCAACTGATTTGAAGTCCCGTTAAGACTGTGCTGAAATAAGTATCTTCAACTGATTTTAAGTCCAGTTAAGACTGTGCTGGAATAATTATCTCCAACTGATTTGAATTCCAGTTAAGACTGTGCTGGAATAATTGTCTTCAACTGATCTAAAGTCCAGTTAAGAATGTCTTGGAATTATTATCTTCAACTGATTTAAAGTCCAGTTAAGACTGAGTTGGAATAATTATCTTTAACTGATTTAAATTCCAGTTAAGACTATGCTGGAATAATTATTATCAACTGATTTAAAGTCCAGATAAGACTGTCTTCGAATAATTACCTTCAACAGATATGCAGTCCAGTTAAGACGGTGCTGGAATAATTATCTTCAACTAATTTAAAGTCCGGTTAAGTCTGTCTTGGAATAATTATCTTCAACTTATTTAAAGTCCAGTTAAATCTGAGTTGGAATAATTATCTTCAACTGATCTAAAGTCCAGTTAAGATTGAGTTGGAATAATTATCTTCAACAGATTTGAAGTCCAGTTAAGACGGTGCTGGAATAATTATCTTCAACTGATTTGCAGTCCAGTTAAGACTGTGCTGGAATAATTTTCTCCAACTGATTTGAAGTCCAGTTAAGACTGTGCTGAAATAAGTATCTTCAACTGATTTGAAGTCCAGTTAAGACTGTGCTGGAATAATTATTTTCAACAGATTTGAAGTCCAGTTAAGACTGTGCTGGAATAATTATCTTCAACTGATTTGAAGTCCAGTTAAGGCTGTGCTGGAATAATTATCTGCAACTGATTTGAAGTCCCGTTAAGACTGTGCTGAAATAAGTATCTTCAACTGATTTAAAGTCCTGTTAAGACTGTGCTGGAATAATTACCTCCAACTGATTTGAAGTCCAGTTAAGACTGTGCAGGAATAATTATCTCCAACTGATTTGAAGTCCAGTTAAGACTGTGCTGGAATAATTACCTCCAACTGATTTGAAGTCCAGTTAAGACTGTGCAGGAATAATTATCTTCAACAGATTTGAAGTCCAGTTAAGACTGTGCTGGAATAATTATCTCCAACTGATTTGAAGTTCAGTTAAGACTGTGCTGGAATAATTATCTCCAACTGATTTGAAGTCCAGTTAAGACTGTGCTGGAATAATTATCTCCAACTGATTTGAAGTCCAGTTAAGACTGTGCTGGAATAATTTTCGTCAACTGATTTGAAGTCCCGTTAAGACTGTGCTGAAATAAGTATCTTCAACTGATTTAAAGTCCAGTTAAGACTGTGCTGGAATAATTATCTCCAACTGATTTGAAGTCCAGTTAAGACTGTGCTGGAATAATTATCGTCAACAGATTTGAAGTCCAGTTAAGACTGTGCTGGAATAATTATCGTCAACTGATTTGAAGTCCCGTTAAGACTGTGCTGGAATAAGTATCTTCAACTGATTTAAAGTCCAGTTAAGACTGTGCTAGAATAATTATCTCCAACTGATTTGAAGTCCATTTAAGACTGTGCTGGAATAATTATCTCCAACTGATTTGAAGTCCAGTTAAGACTGTGCTGGAATAATTATCTCCAACTGATATGAAGTCCAGTTAAGACGGTGCTGGAATAATTATCTCCAACTGATTTGAAGTCCAGTTAAGACTGTGCTGGAATAATTATCTCCAACTGATTTGAAGTCCAGTTAACACTGTGCTGGAATAATTATCTCCAACTGATTTGAAGTCCAGTTAAGACTGTGCTGGAATAATTATCTCCAACTGATTTGAAGTCCAGTTAAGTCTGTGCTGGAATAATTACCTCCAACTGATTTGAAGTCCAGTTAAGACTGTGCAGGAATAATTATCTCCAACTGATTTGAAGTCCAGTTAAGACTGTGCTGGAATAATTACCTCCAACTGATTTGAAGTCCAGTTAAGACTGTGCAGGAATAATTATCTTCAACAGATTTGAAGTCCAGTTAAGACTGTGCTGGAATAATTATCTCCAACTGATTTGAAGTCCAGTTAAGACTGTGCTGGAATAATTATCTCCAACTGATTTGAAGTCCAGTTAAGACTGTGCTGGAATAATTATCTCCAACTGATTTGAAGTGCAGTTAAGACTGTGCTGGAATAATTATCGTCAACTGATTTGAAGTCCCGTTAAGACTGTGCTGAAATAAGTATCTTCAACTGATTTAAAGTCCAGTTAAGACTGTGCTGGAATAATTATCTCCAACTGATTTGAAGTCCAGTTAAGACTGTGCTGGAATAATTATCGTCAACAGATTTGAAGTCCAGTTAAGACTGTGCTGGAATAATTATCGTCAACTGATTTGAAGTCCCGTTAAGACTGTGCTGGAATAAGTATCTTCAACTGATTTAAAGTCCAGTTAAGACTGTGCTAGAATAATTATCTCCAACTGATTTGAAGTCCATTTAAGACTGTGCTGGAATAATTATCTCCAACTGATTTGAAGTCCAGTTAAGACTGTGCTGGAATAATTATCTCCAACTGATATGAAGTCCAGTTAAGACGGTGCTGGAATAATTATCTCCAACTGATTTGAAGTCCAGTTAAGACTGTGCTGGAATAATTATCTCCAACTGATTTGAAGTCCAGTTAACACTGTGCTGGAATAATTATCTCCAACTGATTTGAAGTCCAGTTAAGACTGTGCTGGAATAATTATCTCCAACTGATTTGAAGTCCAGTTAAGTCTGTGCTGGAATAATTATCGTCAACTGATTTGAAGTCCCGTTAAGACTGTGCTGAAATAAGTATCTTCAACTGATTTAAAGTCCAGTTAAGACTGTGCTGGAATCATTATCTTCAACTGATTTGAAGTCCAGTTAAGACTGTGCTGGAATAATTATCTCCAACTGATTTGAAGTCCAGTTAAGACTGTGCTGGAATAATTATCTCCAACTGATTTGAAGTCCAGTTAAGACTGTGCTGGAATAATTATCTTCAACTGATTTGAAGTCCAGTTAAGACTGTGCTGGAATAATTATCGTCAACAGATTTGAAGTCCAGTTAAGACTGCGCTGGAATAATTATCTCCAACTGATTTGAAGTCCCGTTAAGACTGTGCTGAAATAAGTATCTTCAACTGATTTAAAGTCCAGTTAAGACTGTGCTGGAATAATTATCTCCAACTGATTTGAAGTCCAGTTAAGACTGTGCTGGAATAATTATCGTCAACAGATTTGAAGTCCAGTTAAGACTGTGCTGGAATAATTATCGTCAACTGATTTGAAGTCCCGTTAAGACTGTGCTGAAATAAGTATATTCAACTGATTTAAAGTCCAGTTAAGACTGTGCTGGAATAATTATCTCCAACTGATTTGAAGTCCAGTTAAGACTGTGCTGGAATAATTATCTCCAACTGATTTGAAGTCCAGTTAAGACTGTGCTGGAATAATTATCTCCAACTGATTTGAAGTCCATTTAAGACTGTGCTGGAATAATTATCGTCAACTGATTTGAAGTCCCGTTAAGACTGTGCTGAAATATGTATCTTCAACTGATTTAAAGTCCAGTTAAGAGTGTGCTGGAATAATTATCTCCAACTGATTTGAAGTCCAGTTAAGACTGTGCTGGAATAATTATCGTCAACAGATTTGAAGTCCAGTTAAGACTGTGCTGGAATAATTATCGTCAACTGATTTGAAGTCCCGTTAAGACTGTGCTGAAATAAGTATCTTCAACTGATTTAAAGTCCAGTTAAGACTGTGCTGGAATAATTATCTCCAACTGATTTGAAGTCCAGTTAAGACTGTGCTGGAATAATTATCTCCAACTGATTTGAAGTCCAGTTAAGACTGTGCTGGAATAATTATCTCCAACTGATTTGAAGTCCAGTTAAGACTGTGCTGGAATAATTATCTCCAACTGATTTGAAGTCCAGTTAAGACTGTGCTGGAATAATTATCTCCAACTGATTTGAAGTCCAGTTAAGACTGTGCTGGAATAATTATCGTCAACTGATTTGAAGTCCCGTTAAGACTGTGCTGAAATAAGTATCTTCAACTGATTTAAAGTCCAGTTAAGACTGTGCTGGAATAATTATCTCCAACTGATTTGAAGTCCAGTTAAGACTGTGCTGGAATAATTATCTGCAACTGATTTGAAGTCCAGTTAAGACTGTGCTGGAATAATTATCTCCAACTGATTTGAAATCCAGTTAAGACGATGCTGGAAT
Source organism: Ascarosepion bandense (assembly GCA_037127315.1). NCBI lineage: Eukaryota > Metazoa > Mollusca > Cephalopoda > Sepiida > Sepiidae > Ascarosepion > Ascarosepion bandense. The sequence continues at coordinate 288,687 of JBBBDQ010000927.1, read as the reverse complement.
AATTATCTTCAACTGATCTAAAGTCCAGTTAAGAATGTCTTGGAATTATTATCTTCAACTGATTTAAAGTCCAGTTAAGACTGTCTTGGAATAATTGTCTTCAACTGATTTAATGTCCAGTTAAGACTGTCTTGTAATAATTATCTTCAGCTGATTTAAAGTCCAGTTAAGACTGTCTTGGAATAATTATCTTCAACTTATTTAAATTCCAGTTAAGATTGTGCTGGAATAATTATCTTCAACTGATCTAAAGTCCAGTTAAAATTGAGTTGGAATAATTATCTTCAAATGATTTAATGTCCAGTTAAGTCTGTGCTGAAATAAGTATCTTCAACTGATTTAATGTCCAGTTAAGACTGTGCTGGAATAATTATCTCCAACTGATTTGAAGTCCAGTTAAGACGATGCTGGAATAATTATCTTCAACTGATCTAAAATCCAGTTAAGAATGTCTTGGAAAAATTATCTTCAACTTATTTAAAGTCCAGTTAAGATTGAGTTGGAATAATTATCTTCAACTGATTTAAAGTTCAGTTAAGACAGTGCTGGAATAATTATCTTCAACTAATTCAAAGTCCAGTTAAGACTGTCTTGGAATAATTATCTTCAACTGATTTAAAGTCCAGTTAAGACTGTCTTGGAATAATTATCTTCAACTAATTTAAAGTCCAGTTAAGACTGTCTTGGAATAATTATCTTCAACTGATTTAAAGTCCTGGTAAAACTGTGTTGGAATAATTATCTTTAACTGATTTGAAGTCTATTAAGACTGTGCTGAAATAAGTATCTTCAACTGATTTGAAGTCCATTAAGACTGTGCTGAAATAATTATCTCCAACTGATTTGAAGTCCAGTTAAGACTGTGCTGGAATAATTATCTCCAACTGATTTGAAGTCCATTAAGACTGTGCTGAAATAAGTATCTTCAACTGATTTGAAGTCCAGTTAAGACTGTGCTAGATTAATTATCTTCCTCTGATTTGAAGTCCAGTTAAGTCTGTGCTGGAATAAGTATCTTCAACTGATTTGAAGTCCAGTTAAGACTGTGCTGAAATAAGTATCTTCAAATGATTTGATGTCCAGTTAAGACTGTGCTGGAATAATTATCTTCAACTGAGTTAAAGTTCAGTTAAGACTGAGTTGAAATAATTATCTTCAACTAATTTGAAGTCCAGTGAAGACTGTGCTGGAATAATTATCTCCAACTGATTTGAAGTCCAGTTAAGTCTGTGCTGAAATAAGTATCTTCAACTGATTTGATGTCCAGTTAAGACTGTGCTGGAATAATTATCTTCAACTAATTTGAAGTCCAGTTAAGACTGTGCTGGAATAATTATCTCCAACTGATTTGAAGTCCAGTTAAGACTGTGCTGAATTAAGTATCTTCAACTGATTTGATGTCCAGTTAAGACTGTGCTGGAATAATTATCTTCAACTGATTTGAAGTCCAGTTAAGACGATGCTGGAATAATAATCTTCAACTAATTTAAAGTCCAGTTAAGTTTCTCTTGGAATAATTATTTTCAACTGAGCTAAATCCAGTTAAGATTGAATTGGAATAATTATCTTCAACTGATTTAAAGTCCAGTTAAAAATGTCTTGGAATAATTATCTTCAACTAATTTAAAGTCCAGTTAATAATGTCTTGGAATTATAATCTTCAACTGATTTAAAGTCCAGTTAAAACTGTGTTGGAATTATTATCTTCAACTGATTTACATCCGGTTAAAACTGTGTTGGAATAATTATCTTCAACTGATTAAAGTCCAGTTAAGACTGTCTTGGAATAATTATCTTCAACTAATTTAAAGTCCAGTTAAGACTGTCTTGGAACAATTATCTTCAACTAATTTAAAGTCCAGTTAAGACTGTCTTGGAATAATTATCTTCAACTGATCTAAAGTCCAGTGAAGATTGAACTGGAATAATTATCTTCAAGTGATCTAAAGTCCAGTTAAGATTGAACTGGAATTATTATATTCAACTGATTTAAAGTCCGTTTAAAACTGTGTTGGAATAATTATCTTCAACTGATCTAAAATCCAGTTAAGAATGTCTTGGAATAATTATCTTCAACTTCTTTAAAGTCCAGTTAATATTGAGTTGGAATAATTATGTTCAACTGATTTAAAGTTCAGTTAAGACAGTGCTGGAATAATTATCTTCAACTAATTTAAAGTCCAGTTAAGACTGTGCTGGAATAATTATCTCCAACTGATTTAAAGTCCAGTTAATATTGAGTTGGAATAATTATCTTCAACTGATTTAAAGTCCAGTTAAGACTGTCTTGGAATAATTATCTTCAACTGATTTAAAGTCCAGTTAATATTGAGTTGGAATAATTATCTTCAACTGATTTAAAGTTCAGTTAAGACTGTCTTGGAATAATTATCTTCAACTAATTTAAAGTCCATTTAAGACTGTCTTGGAATAATTATCTTCAACTGATGTAAAATGCAGTTAAGACTGTGTTGGAATAATTATCTCCAACTGATTTGAATCCAGGTAAGACTGTGCTGGAATAAGTATCTTCAACTGATTTGAAGTCCAGTTAAGACTCTGCTGGATTAATTATCTTCAACTGATTTGAAGTCCAGTTAAGACTGTGCTGAAATAAGTATCTTCAACTGATTTGATGTCCAGTTAAGACTGTGCTGGAATAATTATCTTCAACTGATTTAAAGTTCAGTTGAGACTGATTTGAAATAATTATCTTCAACTAATTTGAAGTCCAGTTAAGACTGTGCTGGAATAATTATCTCCAACTGATTTGAAGTCCAGTTAAGACTGTGCTGAAATAAGTATCTTCAACTTATTTGATGTCCAGTTAAGACTGTGCTGGAATAATTATCTCCAACTAATTTAAAGTCCAGTTAAGACTGTGCTGGAATAATTATCTTCAACTAATTTAAAGTCCAGTTAAGAATGTCTTGGAATAATTACCTTCAACTAATTTAAAGTCCAGTTAAGACTGTCTTGGAATAATTATCTCCAACTGATCTAAAGTCCAGTTAAAACTGTCTTGGAATAATCTTCAACTGATGTAAAATGCAGTTAAGACTGTGTTGGAATAATTATCTCCAACTGATTTGAAGTCCATTAAGAATGTGCTGAAATAAGTATCTTCAACTGATTTGAAGTCCAGTTAAGACTGTGCTGGATTAATTATCTTCCTCTGATTTGAAGTCCAGTTAAGACTGTGCTGAAATAAGTATCTTCAACTGATTTGATGTCCAGTTAAGACTGTGCTGGAATAATTATCTTCAACTGATGTAAAGTTCAGTTAAGACTGAGTTGAAATAATTATCTTCAACTAATTTGAAGTCCAGTTAAGACTGTGCTGAAATAAGTATCTTCTACTGATTTGATGTCCAGTTAAGACTGTGCTGGAATAATTATCTTCAACTGATTTAAAGTTCAGTTAAGACTGAGTTGAAATAATTATCTTCAACTAATTTGAAGTCCAGTGAAGACTGTGCTGGAATAATTATCTCCAACTGATTTGAAGTCCAGTTAAGACTGTGCTGAAATAAGTATCTTCAACTGATTTGATGTCCAGTTAAGACTGTGCTGGAATAATTATCTTCAACTAATTTGAAGTCCAGTAAGACTGTGCTGGAATAATTATCTCCAACTGATTTGAAGTCCAGTTAAGACTGTGCTGAAATAAGTATCTTCAACTGATTTGAAGTCCAGTTAAGACGATGCTGGAATAATTATCTTCAACTAATTTAAAGTCCAGTTAAGTCTGTCTTGGAATAATTATTTTCAACTGAGCTAAAGTCCAGTTAAGACTGCCTTGGAATAATTATCTTCAACTTATTTAAATTCCAGTTAAGATTGAATTGGAATAATTATCTTCAACTGATTTAAAGTCCAGTTAAGACTGTCTTGGAATAATTATCTTCAACTGATGTAAAATGCAGTTAAGACTGTGTTGGAATAATTATCTCCAACTTATTTGAATCCAGTTAAGACTGTGCTGGAATAAGTATTTTCAACTGATTTGAAGTCCTGTTAAGACTGTGCTGGATTAATTATCTTCTTCTGATTTGAAGTCCAGTTAAGTCTGTGCTGGAATAAGTATCTTCAACTGATTTGAAGTCCAGTTAAGACTGTCTTGGAATAAATGTTCAGTTTCAGCATTCTTTTCTAATTAAGAACACCACTCAATTATAGACGAATTTCTTTCCTTGATTTACGTCTAATATCGACGGAGGAGAATTACAAGATGACTAAAACTTAATCAGCATTTCTTCTTGAAACTGGTTTAATGTCCTGTCATACAGATTTGGTTAATCCACAAGAATTTTCTTCTCGAGTTTTGAAAATGGCATCAGATAACTTAGACGCCGGCTTGTTTCTCAAGCCTATTTTTTTTTCGAGTCTTTTTACCAACTGCTTACTTTCCTTCAAATTTCTTTTAAAAAGGCGGGAAAAGGCTCTCCGGACCACTCAGAAAGCAGAATCCGATCACATGACATAGCAGTCACATAAGTCGGACAATACATAGAGAGGCAAGGAGAAGAAAGGGAGGCCGAAAAAGAACACGAAGTAGAAACACATAGAAATAAAATTTCAACAGAAGAAGAAGATGTAATTTAGCGGCCATCTTAGATGTTTTACTGAGCAAATGTAAACAATCGGCTCCATTGGCCAAAAAGGGAAAATTGCTGAACTTAAATTCAAAAATTATGTGACGAGCTAGCTTCCCTGTAGATATGTGTCCCTAGAAAGTTTAAATGGCATAGCTTAAAAAATGTAGGCGTGCTTAGGAACAGTCACATATTGCCACATATTGCCTTTTATATAGATAGATTTTCTTAATAAAATTATTGTATTTATTTTCATATCTTCTAAACCTCCACAAACTTTCTCTCTCTCTCTCGCATTATAAATATTTACACAGGTCATTTAATTAAGTAAACCTGTACAAAGGCGCTTTTATGCTAATTACTGACGTCTGAGAAATTAAATGGTTATAAACACGGTCATGACGACCTATTGAATTTCACTCATGCAATCTTATATTTACCTGATTTCGGCCAGGATAGTTTCAAAATGATTTTAAGCTCAAGCCCCAGCCAGTTTTCTTTTTTTGTTGTGTGAGCTGCGTTTATTATCCGGTACTTGATACATCCCCAAAAGGGGAAGTACTGACGGGGATTGAGCAATTTTTTCATACATAGCCAATAAACTCACTTTAAACAGACCTTGTTCTAAATTCGGGAGCGAAATGGGTTCTCTGAATCTATGCTACGCAAGAATTTGCAGGGGAATTTGTATAAACTGGCGAATATAACACGTGCGATCCCATTAATCATCCCTGTCTTCTGACCTAACGCAACTGTAAATATGATTGAGAGAAGTTCTGTCTTGGAGAACAGCTGATCCCAGCAGTACCTCCTTCATTGCACTAAATATGAGGGTTGGTAGTAATACCGATATAAGAAAAATTGACTGTTTCGGGGGTTGGGCTATTTTGTACATGGCCCTGGTTCATTCACTCGGGTCCCCACATTAAAAAAATCTTCTATCTCATTTTGCTTGTGTGGGACGGCAAATAAATAATTACTTCCCTGGAAAGCTGAAATCAATATTAGCACAAGCCTCAGTGGGTATCTCCCCAGGAATTACCCATTCTTTGATATGAGGTTGGGGTCATTACCTGGCGCCTGAGGCATCCCAAAAAAGAAGTGATGAAGAAGCTTCAGTAATTTTTTCACGATATTTCCGGTAAACTCACAGTAAACTTTGACCTTGTGTCACATTCGGTACTGACCCTGACAAAAATAACATCACTTCATGCACCCTACAAAACACACACACACACACACACACACACACACATTGCCCCTTAATCTGTAACTAACTACCTTAAGTGTCCCCCAAAATTGTACAGGGTGAACAACACTATATATATATATATATATATATATATATATATATATATATATTGTGATGTTCACCTTACAGATATATATACATATATATATATATATATATATATATATATATATGTAAATTCAGATAAAACTTAGCAGAGAAATAGCCATTTTCAACATGTCATTTAAAACATGCATTCTTTAAACCCTTATAAACAGAGAATGACGACAAACTCTAAGGTCAGAGGTCAGCTTAGGTAAAGGAATGTATTGGTTTTATTAGGGTAGGGCTAAGGGAAAATTCAGTAGCAATTCCTCTTTTGTAGTGGGTGTTATGTGGCTTGAGAGCTTGAGTTACTAGTGGTAGTTGGTGGAGGAGCGGCATTATTGTGACTATTTGGAAGAATGGGAAAATTATTGTAATTTGTACTTATTTCTATGGCGACATATACTTATAATTTTCCTTCGTTTATTTAGAAGCCTATTATATATCTGTATATTAATTGTAATAATGTTTAGCGCTAAGGTTGTTTTTTCAGTGGTTTTACTGATGAAATGTATTTTTTCAAGCCTCCTCTCTCTAAAAAACGAAAAAGAAAAAAATGGCCACCATGCATTAATAGGCTAAATAGTTTCCTAATCCTATATATTAGTAGGTGTTAATTAAACGAAAGTATTTATATATTATCGGATAAATGCCAAATTCATCGCCGTGATAATGTAGTTGTTGTGTGAACAATGTATTTGTTGTTCCCATTATAATTAGGAAGAAAATATTTTTGAATCTGAGGTGAATTATTAGACAAGATTCATTTGCCGAATTCTTTTTAACGCTTGTATGCCTTCATTTGCATTGTCCCCATAATTATATTATTGGTAGACAATTTAAACGCACCTTAAAAATATAGAAACGAGTAAAAATACAATTAATAATAATGAAAAAACAAACAGAAAAACTTTTTTACAGAAAAAATAACCTGGAAGGGAAATAAAAAACAAACTAAAGACGAATACAAATCACGTACTACAAAAATAATAAATAAATAAATAAAACGATGCTAAAAAATAAAATCCTCAGCAAAACAGAAATCAGAAATCGGTTTGATGTGGAGCTAGCAAATGCAATCCAGCAGCAATGCCTAATATGGTAAAGCAGTGATGCTGTACTCTACTAGGAATCTACATGTTTAACATTCATAAAACTTAATATATAAAGGTAATATGTGACATCAAGTCCTTTCACAGTCAGGTTAGCCAAACGCAAACGACAATTCTACTCCTGCAGCTTCCTCTCTCGCACTTCCCGCCTGTGGAACTCACTCCCGCATTCTTGCTTTCCTGACGGCTACAAACTCCAGAAATTTAAAAGCAAAGTTAATACTCACCTACTAACCACTGGCCTCTAGCTCTCTCCCCTCCCCTGTATAACCTTCCCTTTCTCTCCGCCCATGTATCTGTCATTGCACCTGCTTTCTCAGCTTTCTATTGTTCCTTTCTAACTAGCTTGTACTCACTCTTTTCTAATTAATCTTTTTACATTTATGTAACCCCCTGCACATCAGTGGCGTTTCTGCCTTGCTCGGGGTGAAATGATTAAAAAAAAAATATATAGTATTTACGCTCTCACACACTGATTGAGCACACTGGAAGAGTGGGAGACTTTGTAAACAGTAGCTACTCCGGCATATACGCATCGCACATTCAATAATGAATTAGTGCACACAAGCTATTGGGCTAGCGGTAGATTCGCCGACTGACGGCGATTCGGTCGGGTTTCAATCCTGGGTTAGGAAGCGATCGGAGTCTGACCGTACTGATGGCCTGTGATACAGCGAAACAGATCTGTCTGCGGATGACTATATATATATATGTATATATATATATGTGTGTGTGTGTGTGTATTTAGGCAGCTAATTTTCTTTTAGACATGTCAGATTAAATAAATTGCATAAATTGTGTCTGCTTATTTTTAATAAAATCCGTTCATACTCATGGATAATCTTTCACCTATTATTATTTTAGTATTATTAAATACATATATTCGTGGTCGTGTGGTCTAAGACGCAACAGATCAATTTATGGCTTCACCTATGTTGTTAGGTTCGAATCCTTCCGAATCACACATATTTTCTAAATAAAATTTTTCATAAATATTCAAACCGGTATTTACGCTCTCAGCCCCCCCCCCCCCCCGATTGAGCACTGTGGATGTATGGTAGACTTTGAAAAAACAGTATCTACTAACGCATTTACGCATCGTACATTCAGTAATGAATTTGAACACTCTCGGCTACTGGCCTATGTTTACATCGTATATAATACGCTAAAGTTCGCCATCCTCTACCGAGTGCCCATAGTCTAGTGGTAGAATCGCCGACTGATGTCAATCCGATCAGGTTTCAATCCTGGCTAGAAAGAAGCAATAGGATGTCTAACCATACTGATGAGCTGTGATAAAACGAAACAGATCTGTCTGCAAATGACTACATATATAAATAAAGTATACTTTATAATATATATATATATATATATATGTTATAAAATATACTTTATTTTTAGCTTTTAAAAATTACGTTTATTACCATCATTACTAACTACCCGATGAGGCATTGTTCTTTCAATGTCAAAACAAAATGTACACTTTTGAATTAAAATGTAGTTTCTAAATGTTCTAAAGTATAATTTATAATAAATATTCATCGCTCTATTTCTATATTGAACACAGTTTTAAATTAATGTTTTGAACGTTGCAAATATTTCTTCGTTCCTTATTCATTTAGATATATATATATATGTGTGTGTGTGTGTGTGTGTGTGTGTGTGTGTGTGTGTGTGTGCACCTCTATCAAATCGCTACAAAAATAGCATTGCACGAATAAAAAGGGTCCTAAACTTAATAAAAATGAACGTTTCCCATAAAAATATTTATATTACGAGGTAAGATCAAAGTATTTTTTAATTATTTAAAAAAAAAATTTAATCCCTTTTAACATTGTTTTTTTTTATTTATTTATTGGGTAACCAAATCTTTCCGGTGACAAACACATTAAATTAGAAATTCTTGTAAAAATCAAATATTTTTTAATGATTTTAATGAAACTCTCAGGACTTGTTGAATGAATGGAATTATTTTTTTAAATTATTTTACACCTCTATTCGTAAATTCATGAAATTCTAAGAAATTAAATTTTGTTGTGATAAATGATTATATTAGTTAAAGGCAGGACTCATTGGGGAATGTAAATCATCTATTTTTTTTAAAATTTTGCCACTCTTTCCGAAAATCTGCTCCCAATAGTAAAAAAAAAAAAAAAAAATACAGTATAACTATGACATTATTTAATTCGATAAGCTTTTAATTGTCAGTTAAGTGCCATACGTGATACACGCTTGGGCGATCATGTCTCGAAAGAGACATGACTGACTGGGCAGAAGATTATCCCGCAGTAGGTTGCCATTGCTTTCTGTGGTAGACTGGTTGCCGACCAAAGCTATAGAACTCAATCTATCCTGCTATTTAACCCATAACTGGAAGGAAGAGACGGATTAATACCTTTCCCAAGGGTATTTGCGCGTAAGTGAATACGATGAATTCAACTGGAATTCGAACTCGGCTCCCCGGCTTCTCGTTCCGAGCCGATATCTTGAAGAAATAATAAAAATTAAGGGCATAATAGTCTGAAGAAATTTTTTTCGATTAATAATGAAATTTAAAAAAAAAAAGTTCTCATTTTTTTAATTATAATATTTTATAAAGTTTCAAAAATATTTTCAAAATACTTCAACGATTTGTTGGGTTCAGTTTAAACCTTATTAACCGATGATTATATTTAGTAATCGAAAATTAAAAGGTTTAATACAAATCGTTCTGCCTCCCTATTTTAAAAATAATTTTTGATTTTTTTTTTTTGTGTGTGTATTTGAAGTTTATTTTTTGTATGGCAATTTCTACGTGTAAATTAAAAGGTCATGTTATTCAGAGTGTCCTCCCCTTACTCGAAAAAATAATTTGTACAATTATGTCATTTGTGATGGCCATACTTATCTCTAATATGACAACCTGTCAACACATTTGATATAGAGCGGACAGGTCAAAAAGTTTAACTCTGTGATTAAGAAATAGTTTTATTCTAAGTTTCATTATGTAACTAAGTAACACTAGCGTAAATTAGATTAATTTAACAATAAAATTTGCTAATTTTCCAAGCATTATGTGTTACAGTTGTACATTTTTTGCAAGAATTAAGATTTTGAGAATTAAATTTGTTTACAAATGTGTCGATCGCTTAAAAATTGAAAGATTAAAAAACTGAAAAATTTTAGATTCCAATCGATATAAATTCTGTTTGAAATACATCAGAGTATTTTGCTTGCTGTAAATAGTATATTTAATCATTTAGCCCTCAATTAAAACTAAAATAAAATTTGTAAGTAATTTATTTTTTATTTTGTAAAATTCAATTTAAAATTTAGATATCGAAAATGATTGGAGGTATCTGATATATATATACTATTAAATTAAAAACAGGATATCTACTCAGATAGAAGCATCGATTAGAAATAAGGTTCAAACAAATAAATTAAATATACATATATAGTAATCCGCAGACATATCTGTTTCGCTGTATCACAGCTCATCCGTACGGTTAGACAGCCGATTGCTTTTTACCCGACCGAATTGGCGCGAATCGGCGATTCTACCTCTGAGCTATGGGTGTTCGGTAGAAGGAAGTAGACTTTTTAGCGTGCATATTATCATTATACACGCGCACTAGCTGAATGAACAATGCGTATATGCTAGAGTAGCTACTGCTTTTCAAAGTCTACCATTATTCCAGAGTGCTTACTCAGGGTGTGAGAGCGTAAATAGTCATCCGCAGACAAATCTATCTATCTATCTATCTATCTATCTATCTATCTATCTATCTATCTATACACGTACATATGTATATATATATATATATATATATATGTGTGTGTGTGTGTGTGTGTGTGTGTGTGTGTGTCTGTGTGTCTGTGTTTTGTGTCAGGGAATAATTATTAATAAAAACGCAGGAATTATATATACCTCTGATAAATAGAAAGATGAAAACTCTACTTTTAAATTAAACTCGAATAATTGAAAATCCCAGGCACATCCACATTTTCCCTTTCAACTTCAAGATAATTCAATTCAAAGAATCATAAACCACATCGGTCGTCTTAATTTAAAAGGGCAGAATAACATGGCCTTAAGCCGATTTTTCCTTTAAATAAGGAAAATAAAGGAAAGAAGAAATATATTTTGAACATTACAGCTTCGTTGTCTAAAACGCATTCATACAGCTTCCGTCTTTCAAGAACTTCGTGACAAATCATTTAAATGAATCTATAGACCTTTCACTCAATGCTAAGCCTTCGTCAGTGACACGTGATGTAACTTTTTTTTCTTTTCTTTTTGGATGCGTTAAAGTGATGGTGATCGCCACAATGACCCTTTTCTTTTCTCTGGAAAATTGCTTGCATACAAAAGAAATCTCATTTGACAGAGATTCTTGATTTATATCTTGTAGATTAATGATTAAAAATTAACATTATTCATCATTTCACTGTAATATTTTTAGCAACTCAAAGAAGGGTAAAATACTATAGAGGTTATCAAAGAATAGGTGATGAATATTTGTCATTAGACAACTCCGTTTGAAATTTGACTTTATTTTGGCAACATATTAATATGAAGTGCGTTGTGGTGCAGTAGATATCTACTCTGAATGAGAAATCGGTGAGCCGAGTTCGAATTCCAGTTGAATTTGTTACATTCACTTACGAGCAAATACTGTTGGAAAAAGTATTAATCCGTTTATTCTCCCACATGGATGAAATTCAGGACAGATTAGGTTCTACAACTGTTCTACCGCAGAAAGTAATGATAATCTTCTGCCTTATCACTCATGTTTCTTTTGAAACATGATCACCAAAGCGTGTGTCACGTATTGCACCTAACTGATTAACATGATATCAACATTTGTCTATATTTATGAAATAACAGTATTTACATTATTCGGACTATTGTCCGCATCTTTGTTGCCATTTGCACGACGTTTCGGCCCTTCTACGCTCCGACCTTCTTCAGTGATTGTAATAAAGGGTTCGGTTCGAAATTCCTAGCATTTGAATAAGGCCGGTGCGTAGAACGGCCGAACATCGTACAAATGGCAACAAAGATGAAGACAATAGTTCGAATAATGTAAATACTGTACGATATCAACATAAAACTTTTGAATAAAAAAAGACACATGGACATTAGTCGTCGGCTTAATATGTATGATATTCCTACTTTTGATCGTTTCAAGTCACAAATACAGACACTGTTGTAACCCTGTTTAAGGAGTCACAAATAAACACAGGAACACGGGATTAGTGTAAACAATGGTATTAACAAAATAACGGGTAAAGGTACAATATGCCAGCTGGTTCATCTAACTGACGAGCAAGCAGTGTTGGATATCAAAGTCTCTGTTCGGTAAGTCACTCTACGGGTGTCTGACTCATACCAGACTGTTGCTTCCCAGGTGACTACTAGTCACATGGTATTTATGCAGATTGAGTTAGTCCATTACTATGTTAACGCATAGGTTCGCCACAACAGACACACACTCAGACATACACAAATTCATATGTATGTATGTATGTATGTATGTATATATGTATGTATGATTAGGAATAATAACGGCGAAATCAACCTATTTCAGTCTATCTATCTATCTATCTATCTATCTATCTATCTATCTATCTATCTATTTCAGTAAATTTATTTATATCTATCTCACTCTGTTTATATCTACCTATTTCAGTCTATCTATCTATCTATCTATCTATCTATCTATCTATCTATCTATCTATTTCAGTAAATTTATTTATATCTATCTCACTCTGTTTATATCTACCTATTTCAGTCTATCTATCTATCTATCTATCTATCTATTTCAGAAAATTTATTTCTATCTATCTCACTATGTTTATATCTACCTATTTCAGTCTATCTATCTATCTATCTATCTATCTATCTATCTATCTATCTATCTATTTGTTGGTTTCCTACTCGCTTTCTATCTATCTATGTATCTCCTTGTTGATGTATGTATGTATGTATGTATGTATGTATGTATGTATGTATGTATGATTAGGAATAATAACGGCGAAATCAGCTGTTTTCATACAATAAACTTTCATCATAAAAGATTGAAAATCATAAAACCTCAGATTGTTCGACACAAAATTACAATTTTTAAGTTTGGAAAATACTGTTGTTCTCTCTGGTAGAGATGGGAGTTTATTACTAACCTTTTGTTTGTGGTCCTGTGGAAAGTCAAAATCTTCATTATATCTCGTTTTCTACTAGTTTCACACGCTATCCGTTTCAGTGGGTAGCTGATATTGGAAGTATTCAAAGGATGCGTTTTTATACTTTTGTCTGATAAAACCTTTGTGATATCGTAGCGCTCGTCAATAGGTTTTGATGCAGCCTTTATTTCTTTAAAACTTAAGCGATTCATTCATAGGAAATCATTTATATTCCTGGATATAATGAAAACGTTTTTAGAGATATCACTGTTGAGACATTTCTGGAGGATTTGGACGGCACGCATGGTATTTTATATAAGAGACTCGATTTGATGAAGCTTTTTAAGAACACACTTTTTTTTTCATGTTAACCGTGTCTTCAATTTCTTTTTACCTTTATTAAGCTTGTTATATATATCAGTAGGATGTGCGTTGTGATGCAGTGGATATCGGCTTGCAACGAGAAATCGTGCAGCCGAGTTCGAATTCCAGTTGAAATTCCTTGCATTCACTTCAGCCCAAATACCCTTAGGAAAGGTATTAATCCGTCTCTTCCCTCCAGTTATGGGTTAAATAACAGCACAGATTGGGTTCTATATCCTTAGTCAGCAACCAGTCTACTGCAGAAAGCAATAGCAATCTACTGCGGGATAATCTGCCCAGTCAGTCATGTCTCTTTCGAGACATGGTTGCCCAAAACGTGTGTCACGCATAGCACTTAACTGATTGACTCTGTTCCTATTAACATTTTTCTTGAATAAGTTGATACAATCAGTGAGGAAGGTTACCACAACATACCACTTTTAATGTGATAAATGTTTTAACTTGAATTAATATGCACAAATCAACAGACCTCTGTTACACAATGTCAACGTGGATTTAAAAACCAATGGGAAGTTACATGTCTCTTCCAGATTAAAAAAAGAATTGTTATGTTCAACCCAATGACAATGTGACTCCTTGGCTCCAACGCCTACCGGCTTAAATAAACCACGGCAACATTCGTAGCACCCCCCAAAAAAATTGGTTGGCTGATTGTATCACTCCAGAAAATATTTAAATATTCTGTGGCCTTGCTGTATCTTTCTAAGAATAAGATCCGACAATGAATGTAGAATATCATGGTTGGTGTTGCCCATTCCTCACTCTAAAACATTTACAGCGTTCAAAAGCGCTTACGCGGCTTTGTGGGTGATTAAATATTCTCCTCTGTGCAGCCCATGGACGAATCATTGTCAGACTTTCAATAATATAATTCCGTTATTGCAGACATTTGGCCAAGTTACATTCTTTAATCTCAGTAGCTCGGACTTTCACAGCTAGGACCAGCCATGATGCCGTATTCACTGTGACAAACTATCCCCATTCGTTTCTTGTAAAAAGCACGTCGCACTCAGAAAGCTTATTCTCTAAAACTGTTACATTGTGACGCAAAAACCCGATGTAATTCTTTCCTAACAACTACAATCTTGGTCTTTTTTAAGATCAGAGTCAACCGATATATATTCTACTCATCCTCATAATACTTTACTTTCCCCTTCCTCTTCTTTATAATCTTCCTCAGTAATCCACTACCTTGAGTGGCTCATGTCTTGTATTGGGTGAATTTTCAGTAAATAATTAAAAAAAATCTTATCGAGTGAAAAAAAAAGTACTTCTAAAGTGAAAACAAAAGTTATTTTCAAAGATAGAGCTTACACGGCCTTGTGGGTGATAAATTATTCTCCACCCTGCAACATTTATCTCACAGACGAAGCCTTGCTTGACTTTCAGTAATAGATTGCTGTTTTTTTGCAGATATTCGCACTAGTTACATTCCTTAGTTCCACCATCTCGGATATTTCCAGCTGGGTCCCGACGTGCCGTGATCACGTTAGTAAACAGACACCATAAACTTTCCGTTCCTTTGATAGGATGTCAGTCAGTTAAGTGTCATACGTGATACACGTTTGGGCGATCATATCTCGAAAGAGACTTGACTGATTAGGCAGAAGATTTTCTCACAGTAGGTTTCCATTACTTTCTGCTATAAATACCGCAGATAGCTTATTTTCCAGAATTATTATTTTGTGGAACAAACTTCTGGGCGTATGCTTCCGAGACAATTGCAATTTTGGTTACTTCACGTCCAGGGTCAACCGATATCTATCCCACACGCCATCGTAATATCCATTTCTTACTTCATCCTTCCCTCTCTTATAACAATCTAATTGAGTAATCCTCTATTTTGAGTGCCCCTTCGGCCCTGTATTGAGTGAACTAACAGTCTCAGTGAAGAAAACAAGTGGTGACTTCGACAAAGACTAAGAAAATGACAGAAATGATCTGAGACAAACCTATACGACACTATAGTGAGTACCGGCGTTACGATTTAACCACTCAGCAGGTGTGCCGCCAGCCGACTGTGCTGACGGGAGCGATAAGGGCCGTTAAAATGAGTGAGAAACACGAGTCAAACAGTCCATCCATGCTTTTCAGCTGGAGGGTAAGAAAAAGCTAAAAGCGGCCTGTATAACACATCAGACGTCAGTTCTGAATAAAACGTCGAGCCCAATAGGCTGGGCATCCATTCTTTGCGTCTTTTGTTTGCCTACAAAAGAATTTGTTCGCTCTGGTACGGACTGTTGAAACATTTGGTCAGGCTGAATAGCGTCTCTTGACACGCTTTTAATGTCAATAGACATAGCGTGAAAGAGTGAATACATTCAGAAAATTAATGCCCTATCGTGTTGATCGTCGGTGCCTGACCCTGGCGAGAACGATAATCGAATGAGAGATAGCGGGAGGGGTGGTAGCAAATGAGAAGGAGGGAGAAAAAGGTGATGATGATGATCATGGTAGGAGGAAATGGATAGGGGTCGTAGTTAGTGTTATTAGATTACATTTTTCTCTCTTACGACGATGGTGTCGGTGTAGGTAGCGAGCGGAGGCGGAAAGGTGATGGAAAAAGATGGAATAGAGAAGAGAGAAAGAGAAAGAAAAACACGAAATGAGAGAGTGAGGAAATTGACAAAAATAAATCAAAGCATATACATTACGGTAATTTTTTATCTAGTTTATTATATATATATATATATATATATATTATGTAAAGCAACAGGAAATTCATTTTCGCAGAAATATTGGTGCCCATACGGGTAAAACTAAACAAAAATATACAAAAGATTGTTTACACTTTAATATATATATATATATATATATATATATATATATATATATATATATATATATCAGAGTCGCCGACTGACGCCATTTCGGTAGGGTTTCAATCCTGGGTAAAAAAGCAATCGGAGTCTAACCGTACTGATGAGCTGTGATACGGCGAAACAGATCTGTCTGCGGATGATAATATATATATATGTATAAATATCAGCAAAATCACAGTTTAAAATTTATTTTGTGAAATATATTTCGTCCATTAGGAATTCATCAAAAAAGTTGGTTACTTTGATGTGACAACACAAACATATGCATTCTGGTATATTACATATATTTCCCAATATATATATATATATATATATATATATATATATATATATATATATATAGTTATGAATTAATTGTACATTGCAACACGGAAATTTCTATGTTTCGAGATAGATTCTCATCATCAGGCAATGTTGATGTTGGTTGTGCAGATGATATACATTTAAAATAAAAAATATTTTAATGTAAATCATCTGCACAACCAACAGCAACATTGCCTGATGATGAGAATCTATCTTGAAACAAAGAAATTTCCGTGTTTCGCGATTTACAATTAATTCTTATCTATATAATTATATTAAGCTCTATAATACTCATTCTATTGAGCACTGTTCATAATAAAATAAATGCAAGCGCACTCAAAATTAAAAAAAAAAACCTTGAGTCCCCTTTTACCTGGAATTATATATATATATATATACACATATATATATATATAAACAAATTTATAAATAATCTAAACTTATTTATAAATGGAACTTTGTCTGTGTGTGTGTGTGTCTGCGTGTGTGTGTATCTTTTACCTATAGACTCCGAAACGGCTGTACCGATTTTCTTGAAAATTTACACAGTTGTACTATAAGCGTCTCCGAGTGATTTTGCATTGAGGTACCCCCGATAAATATCGAAAATCGATAATCTAAAAAATCGGGTTATAGAAGTAGTGGTCCGTTTTTAATCAAATTTGATAGACTCATAGTGAAAGACATAAGAAACGATATTCAAAGTTTCAAAGTTGTAGTTCTTACAATAGTGCAGAAAATCGATAATATATATATGTATATATATATATATATATAAGGTAAGATATTTGTGTGTGTGTGTCTGTTTATCTGCTTGTTTGTCTGTATTTTTTCAGTCCTTTTATTTTACTTTTTGCTTCGGGTTTGGCTCTAAGTAGGTATGATTGTAATTCTTAGTCTCATCCATGATACCATTTACTCAGAGGACTTATTTATCCTTCAAAATTCAATTTACGACGAAAAAAACTTATTTGATATCGATACTAGATAATCAAAACTTGACTTACATCCATTCACTTTTCTTTTAGTCTACGGTTTCGCTATAACTGGAAACAACTATTGCTTTTTAGTCTTTCGTGCCAACGTCCAAAGAGTCTGAGCTCCAGGACCATGGATTAGTTTTAGCTATACTGCTAGTATATATATATTATACTTTAGATCATAATTTGTACGTGTTCTAAAGTATAATTAATAATAATCATTTATGTGTTTTAAATTTGTTTTGGACGGTGCAATTATTTTTTCGTTTCCTTTTCATTTGGTTATATATATATATATATATATATATATATATATATATATATATATATATGCGTACATTTTCGCCATTGATTTTAATTCGCGCATGCGCGTTGTTTAATTTTGATTTTGTCGACAGCTCACTATACTAGGTTTAGTTGTGCATCGTCCATTAGAAAATGAACACTATGATGCAAATCACTCGGGCTGAAATTTGAAAACAGCACACTGTTCAGTAATCGCGCCGGAAGCTCCAGTCCAAACTGTATCTCTTTCCCGTTAAAGTAGGTATCTCAAATAAATTGCTGAAAAAACAGCATAGTATGAAGGATAAAATTTCCAAACTAAATTAAAAAGGATTTATCGGCAAAATGCTTTTGTTATCATTAAGAGAATAGATCAAATATTTTTAAATTATTTTTTAAAAAAATTACTGCTTTCTAACATCTTCGAAAATTTGGTAGAAATCTCCGTGAGTTTTGTAATTTTTACAAGGGTCTATTAAGGCAAACCTTATATTACGCAAGTCACTTGTTTTGCTGGTGAAAGACACATTAATTTGTAAATGCTTGCAAAAATCAAATAATGGTCAAATTTCGATGAAAATTTCAGGACTTATTCATAATTGAGTGATATCATGTGTGAAATAATTATTTTTAGAAAATCTTGGCAAAGATTTTTTTCTTTGTTACCCCCCCCCCCCCCACACTCCAATTAATTTCCGTAAATGTTTAGCAATTCACGATCGTTTTCCCATAAACCCAATATTAATTAACTTCAGGAATCATTAGGAAATGCTAATCAACTGCCCTTTTTCTTCTAAATTTGCCCATTTTTAGAAAATCGACTCCGAATTGCGAAAACAAAAATGCAATAAAACTATGTTATTTTTTTTTATTTAAATAAACTTTTAATTGGTTTTATAAACAATATCCGCATAACTAAAGATATCATAATCTGAAAAGAAAGAAAAATTTAATGAACAATGAAATTTTACAAGATGTTTTCAGTTTTATTATTTTTCATTATAATAATTTATAAAGTTTCAAAACTCTTTTAAAATTTTGTCCTTCATTGTTAACGTTGGGTTATTAAATTATTGTCTGACGATTATATTTACTAATCAAAATTTGGAAAACTTAATACAAATAATTTAGCAAATGGATTTTTAAAATAATTAAACATTTTAATTGTGTGCATGCTGATTAATCGCATTTTCTTTTTGGTATGGGTGGCCGTACGTGATCATTAAAAAGTCATTTGATTCTAGGATTGTCCCACTTGGCAACAAAAACTTTAATTTTATTGTTGAAATATCTAGATGTAACCGTAAGTTCTATGCTAAGAGTTTTCAAGAACTCTTCGCTTGTGGAACTCTCCTCCGGTTCCTTGCTTTTCCAAGGTGTGTATCACGTATGGTTCTTAACTGACTAAATAAAAGCACATTCATTTTTTTTTTTTACTCAGACAAACCATATCTGTTTAGTTCCGTATCCAAGATGTAAATCGAGCAATTTTCTAAAATATTACTGGATTTATTTTTAATCTGACATTTTTATAACTGAAATAATACGTGGTTCATGGGTAAAAAAAAAAATCTTTGTTCTGCTCGCTCTTCATGTACATTTTTTTTTCTTTTAACAGGAACAGAGTTTTATCCTTTTTTTCTTGATTAGGTTTGGGCTCCCGGTTCATTTTCTGAATGTTTTCATAACAGTAATCCCTGCTTCTTAAAGAAGATAAAATGGTGGGTGGAAGTTAATAGAAGGTCTTAAGAATGCCAACATTTTACAAGTGTATTATTATTATTATTATTGCTGCTGCTATAACTCGGAAAGTGGGAAAACACAGAAGAGGTCAAAAAACAAAAAATATTTAACTAGAAAATAGAACAGTATTTGCATTATTCGGACTATTGTCCTCATCTTTGTTGCTATTTGTACGACGCTCCGGCCTTCTTCAGGTGCTAGCAATTTCGAACCGAACCATTTATTACAATCACTGGGTTATATGAACTCCATTCCTTGCCGAGTGCATCTTCTGGAATCATAAGTTATCTCCCTCTAACCATGTAAGTTACTTGTTCACCACTGTTGTAGCCTGGTATTGAGTTCAAAACTCTTTGGGTCAAGTCACAGGTACAACGGCCAAAAAGTCGTACAAATGGCAACAAAGATGAGGACAATAGTCCGAATAATGTAAACACTGTAAATACCACCTCATCTCAGAAATATAGACAAATAGAAAATAGAAATTCTAAAAACGACACCTATTAACGGTAGAATAGAAAACAAATGATGCTAGTAACACCAAGTATGGAACAAATTCTTCTTTAAGTTCCGTGTCCTTTCAGACCGTAGCTGATCATGGACCACCATTTACGCTTCTCATAGTTGCTCTTAACACTTTTCCTAAAATTATCTCTCCCAAATCCACTTGCTCAAGCCCTTCAATTATTTCCCGCGTTGCTTTCCCCTGTATATATTTTTCTATAAGTCCAGTGAGTATTAGATTCTCCAAGCCCCCCTTCCTCATTATGTGTCCCAGAAACATCAGCTGTCTATTCTTGATGTTAAGTATAAGTTTTCATTTGTTTGCATCCTCTCCGAAACCTTGTCGTTGCTCATATGATATCCTCAGTAACCTTCTAGGACATTTCCATTGCTTCGAGTCTCTTCTCTATCTTTGAGGAGATTGTCTAGCATTCACTGTCATATGGCAGGACAGATATCAGTCTAATACTCTTTTCTTTATTACTCTTATCAAAAGACCCCAACCCTCTTCCAATACAATGCTGTTTTTATTTAAATATCATAGGTAATGCACGCTTGGCGATCATGTCTATTACAATTCATGAGTGACTGGGTAGATGATATTCCTCCAGTAGGTTACCATTGCTTTCTGCGGTAGACTGGTTGCTAACCAAGGCTATAGACCCCAAACTGTCCTGCTATTCAATGAAGAGAGAAAATATGGATTCATACCTTTCCCAAGTGAATGCAAAGAAATCAGCTGGAATTTGAACTCTACTCTCACATTTCTCGTTTCTTGACGATACTCATTACAATACAACACACATCCATCTTGCTAGTGGTAAAATCAGAATAAAAGAAAATTCGAACCAATCCAAAAAGAATTCGAAAAAAATCATTTCACCCCAAGCAAGGCATTCCACAGCCACTATTGCGCAGGGGATTACACAGGGGAAAGTGATGAGAAAGATTGGTTAGATATAGGAAATGTCAGAAGGAGGGTGATAGACGGGTAAGGATACCGAGGATGAGGGTGGGGTAGATGGAAAGAGTGTTTGAGAGAATGGATGCGAGTTAGTGTGTTAGGAGGTGTCTATTAACCTTACATTTAAACTCCTGGAGATTGTAGCTATCTGGCAAGCAAGTATGTGGAACGGAATTCCAAAGGCAGGAAGTGCGAGAAAAGAAGCTGAAGAAATTGCGTTTACATTTTATCGGTTTCACTGTAAAAGAGTGGGACGTAGTCGCTAATCTAGTATCTCGTGCAAATTCGAATCTAGGGTGTACCAGTGATTTAAGTTCATCGGAGCAGAAGCTGTGAAAATATTTATAGAAGAGGCACAGGGAAGCCACGTCACACAGGTGAGAGAGTGACTGCAGCCGGTCAGCCAAGTCGGTATCGATCACATTACAGATTCTCCGTTGTATTTTGTCAAGAACCCCGAGGAGAATAGCAGGGGCACCCGACCAGATGTGGTAGCAGTATTCAATACACGGGCGGATGGAAGATTTATATGTGCAGGATAGATTCAGATGGGAAAAACTTCCGGACCCTGCACAGAGAACCGACTTACATAGCAGTGGATTTAGCAATGGATTCGATATAGTCATTCCACTTGAGGTCGGCTGAGAGTGTGAGGCCAGGGAGGCGTAGTGTTTTACTGTCTGGGAGGTAAGCCTGTTCCATGATAATGGGAATTACAATTTTGTATTCTCATGAATAAGCAAAGAAAATAAGTAAGCTTTTTTTAATAATCTTATTGTCCCAAGCAAGTCATTATACTGCCACTGTTGTGCAGGGGGATACATAGGAAAAAAGTAATGAGAAGAAGTGACAGAATACATGTGGTGTCAGGAAGCGGGTAAGAGTGGATTAGAATACTGAAGAAATTAAATGAGAGCTTGAGAGAAAGGATGCGAGTTAGTGAGATAGGAGATGGCTATTGACTTTACATTTAAATTCTTGGAGATTGTAGGTGTCGGGGAAGCAAGTAAACGGAAGTTGGGATCGATCACATTGCAGATTCTCCGTTGAATTTTGTCAAGGACACCAAGGTGGATAGCAGGAGCACTCGACCAGATATGGCAACACTATTCAATGCATGGGCGGATGGTAGATTTATATATATGCAGGATAAAAGTTTCCACTATTTTTTCTTGTTAATAATTGTGAATAATCAATGCACAGAAAACCGGTTTCGATTCTGAACTATTTTCTACACTTTCAATATAGGTAGATAGAACGTGTGAGTGCGTGAGCTAGACAAAATTAAAAATGGAGGTGTTAGAGTCGTCCTCGAGATATAAAGACTGATATGCGTGACGAGAATGTTTTGATACATTCATGTAAGACCTGATAATATTCTAGTGTGATACATGCGTATAAAGTGGAATAGATTTGAATACCACTCTCTGTAAAACCGTGTTTATCAGTGTGTTTATATCGTAGTAGGTTCGATAAAAAGAATAAAAATTAAAGCGTAAACGGAGAAAACGATAAATCAAATGTAAGACAATGATGAAAATAAATGAAAATTAAAAAGTTGTACACAAGAAAGAAAGAAAGAAAGAAAGAAAGAAAGAAAGAAATGGATAAAAGAAGGAGAGAAATAGAACGAAAACAAGAAGAAAAAGAAATAAGTGAAAAATGAAGAATGGGAGAGAAACGAATTAGATACAAGATAGCATATCATTCACAGAAAGAAAGAAAGAAAGAAAGAAAGAAAGAAAGAAAGAAAGAAAGACAGAGATAAAAGAAGTAGAAAAAAAAGAACTAAAGCAAGAAGAAAAAGAACTAAGGGAAAAACAAAGAATGGGAGACAAACAAATTACACACCAGATTGCATATCATCAAAAGAAAGAAAGAAAGAAAGAAAGAAAGAAAGAAAGAAAGAAGGCAAAGGGATAAAAGAAGTAGAGAAAAAGGCCGAAGACAAGAAGAAAAATTTAAATGAAAAATGAAGAATTAGAGACTAACGAAGTACAACCAGATAGCATATCATTATAAGAAAGAAAGAAAGAAAGAAAGAAAGAATACAAAGTTTAAACGGGGGTAGAGAAAAGAACAGAAACTAGAAGAGAAAAAATAAGCGAAAAATAAAGAATGAAAGACAAATGAATTACACACCAGATTGCATATCATCAAAAGAAAGAAAGAAAGAAAGAAAGAAAGAAAGAAAGAAGGCAAAGGGATAAAAGAAGTAGAGAAAAAGGCCGAAGACAAGAAGAAAAATTTAAACGAAAAATGAAGAATTAGAGACTAACAAAGTACACACCAGATAGCATATCATTATAAGAAAGAAAGAAAGAAAGAAAGAGAGAAAGAAGAAGAGAAAGAAAGAAAGAAAGAAAGACATAATATAGTAAAAATCAGAGGAGAGATGAGATAATGAAAAAAAGAAAAATGAAATCAATCCAATCAAAAACAAAAGTAAAGAAAAAAGGATGGAACGTGTTATTCCGATAAAAATAAAAATAAAAATATTCACGAGAAAGAAGAAAACCGAGAGAAAGTGAAAGAAAGAATAAGGCGTGGAAGAAATCAATAAATAACGAAAGAAAGAAAAAGTAGAGAAACGAAAGTAAACGAAAAAAAAGAAGAAAAAAAAAACAAAAGACAATGAAGAAAGACTTTAATTAGAAAAAGAAGAAATGAAAATTGAGTAGAGTAGTAAACAAAATGTGGAAAGAACACGATAGAAAAAGAAAGGACAAAAAGATTAAAGGAAAATTGAAATATTAAAGAAAACAATGAGAATAAAAAATAGAAGAAATACAAAAGAAGATGAAAGGAATTGAAAAGTGAACAAAAGAAGTGGAATAAGAATGAAAAAAAAATGAAATTATGAAAAAATGAAAAAAATGAAAAAGAGAAACGAAAAAAAAAAAACGAAGAAAATATTTAAAAAAACACAAAAATAGAAGAAATGTAAATGAAGATGAAAGGTAATGAGAAAATAAAAGAAAAGAAAAGAAAGAGGATAAAGAAGAATGAAAAAATATCTGACATGGCGGAAGAAAGAGAAATGAAAAAAAATGAAATTATGAAAAAATGAAAAATAATTAAGAAACAGAAATTAAAAGGAAACAAAAAAAAAATTAAAATAAAAAACAAAAAATAGAAGAAATACAAAAGAAGGAAATGAAAAGTGAAAAGAAAGAAGGGGAAAAAGAATAAAGAAAAATCTGAAATGGCGGAAGAAAGAAAAAACGAAGAAAATGAAAAAATGAAAAAATGAAATTATGAATAAATAAAAAAAGTGAAGAAATAGAAACAAAAAAAACAAAACGAAGAAAAAATATAAAAAAACGAGGGAAAATAAAAAGAGAAATAGGTGGTATAGTCAGTCAGTTAAGAGCCATACGTGATACACGATTTGGGCGATCATGTCTCGAAAGGGACATGACTGGACAAAAGATTATCCCGCAGTAGGTTGCCATTACTTTCTGCGGTAGATTGGTTGCCAACCAAAGCTATAGAACCCAATCTCTTCCGTTATTTAACCCATAACTGGAGGGAAGAGACGGATTAAGACCTTTATCTAAAGGTATTTACGCGTAAGTTAATGCAAGAAATTTATCTGGAATTCGAACTAGGCTCCCCGGTTTATCGTTCCGAGCCGATATCCACTGTTCCACAACGCATATCGAGTCAGTGTTAAAAATAGCAGAACGTGTTTAAAAAAAATAAATAAAATAAATAAAACAAGGTAAACGACAAAGGATTATTCCAAGAAAAACGTGCTGATAAAAATGTCTATGAAAAAGTAGATATGAAATAAATTGGTTTTGAAAAAACAGGCTTACTGCTATGAAAAAACGACATAAGATATGAAAATGAAAAAGTGACGAAGAAAAATGGCTATGAATAAAATAACATCTAGAAAAAATGAAATTGAAAGAAATGGTTATGAAAAAACGGCTATAAAACATGACTATGAAAAATTACTATGAAAGAAACGTCTATGAAAAAATGTCTATGAAGAAACGGCTTTGATAAAAACGACTATGAAAAAAAAAACGACCGAGAAAAAATGTCTATGAAAAAAATATAAGAACAATATAAATGAAGAATGAAAATCGAAAATCCAAAAAAGAAAAAAAAATGAAGAAAATCCGTGTAAATGGAATAAAGAGAAAGACAAAATAAAAAGATACAATTTAAAAGAAAAAAAGTCATACGAAAACAAAAGAAGCCGAGAAAAAAATTTATCTGCTGAGTAAAACCAAAGAATAATTATTGGAAACAAAAGTAAAAAAAACAAAAAGACACACACAGGTAAAAAGAGTGGAAAAAAAAATACATAAGAAAACAAAACGAAAGAATTAAGAGTCAAAGTGTCATACGTAGAAAAGGACAGGAAAAAATCGTGGAAGAAGCAAAACGAAAACAAAAAAGAAACTAACACGATTACTTCTTTTTGTATATTTTATGGCGACCAATACAACCTTTAAGAAAAATATAAGGTCGGCAAATGTTAACAAATAGAATATAAGGTCGGCAAATGCAGGACAACAAACAATTACTCATGATTTCTTTTTTAAGTCGTCATTCACAGTAAAAGGGAAATAAATAAACGCCTGAATGAAAAGACGCAAAATGGTGGCTGAAAGTTAACAAAAGGTCTTAAGAACGCTAAAATTTTACAAGTGTATTATTATTATTATTATTATTATTATTATTATTATTGCTGCTGCTGCTATAAATCGGAAAATGGGAAAACACAAAAAAGGTCAACAAACAACAAAAAAAAACTAGAAAATAGAAGTTATAAAAACGATAGCTACTAACGGTAGAATAGAAAAGACGATGTTAGTAACACCAAATATACAGTAATTACTTTTACTTTTTTATGTGCCGTGTCCTTTCAGGACGTAGGACCACCCTTACACTTGTTGCACTTTTCCTTTTGGTATCTCTCTCAAACTCTGCTCCGCCAGATACTATCAAGTATGACTCTGTATTTATTTCCCGTGAGTATTAGATTCTTCAAGCCCTCCTTACTCATTATATATTCAAGAAACATCATCTCTCTCTTCCTGATGTTAAGTATAAACTTCCTTTTTTTTCCATTTTTGCCAAAGGCTTTTCGTTGCTCACTTGTTCGGTGCATGGTATTCTCGGCAAACTTCTAGGATATTTCCGTTGCTTCGAGTTTCGCCTTCACGTCTAAGGAGATTGTCTGGCATTCGCTGCCACTTAGAAGCATAGATATCACATAACAGTCCAATACTCTTTTCTTTACTACTCTTATCAAATGACCTACACACCAACCTGTCTTGAGTTCAGTGCCATACGTAATAAAAGCTTGGCGATCATGTCTGTTTCGGTCTATGATTGAGTGGCAGAAGATTTTCCCATAGTAATTTGTCATTTTCTTCTGCAGTAGACTGGGTGCCAACCAACACAATCTGTTCTGCTAGTTACCTCATAGCTGCAGGGTGAAGAGACAGATTAATACCTTTCCCAAGAGTATTTTCGCGTAAGTGAATGCAACAAATTCAACTGGAATTTGAACTCGTCTCTTCGATTTCTAATTCCGAGCCGATATCCATTGCACTACAATGCACATCCTGTCTTAAGCCTCTTCTTCTTCTTCTTTTTATAATCATAATAATAATAACAAGAAGAAGAAGAAGAATAGACAGAAGAAGCAGATTGGATTGCGCAAGAGATAGAATGAATGAAAAATAAACCAGAACAGACATGGGCTGGAATCACAGAAGTGGGTGTTAAATTTTCACTAAAAACCACACAACTGAAAATTTCCAGGAATAGACAAAATTCCTAAATTTTGGCTATATCATTTAAATACAGCACACAAAAAATAGCCAAAGAGCTTCAAGAAATAGATAACAATCCTACTAAAATTCCTGCATGGATGACCAAAGGAATTACATTTCTTCTACCCAAGAATAGTGACACAAATAACCCGAAAAACTACAGACCAATTACATGTCTTCCCACAATATACAAACTATTGACATCTATTTTAACAAAACAGACATATTTATTCTTGGAAAAAATGACTTACCACCGCTTGAACAAAAAGGGTGCAAACGTGGCTGTTAAGGATGTAAAGACCAATTACTTATTAATAGGATTAACTTGGAAAACTGCTTCAGTGCAAAGAAAAATCTTAGTACTTTCTAGATAGATTATCGTAAGGCATTCGATAGTGTACCATATCTCTTATTTATTTGGATCTTAAAGTCGATAAATATGTACAAGGTATTTTAACGGATCAGCAATTAATTAAAATCAACCTTCTTCTTCACTTTTACAAAAATTCACAATGACGTGTGAAATCCTGGGTTTTCACAAATAGAAAAAAGATTGACCATGTGCTTAAAGAAAAAGTCAAACCCAGATCCGCAAGGAGGTGTTAAAATGATTTTTGAGCAAAGGGAGCGACTTGCAAGGCTTGAAAGGACTTAGCGATCCAGTGCGAAATTCAAAACAAAAGACTATATAAATGACCTCGGCGTCAGTCAAGAGTCAGAGATGGGAGCAGCGAGAGACACCGCTAAAATATAACGAGAGAAACTTCAAGTCAACTTTCTCTTTCTACTTATCTCTTTCAACAATTACTCCTACGAACATTATGTACGAACTCTACTCATAACTTCTTAATAATCCTTCAAATTGAACATTAATTTCTACGAATTCTAGTTATTCCTCCTTTTAATAAATTTCTATTTTAAAATGCAAAATGTGTATTTAATTTTTTATATGCTATTCCATGCAATTCCACATATTCCAACCTGCCGACAACCAACCTTCTGATGAAAACCTTATGATAATAATTCTGATGATAATTCAGCATAAATCTTGTAAGCTGTAGGGGGTTCGGGTAAGTCTGAGACAAGATCGAATTAAAGAAACATTAACCAGTTCCCTATGCTACAGTATCACCCTTTATCATCAATTTCATCATTGCTTTCTGCGTTAGACTGGTTGCCGACCAATGCTATAGAACCCAATCTGTCTTGTTATTTGACTTATAACTAGAGAGGGAAGAGATGTATTATATTATTAAGTAGTAATTAGTGGGCGATCAGTTTATTACTTCATAACAATAAAAAGTGATCCCCCACTTTATGTCCAGTAGAAGCCTTACTCATGTTTCTAACTATTATATTCAGTCAGTCAGTTAAGTGCGATACGCGAAGCACGCTTGGGCGATC
Organism: Ascarosepion bandense; assembly: GCA_037127315.1. Lineage (NCBI taxonomy): Eukaryota > Metazoa > Mollusca > Cephalopoda > Sepiida > Sepiidae > Ascarosepion > Ascarosepion bandense. The sequence continues at coordinate 260,292 of JBBBDQ010000927.1, read as the reverse complement.
ATGTCTCGAAAGAGACATGACTGACTGAGCAGAAGATTATCCCGCAATAGGTTGCCATTGCTTTCTGCGGTAGACTGGTTGCCGACCAAGGCTATAAAACCCAATCTATCCTGCTATTTAACCCATAACTGGAAGGAAGAGACGGATTAATACCTTTCCCAAGGGTAATGCAATGAATTCGAACTGGAATTCGAACTCCCAAGTACGACTCGCATATTACACAAATTTAAATCTATGTTATGATAAATATGCGGATTTTTTTCTTTTTTACAAAAATGATCACTGGAAATGATCACTTATGAATTTAGGTCTCTGGTTGGGATGCGGAAGGAAATGGCTATACAGTAGAAATCAAAATAATAATAATAATAATAATAATAATAATAATAATAATAACCCCCAGACAGGTAGACTGAGTTAATTCAGTAGTACAGATTTGCTTGTTTTTTTTTTGTCTTATCATATCTAGTTGGATATTCTTCATGCGCCGTATCCCGTCCAGACGTAGGTGATCATCGACTTGCACTTGGCTCTGTCTCTTGTCGCTATAAATATTTTTTCCTCTTTCTATTTCTCACAAACCCCACTCCGTCATCCATTTGATCAGGCCTATCAGATATGTCTCGCGATACTTTACCCTGTCTGTCTTTCTTTCCATCTGTCCTGTGAGTATTAAATTCTCTAGGCATGTCTTTCTCGTTTTGTGTCCCAGGAACTTCAACTGTCGCTTCCAGCGCTTATTTCTTTGTTTTCAATGAGATTTTCTTGGCTCTCAGTACTCTTGTTGGCTTTGGATCGTGTTTGGATCTCAATGCCGCATTTTCCACGTATCTGAATTATCTTACTTGTTTTATTTTAGTTTCTCCGACCTGTAGTTGGCATTTTCAGATCTTCTTTTTACTGATGAGTATAGATTCAGTTTCCTTAAGTTTATGCTCAGTCCTTTCTTCTCGCTTTATGACTCGGAAAGAGGTACGCATTGTCCATCACAGTGAGGAATAATGTCAGGGTATCGAGAGCGATTTTTAAACACCACCACCACCACCACCACCACCACCACCACCACCACCACCACCACCACCACCAGCAAAACTCCCATAACCACCACTAATAATAATAATAATAATAATAATAATAATAATAATAATAATAATTATAATAATCGCCATGAGCCTAGATAGAGCAAATGAAGTTTATCTGCGATAGTACCATTTTGACTGAGAAGCACTTGCGAAGTAGTTGACCTGATATGACACTTATGAACAAGACTAACCATAAACGGATCCTGATAGACATTCTTCTTCTTCTATGTGCCCTGTTCCGTAGGCGATCATGGCTTTCCACCTCTCCCTATTCCTGGTGGCTCTTAGCCCGCTTTCTTCTGTTACACCATGCAACCCTCGTTTCATCATCCACCTGATTAGGTCCTTCAAATATATTATCCGTTGCTTACCCCTGTTTCTTTTTCCCTCTATCTGGCCTGTTAGTATCAGGTTCTCCAAGCCCTCCTTCCTTATTATATATCCCAGTAATTTCAGCTGTCTCTTCCTGATGCTCAATATTAATTTCCTTTTTTGTTTCCATCATTTCTAAGATCTCATCATTGCTCACATGCTCGATGCATGATATTCGCAGCATCCTTCTGTAGAACCATATTCCAGTTGCTTCAAGTTTTCCTTAATCTTTGCTGATATTGTCCAGCATTCAGTGCCATATTGAAGAATTGACAACATATAGCAATCCAGTACTCTGTTCTTTGTTTCTAGCAAAATTGTCCTGTTTCTTAATACTTTATTCAACTTCTGGAATGCTTCATTCACCATGCCAATTCGTCTTCGGATCTCTGTGTCGCACTTTCCGTCTTCTGTTATAACACTTCTCAGGTATTTAAATTTTTTTTACCTGCTTGATTGTAGTTTCCCCGACCTGTATTTGGCATATTATGCTGCTCTTTTTAATGATGACCATGTATTCGGTTCTCTTCCTGTTTATTTGCAATCCTTTCTTATCACTCTCTTCAGCTACCTTCTCTATGAGGTCCTGTAGTTTCCTTTCTGTGTCTGCTATCAGCACTGTATCATCTGCGTACCTTAGGTTGTTTAAATTGTGGCCTCCAATGGCGAATCCAGGCTTAACTTCTAGGGTCCTCAAAATATTCTCGCTGTACAAGTTGAACAGATACGGTGAAAAAACACATCCTTGTCTTACGCCCATTTTTATATTTGCAATATCTGAAAATAGCAACATCGTAAGAGTGGAGCAGGAGGAAACGCAGAAGTGCCAAGATATGGCAGGGCAAGTATCCCAGACAGCATCTCAATTTATGTGGCGCAACGGCTCTATTTCCAGGAATGATTCTACCTCACACGTCATTTTCAGGATACCTGGCATCACTGGGGTTGCGCAAGTAGCAACGAGGCTTGGAGCAGTAATTGTACCAAAAAAACTGTTATGACTTTAAGTTGTAGATAGAAGCTAAGATATCTAAACTTATTTATAAATGGAACTTTGTCTGTGTGTGTCCGTTATCTATAGAATCCAAAACGGCAGAACCGATTTTCTTGAAAATTTACACAGTTGCATTATAAGCGTCTGCGAGTGTTCTTAGCTAGGTTTTGTGTCGAGGTACCCCGATAAATATCGAAAATCGATAATCGAAGAAATCGGGTTATAGAAGGAGTGGTCCGATTTTAATCAAATTTGATACACTCATAGACAAAGACATAAGAAACGATATTCGGAAGTTTCAAGGTTGAAGCTTTTACAATAGTGCAGAAAATCGATTATATATAGAAAGGCAAGATGCTTGTGTGTGTGTGTCTGTTTATCTGCCTGTATGTCTGTATTTTTTTCAGCCCTTTTATTTTAGTTTTTGCTTCGGGTTTGGCTTTAAGTAGGTACAATTGTGATTCTTAGTCCCAGCCATGATACCATTAACTCCGAAGACTTATTTAGCCTTCAAAATTCAGTTTACGACGAAAAAACTTATTTGCTATCGATACCAGGAAATCAAAATTTTACTTACATCCATTCATGTTTCTTTTAGTCAACCGTTTCGCTATAACTGGAAACAACTATTGCACTTTTAGTCTTTCGTGACAACGTCCAAAGTGTCTGAGTTCCAGAACCATGGATTAGTTTTAAAGCTTTCATTGCACCCGAGCCACGCCGGGCTATACTGCTTGTAACCTTCATAAACCGGCATCTAAGAATCAGAGAGGCATCCAAATCAAATCAAACCGATTAATAACAAGAACAGTCTAAGGCCGCAGACATCTGCCAAAATAATACCAACATCATCTTAAGAATTAACAAGAGATGATTATTAAGATGAGAATAACTGCTATAAACTTGGCCGTTCTTAATGTCTTCAGTTTGGATAATAAATAGTAAATTTATATTATAAATAATTATATTTTCGTGAAAGAAAAAGTCCGTTCCGAAAAGCTAGCAATATAGGGGAGGTAATTCAGTATTTGGCATGTAAAACCTACGAAAAAATATTTGTAAAAACGGAAAATGACTAAGAATCTTCATCCTGTACCGGATAATACTAATCTAATCTGTTCATGCTAGTCACGAAGCCAATCACCCCTGAAATCCATCCAGCGGGTCTTGAGTTATCTTGACCACGGACAAAAAAATGTGATTGAATACAATGCCTACGTCTTAAGGCGGACGTCATAATATGTATATGAGAATCAGTGACATATAAAAAATGTGACGCTAATGATATAAAAATGATATTATTTCACAGATTTAATAAATGATATCAAAATCTGTATGCCTAAAGTAATTTATGCATTTTTATCACATCCAATTCGGTATTATCAGGTCGGTGCAAAATTTTTTGCTGATTTAGAATTTCATCTTGAAAATGAAAAACTGTGTGTTTTTGAAAATCTTTATTCATAACAATAACGACCTACGCTCTCTATAACTTGATTCCATCTGCTCAACACGATCTTTTTGGGATGGTGTCCTGCTCTCGGTTGGTGAACTGGTCTTTCTCCTCGATTTATCCACGATCGCCGACGTTTGACGTTATGGTAGAGCATCCACTTCTCATCACCTGTGACAAGCCTACCATAAAATTGTGTCTGAAGGTGTCGTGAAAGCAAAGATTCGCAACAAGAAACACGTTGCATTTGCATTGGAACAGCTGTGAAACTCATAGAATAGAGTATGCCTAATGTGTTCTTTAGATGGAAAGAACATGGGTGAGAATATTGCAGATAAATATGAATGATGCTTTAATAATCTGAAAGAAAAAGTTATAAATTAATCATGGTAATATGTTTAAGTAATAACAATAAGCATAAAATAAATTACAATGATTTAAAATGCCCCTTTTACAAACTGGCAAAATCTTTTGCGCCGACCTAATAAAATAATTACAAATTGTGGTAATGATGACAGATATTTTTCCTAAAGAAATTTATAGTCAAATTTGAATAGTTTTGACAACGTTTTGAAGTTATTTTTCATTTCATTTGTAATTACAAAAATAGCCTAAAAATAAATTATTAAATCTAATTAAGGTATTTAATCGGAAGAAAAACTAACATTAATTGTGCATACTTGAAATGGGATCCAACCTGAGTTTTTCATATTACTTCGTAGAAAATTCAATTCTTCTGAGGCATGATCTGTACAGAAAATAAAAGTTATCAGTTACAATTAAATATTAAAAAAAAAAAAACTTACCGTTGTAGAAAATATAAGATCCAATGAAAGTCCCACGGGAAAAACGGTTTAAAAGATTAAAATGACTTTTTGAAGTTGACTGTATAGTAATTGGGTGTTCAATATCTGTACCGGTTACTGCGAATATACTAAGACCCCGTGAAAAAAAAAAACAAAAAAACAAAGCAAGAAAAGCCATAACTAAGCAGGACTAAGTGGCTAATTAATCGAAGCGGGATACCTTTACACATGGACAACTGAATGAGAAAAATCTATTGCACTAGAAGGAATAAAGGGTTCTGTTCGAAATTCCTTGATGTTTACCGGATAGACATATATTTGAAGGAAGCCGGAACGAACAGCGGCCGGGATGCTGCGATCGTAATAACAACGAGTAAATAATTTAAATATCAAACTTTAAAAGGCATATGGAAAGGACTGGTCGGAATACAATAACGAACAACGAAATTATCTGTTACAATCGTGCCCACCAAATTATTAAATTTAAAATAATATTCCGATCCAACCGCTCTTATTCCAACTTCCACCATGCTTTTTTTTTATTTTTAGGTAACTTAGTGGGAACAAAGACAATTTTCCGAAAATGATCATTTAGAAACGCGAATTTGATTTGATACAGATTATTTGGAATCATTAAAAATCATAATATTTTATTAGTTGCATAAAGAGACGACATTCTTCATTCTTTAAAAAATATTAAAAGACATGACTGAAGAAGAAAAAGCATATCTGAAAAAATTTAAATAATTACTTCCATGGTTATATACCATTCGCTCATTCGAAGAAATTAAACTCTAAATCAGTCAAAACAGCAGAAATTCGGCAAATGTGCCGCACGCAGACGGCTAGCATGCAGCAGACGGCTAGCATGCAGCAGACGGCTAGCATGTTGCAGACGACCCAAGTTTCGCAGCCGGCTATTGTGCCGCAAACGGTCTACGTACCGCATACGGTCCACGTGCCACAGACGACCAGCATGCCGCAGACAGACCGCGTGCCGCAGACGGCACGTTTTGCTTTCTGAATGCCACCCGTAATTTTCATGAGGAAAATAACTTTTATTAAAATTCTGTCCGTTTTCTTTCGTTCACACTTGATCGCTCACACATTCTTTCATACAAAAACCCATACATAACAATGATAACAATGGTTTTTGTATTTTTTAAAACTTTTCTTTGAAAATAACATTTTCATCATTTTAAACGATTGGCGATTTTCACTAAGGAAGAGCGTACATGAAACATTTACTCTAGAAACATGAAGCAAGCATGATTTTTTTCTCCGAAGTAGTAATATAACGTTTATTTAATTTTTTTTTTGTATTTTCAAATTAATAAATTATAAATATATAATAAGCAATGACGTGTGTTAATCACATTGTAATTAGTGATAATATTATACGAAGACACCCGAATTTTGATTATAGTAATTATTTAGGAAAAAAAATTCTAACGCGTATTGTATTCACTGGATGTGCGTTGTGATGCAATGGATATCGGCTAGGACCGGGACAGCCGAGTTCGAATTCAAGCTGAATTCGTTGCATTCACTTACGCACATATACCTTTAAGAAAAATATTAATCCATCCCTTTTCCTACTAGCTATAGGTTAAACAGCGTGACAGATTGGGTTGTATAGCCTTGATGGGCAACCAGTCTACCGCAGCAAATAATGGCAACCTACTACGGGAAAATCTTCTGTCCAGTCCGTCAGTCTTAAAGCGTGTATCAGGTATGGCACTTAACTAACTGACTGATGGTATTCAGTTCTATAAAGCTCTTTCAAACAAAAATTACCTTGAGAGTTTTTAGGGGTACAGCCCGCCTCATGATGAGCAATATTCCATGCGGCCCAATAGTCGAAAAAGTTTGCCCATGGCTTTTTTAGACTAATCCTATTTATTTATTTTTTAACTTATTATTTTTAGGATTTATTATCTAAACCTATTTATAAATGGAACTTTGTCTGTGTATGTGTCTGTGTGTCCGTTACCTATAGACTACGAAACGACTGAACCGATTTTCTTGAAAATTTACACATCTATAATATAAGCGTCTGCGAGTGTTCTTAGCTAGGTTTTTTTGTCGAGGTATCCCGGATAAATATCGAAAATTGATAATCGAAAAACTCGGGTTATAGACGGAGTGGTCCGATTTTAATCAAATTTGATACACTCATAGACAAAGACATAAGAAACGATTTTCAGAAGTTTCAAGGTTGCTGTTCTTACAATAGTGCAGAAAATTGCTTATATATATATAAAAGGCAATATGTTTGTGTGTGTGTCTGTTTATCTGCCTGTACGTTTTTTCAGCCCTTTTATTTTAGTTTTTGCTTCGGGTTTGGCTCTAATTAGGTATAATTGTAGTTCTTAGTCTCAGCCATGATACCATTTACTCAGAGGACTTATTTAACCTTAAAAATTCAGTTTATGACGAAAAAAATCTTATTTGATATCGATACCAGGAAATCAAAATTTAACTTACATCCATTCATTTTTCTTTCAGACTACGGTTTCGCTTTAACTGGAAACAACTATTACTTTTTAGTCTTTCGTGCCAACGTCCAAAGAGTCTTAGCTCCAGGACCATGGATTAGCTTTAAAGCTCTCATTACACCAGAGTAACGCCGGGCTATACTGCTAGTTATTATTATTTATAAACTTGTTACTTTTTAAGTGATTATTTTTTTAACCTATTTTTTGAACTTATTATTATTATTATTGAATTTATTTTATTGTTTTTGTCTGATCAAATCGCGAAATTAAATTTGCCATTCTTATAGACCTCTTTGCATATATGCAAATGTTTCCCAAGGTTTTATTTTTTGGACCAAGTTTGGTTCTAATTTTCCTAAATGAACTCCCTGATGTCATCATTTCTCAACTTGTTACTTATGCTGATGACAATTTTTCATTCTTCTTATAATACTAAATCTGATCGGTCTGATAAAGTTAAATTGGGAGCTGATTTTAAAAAAATGACTTACAATTCATTGTTAAATGGAACAAGGAATGGCTTGTTAATTCTAAAAAAATGAAACTGATCTCATTTAATAATCTGAACGAATCCATTTTACATTCCATCGGCATGGCTGATGCTAACCCTCTGGAGAGCGACTCATTGCACTTTCAACCACTAACGTTTTAAGTTCACATGAAGGGAGAAGAGTTTAACTGCTATATATGCTGCAAGGAAAATGGGTTCACTATGGCGTGTTAAACATGTTTTTCTCAAATATCTAACTTATATATTTATGATTCTACCATTCGTCGTTGCTTTGAATATTGCTGCCACATCTGATCTAGTACTTCTACTGTTTAGAGATTAAATGCAAAGAATAATTTGCAATGTTATTGGTCTTGACATGGCATCTCGACTTCAGACATATCCCTACCTCCGTAACGTAGATTCCATGTGCCTTGTCGATAAATACTTTCATTGTAATATTTCACTATGCTATGTAGACTTTACGAATTTATGTGCGTTGTGTTGCAGTGGATATCGGCTCGGAAATTGGGAAGCCGGGTTCGAATTCCAGTTGAATTCCTTACATTCACCTACGCACAAATACCATTGGCAAAGATATTAATTCGTCTCTTTTCTCTATTTAAGAGTTAAATAATAGGACAGATTAGGTTCTATAGTCTTGGCTGGCAACCAGTCTACCGCAGAAAGTAATGGCAACTTACAGCGGGATAATCTTCTGCCCAGTCATTCATGTCCCTTTTGAGAAATGATCGCCCAAGCGTGTATCACGTATGGCACTTAACTGTCTGACAAGATTGAGGGATGTGCGTTGTGGTGTAGTGGATATCGGCACGAAACGAGAAATCGGAGAGCCGTGTTCAAATTCCAGTTGAATTTGTTACATTCAATTACAAGCGCAAATACTCTTGGGAAAGGTATTAATCTGTCGCTTCTCCCTCGAGTTACGGGTTAAATTTCAGTATAGATTGGTTTTATAGCCTTGGTTGGCAACCAGCCTACCGCAGAGAATATTCACAACCTAATGTGGGGAAATCAGCCAGTCATATCGCTTTCGCGACATGATCGCCTAAGTGTGCATCACGTATGATACTTAACTGAGTAGATTGGTGGCAAGTAGATGTAATCGTAAGTTCTATGCTAACAGTTTCTTTTATTGCAATTCTCGCCTGCCGAACTGTTCTGGGGCTTTTTTATTACAGGTCAAAATTGATCTTCAAAAATTTCAAGGCAGTCTCAAATGTTATCTAATGTCTTCTTAATTCTTTTTCTTTCGTTATGCTATCTCTTTAATAGCAGTTTTTCTCGTAATTTCTAACGCTTAGAAACTCCTGGCATCTTAGTGGCGTTATTGCCTTACTTAGGATGAAATGATAGAAAAAATGCGGAAATTTAATTCAGAATAGCCTACTCTCGGAGTAGTTTTGTATAATACTGCGTGATGCTACAAAACAATCACATTAGAAAAAGAACACAAAACCGTTTTTGAAATAGCCTCGTCAGATGTACCCTTTCATATGGATGCCATACATCCAAATCGTTCAGAATTGTCTAAACTCTCAACGATATACAAGATGATTTCTTGGACCAATAATTAAATCAATTAATAATTCAATCGAATTAATTAAAACAAAAACATTTAAAATACATTCTTTCATAAAAAATCATAGACTGGCGCTACAGAATCACACACAAAAAAGAAACTAATAAAACCCACATTAATTGAAGACTTCCAATAGCAGCAACAACTAAAATAGTTAGTTTAGTCTATCGTCCAGTTCACACTCCTTCTGGTTCTTTTGAACACAGAAGTTCATTCTTTGTTTATTGATTGTTTCCGGTTTAGGATTCCGTTTCCTTCTAAATACCACTTCAAATCTATACGTTTAATGTAACCGCCTAAATTCTGAAATTTATACGATTATTGAGGTTCCAGTTATTTCTAAAAAAACTTTTTTCTCTTTTATTTCCAGCAGCCCCTAGCGTCTTTGGGGCATTTTCACCTTGCATTGGGATAATTGAGTAAAACAATGTATATATCAATTAGAGACATAATCAAGATGTTGATTTTCCACACTACTTCAAATAAAAATCAATTGAATATAGCATACTAAAAAAAAAAACAATCACTTGAGGACTTTCAACATTAGCAACAACTAAAATGAATAGCACATTTAATTCCATAAGAAAATATTGACATAATCAAGCAGTCGACTTTCAAACGCTACCTAAAAAAAAAAAAAATCAATTGAATATAGCATATAATAGAAAACCCAATCACATGAAGTCGTTCAAGATTAGCAACAACTAAAATGAATAGCACATTTATCTCGGAGAAAAAATAATGACATAATCAAGATGTTGATTTTCAAACGCTACCTCAAATAAAAATCAATTGAATATAGCATACAATAGAAAACCCAATCATTTAAGGACTTTCAACATTAGCAACAACTAAAATGAATAGCACATTTAACTCGGAGAAAAAATAAAGACATAATCAAGATGTTGACTTTCCACACTACCTTAAACAAATTTACCTCTGAACTAGAAATAAATTATTTTCTCCCAACAGTAACGTAAAAATAATTGTTTTTCTTGTTAGAAATTGGTCAAACTTAGCATTAGCTTTTCTACATACAGTAATGCCTTGTGTTATGAGATTAATTTGTTCCAAGACCAAGTTCGTAAGTAAAAAAAAAACTCGTATATCAAATCAATTTTCTTTTTGAAATCAATATTCCGATCCGTCCCAGGCCCCTAAAAGCTTCCCATTTTTTACTTAAAACTCACCCCTATTTTCGTATTTGTCAGTTTCTTACAATTAAATAAACAAGTTCAGTTTACAAACAATATAATAAAAGAGAAAAAAATAAATATCTCATCTACAATGCACTATTATCATAACGAAACTGGCAATTCTTGAAATCGTATTTATCACTATCTCCTCATTAATTCAAGGCTAAGTGTGAAAAATTTTCTCACCCATAGCCTTTATTTTACTTTTTTAAAAATATTTTTTTAACTATTATTTTTTAAAATCGGATCAGATAGACGCTACTATCGCTCGGTTCATATTCCACCCACTTCTATTGATCGCGAGTAGAGACTCATTCCTTGTTTCCTATTCAGTGAGGGGTTCCCAGCTTAATATTTTATTCTACTTAGGCCTCAATAGTGGAACTTTCGCAACTTGTTTACGATGTGTGTAGACGGTCGTCACGGCTTTCCATAGTGAGGGTAACGGGTTGGTAGTTTTCCGGTTAATGCTCCCGACTGGTAGTTAGAAGCCCTAAATCTTTTGTGTACGTCAACTGTTGCATAATATCAGGGTTCTTGTTGTGCCATGACACGTATGGATAGTTGACCCTGCAGGTTCCTCCGGTTGGTGACCCTGAGGCTACACTACACTGCCATCTGCGCCAGTTCCCTTCCTACGCATATCATAGATGATGATTGTCTTTGACCACTACTCGAGGCCTCTCCTTACCAAAAATAACAAAGAATACTCACAACTACAAATGCAATTCTAAACCTGACTCACAAAATTCACCTATACATCTCAACATTTCCTTGACTAACATCCGTGGTATTCGTATCAACTTTTGTAGTGTGGAATATTTCCTCCATGAAAGGTCCTCAGACATCCTAGCTCTCTGTGAAACTAACATGAACCCCACAATCCCTTTCGATGATTTCTCGACCCCAGATTACCATCCCTTCTTTAAGGACTCCAGCATCCATATGCATGGCCTGAGAGTCTATGTCAGCAAACATCTCCCACTGGCAAGGAAGGATTCTCTTGACTATTTTGACCATCCATACATGTACCTCCGTCTCGCTCTACTCATACCCAGTTAGCTATCTTTTTTTCCTCTATTGATCCTCTTCCTCTCCCGACTGTTTCTTGCTGGTCGGTATATCTGATAAGATAAAGCCATTGCCTCTCACTTGTTCACCAACACATTTGTGTTCGGTGACTGCAATGCCCAATATGCCAATTGGTTGGAAAACGCTATTAGTGATCTTGCTGGCACCCACACCATGAACTTTGTGATGAACCAGTCTCTGACTTTCTCACATGTTTCCCCAGTACTCAGGAAGGACAAGCTTCTCTGCTAGATCTCTTCTTCACTTCTATCTCTGACTCTTTCCAAGTAATGCAACTTTGCTCTCTTGACAACTCTGATCACACTGTTGTTTCTGTTAATATCTCTCTCCAAAACACTTTCTCCCTAGGAATCTTCGACATTGGAAGAAATTGTTTAGTCTCCCCGTTGAAAACTGTGTTTCTGAGGTCTACTCTTGGGTGAAGCTGGCATCGATGCTTTCATCACAGCCAGGAAGTTCCACATTAAACCCCATTCGCCCCCTTGGTTCTCTCCTGCCTGCTCAGCCGCCATAATCCACAGAAATTAATATTTCCGATTTTTATCGGAGCCACGCGTCTGACCATAATAGGCGCCTATTGGCCTCGGATCGTAATGTGTAAGAGAATTCTCAATGACGCTGAGCTGTTGTTTGCTGACAGAATTAAGCAGCGTATATCAGCCACAAGTTAAATTCCAAAGACTACTGGTGGATCTGCAAAGAGGTGATAAACAGCAGCAAACCTTCCATCCCTCCTATAATCAATAAATATGAGGTACACACAGCCACAGCGGACAAGGCAGAGTGCTTTGCTCGCAAATTCTCTTCCAACTCCTCACTTAATTCGTCTTGAATATGGGCACCTTACTTTCCTCCTAGAAACGAGGCCCAGTTGAGCAACGTTTACATTCCTCCCTCGCTTGTCTCTAAAATCATTTAAAACTTGGCCCTCATATGGAGAGTGGAGGTGACGGAATTCCAATCATCGTCTTAAAGAAATGTGTCCCTGAACTTTCCTCTGTCCCCTCTAAAGTCTACAACTACTACTTCTTGTTTTCCTGCTTGCTAGAAGTCCTGTTTTTAAGAACTCGAGCGAGCACTCACACCTCTCCAATTATCGCTCTGTCAGCCTTCTATTGATTTTTCGCAAAGTGTTCAAGCTCATCATCAATGCTGAAGTGGTTCAATATCTCATAGCCCACTGCCTGTTCTCCGACAGACAGTATGGCTTCCACTTTGCCAGGTTCTCTGCTGACATGCTAACGACCATCACTTAGTGCACATACCAGGTTCTTGATAAGAACGGCGAAGCTTGAGCTGTGGCCCTGGATATCTCCAAATCATTTGACAGAGTGAGGTATGCTGGACTCCGGCGCAAGCTACAGAGCTATGGTATATCTGGACGCTTTTTTGACAATCAAATAATTCCTATCGAATCACGTTATGAAGCCCGTACTAAACGGGCATGCTTCCTATTATACGAACACGGATGTCCCTTAAGGCTCTATCGTAAGTTCTAGGCTTTTTCTGATTTTCATCAACGATCACCGGTATGTAATCAGATCCCAAGTAGGCATCTATGCTGACGACACCACCATTTACTCCAGCTTCGCTAAGAAATCTGCCGATGCTGACAAAACAAACCTTGCTAGTTCTTTCAAAAAGGACCTCCAGTAAATGGCGAACTGGGGTAAGAAATGGCTCGTAAATGTTAATGCTTCCGAAACGATTCTGCTATCATTTAACCAGCATATATAATCTTTCCTACACGCCATCAGCATGGATCACGCTTGTGACCCTGAGAGCAATACACTGCGCCTCCTCGGCTTCACGCTTTCAATTGACCTTAAGTGAAACGACTACATTGAATTAATAACTAAAGCTACTTTTACGAATGCCGGATCCGTGTCGAGTCAGGAAGATTTTCTCTTCTGAATCCATTTACAAATCTACCAACCGCCCGTGTCCACCTTGGTGTTCTCGATTAAATCCAGAGAAAAAGAGCCTTTATATTCAATTTTTATTCCAAGGTTTTAAAAATTCATTTGGTCAACAAAAAATGTTAACATTTTCCCCGTAATTTTGAAACAAAAGAAATATTTTTTAAAATAAGTGTTTTTTCAAACAAAAACAAAATATGTGAAAAAATAAAAGTGCCAATGGTTAATTTAATCATTTAATTCTTTCTTTTTCAGATTTAATATTTCATACTTCAGAAAATAAAATTTAAAAAAATAGAGCTTTTTCTTTTCGCTGAATATTTAATGCAGGAAATCAACTCTCTGTAAATGATTTCCATCTACTCCCCTCATTGGCATCTTCTCCTACTACTAAAATGTTCTCAGTTGCACGGGCAACGCCGGGCTATGATGCTAGTTATGAATAAAGCAAATACACACAGGAAGGAGTTAGTGAAAGATAATGGAGGGATGGATGGAAATATCTCAAAAAAGAAATAAGGAAGTTCTAGAAGAGAAAGAAAAAAGTAACCAGGTCGGAAAACCATCAGCGAGTAATGAATTCTAAACAGAGAAATAAGAAAATCCATAAACGCGATACGAATGAGAAAATGATAGATTGCGAAAAGCGAGTTGGCGGTTAAAACGGGGCGGCTAGCCAGTCGGGTTGCATTTTCTTTTTATTCGATTGAAGGAAGTCTCTCATAAAAGGGGGTCTAGAATAAACTCTTTTCATTGGGTTGAAAGAAAAAAAGAAAAGAAAAGAAAATTAATACGGAGTGAAAATGAGGCGTAGACGTCAAACAATGTTAACAAGAATCATAAAAGAGGCTTTCATCTATTGATTGGAGTGATTTGTGCTCGGAAGGCCCACGCTATGTTTCTTTAACAAAATTCTATTGTCCCAGCGCACAGCACAATAGAAAAAATAAACAGACGCACACAGACACACGCATGGAACCAAAAATACAAGCATGCGTACGCACAGACAAACGCAGACGAACACACCTCCCCTATAAGCACAATTGAAGCTAAAAATTTATTCATAATATTTGAACATTGTTAAGCACAATCTGTTTCGTTCGCTTTATTCCTCTCCATGATGATGGTGCACAACGAAATCATGGCGTCATGATTGAACTAGTGGAGTACGTTCTATTTTTCCGCTTACACTAATAAATAACCTGCATATCTAGGTCTTTGTTTTCCGTAGTTAAACTGAAGAGCAGTTTGATATAATTCAAATGCGATTTATATTTGTTAACCCTCTAGGGCCATTCGTATCATATTTGATACAGTATTTCCCTATAAGGAAACATTTGGTATTTCCCTATAAGGAAACATTTGGTATTCATTGTCTGAGCAGTCAGTACTGCTTTGATTTGAAATTTATAAAATATTTCTCTTAAAAAATTTTTCAGGAAAATATTTCTTTCAAGGCTTGTTTTCATACTGTATCAACTATGATACGAATGGCCCTAGAGGGTTAAGGCTTCTACTGGGCATAAAGTGGGGGGTCAGTTCTATATTGTTATGAAGTAATAAACAGATCCCCCACTAATTACTACTTAACCCTCTAGGGCCATTCGTATCATATTTGATACAGTATTTCTCTATAAGGAAACATTTGGTATTTCCCTATAAGGAAACATTTGGTATTCATTGACTGAGCAGTCAGTACTGCTTTCATTTGAAATTTATAAAATATTTCTCTTAAAAAATTTTTCAGGAAAATATTTCTTTCAAGGCTTGTTTTCATACTGTATCAAATATGATACGAATGGCCCTATAGGGTTAAATATAACTTGGGAATTGTTTGATACTGTCAGGAGTAAATTTCGATTTCTGTACTCTTCCTAAAGAAGGGTTTCAAGCATACTGTGTTGATAAAATTACTAACGTTCATGAATATAGAGTATCCTCTTGGCATCTGTTGACCATGTCCGTCATAGGTTATGGATAATGAGTATCCTCGCAGCACGTAATCTGTTCAATGAAACAACGTCAAAGGTTAACACTACCGAATCAGACACTATCATGAACCGGACTAGATCTCAATATTTATTGTATCACACATACAATTATGGCACAAGGCCGATTTGGGAAGGGGGACAAAAACTCAGATAAAACTTCAGTACCTATCCTATACCTAGCGAATCCGATTCACGACCCAAACATACTTTACAATTTTCTCATCCACCACAAGAACTTGTCCATCAGCCTTCAATCCTTTATACACCAAAATACCTCAAACGTACCCGGGACCTTAAAAACCGCAAATGTGCATAAAATGTTTATTATGAATAATAAATACAAAAATTATATTTAAAAATATTTCATGAAATGATATGTGGGCGGGGGGGCATGACATAAATCCCAAAAACAAAAATTTCTTTTAAAATAAAAGACACATTTTTTAAACAAAAGACGTAACTGCACTAGATCTCCAATACTCGGAAAAATATGGCCGCCATTTATACACGTTGAATTGAATATTTTGAACTTCCTGTTTGGTTAAGCATTCTATTGGTGAACTATAAAATGGGTTAGACCATGGGTGTCAGCACAGTATGCAATGTACGCAAAAAGTCCCACATACTGAGTTGTGGTGCAGTGGATATCGACTCGGAAAGAGACATACGAGAGCCGAGTTCGAATTCCATTTGAATTCGTTGCATTCACTTACGCGCAAATACTATTGTCCCTTCAGCTATGGATTAAATAATACGACAGTTTGTGTTCTATAGTCTTGACTTCTCAACCATCCTACCACAGAAAGTAATGTCAAACTAGTGCAGGAAAATCAATTAAACCAGTCTGTCATGTTTTATTCGGGGCATGATCACCCAAGCGTGCATCACATATGGCAATTAACTGAGTGACTGAATTGAATTTCTTTGCTAACATGAACTCATGAAATCATGGCACCAAGGTTGAATAAATCACCACCGAATAAACACTGAACTTGTACCAATCATGATGGGTGTTGAAATCCTCGAAGAGGTTCTTTGCCTGGAACGCTTATTTGGGCTGTAGCTCATTCCCGATCTCAAATAGGTGTACATTCGGTGGTATCCTAAAAAGATACTGAAAGAATGGCTGGTTAGTTGTATCGTCCCAGAGAATACCTAACTCCTAATGCTATTATCTATCTTTACAAGAGACAGAACAGATGAAGAATTGTTAGTATATCTGGGCTGGTACTGCCTAATTCTGACTGTCCAACTTTGACAGTGTTCAAAAAACCTTACGCGGCCTTACGAATAATGGACTATTCTTCATCCTTATCCCCCAAACGAAACGGTGCTAGCGTCTCATTACAATATCGCTATTACTATGGCCTTTGTCAGGCAAGTTACATTCTTTAGTTTCAATAGCATGGTACCTCTTCCTTTACAGCGTAGCATGGTACCTCTTCCTTTACAGCGTAGCATGGTACCTCTTCCTTTACAGCGTAGCATGGTACCTCTTCCTTTACAGCGTAGCATGGTACCTCTTCCTTTACAGCGAAGAGGTACCATGCTACGTTCACGGGGGAAACCATCCCTGTTCTTAAAGAAGAATTGTCGGTTCCTTGTATCGATCTAGAAAATATCTGGCTTCCGCTGCCAAGCTCTATGTTTATGAGAGTTAGACCAGACCAAGAATGGAGTCCTGCTACGACATCTGGACTGGTGATGCCTAATCCTCACAGTCCAGCTGCGATAGAGTTCAAATGCGCTGACGCTGCTTTCTAAGTGATTAATTATTCCTTCGCTCTTCTACTCTCTTCCTACAGACGAAACTCTGCCAGCATTTCACTACAATAGCGCTATTAGTAAGATAGCTGGGACCTCTACAACTATGACACGCTAAATCATTGTTCACAATGGCAAAAACATCGCATTCCTTTCGTGTTACTTTGTGTTATGGTGAAATACACATATTCCTCAGATAATGGACTCCTCCTCTTATATTAATATGAGTTAACAGGAAGTTAACTCGAGAAGTCCTCGGGAAGTTCTTAGAAGTTCTTAGAGGCTCTAGAGAGTCCTTTAGAGTTCTATTAAGGTTCAGTAGGACTATTAGTTAGTTCCAATTTAGACATAGTTGGACTAAGGCAATTGATAGTTAGCTGAATACTAAGGAGTCAGCTTACAGTGGAAGATTACCAAGTTCCTAACATTTTGGGTGCGTTAATTCGATTAGCAATCAACATAGCACGATTATAACTTTCAGTGCGAAAAATACTCCACAACACTTTGATAAAAAGTAAGTTTTAATCAGATAGTCTCTTCCCCAGAACTGCCACTTTATGGGACAAACTCACGATAGAATGCTTCCCTGCCAACTAAAATCTTGGTCGAAGTTCAAGCAGTATCTATACTACTCGTCTTCATAATTATCTCTAACTTCCTACTTACAATCTCATTCGATGATTATATACGTTGAGCCTCTATTTAGGGCAAAATATCCTGCAATAAATTAATAACAAAATGCATTATGTTTTTATGCATGTGCCCCATATTCAAGTTTTTGGTTCGTAGCTCGGTTTTGTGTCGAGGTACCCCTGATAAATATCGAAAATCGATAATCGAAAAAATCGGGTTATAGAAGGAGTGGTCCGATTTAATCAAATTTTATACATTCATACACAAAGACATAAGAAACGATATTCAGAAGTTTCAAGGTTGCAGTTCTTACAATAGTGCAGAAAATCGATAATATATATATATATGTATATATATAAAAGGCAAGATGTTTGTGTGTGTATGTCTGTTTATCTGCCTGTATGTCAGTATTTTTTCAGCCCTTTTATTTTAGTTTTTGCTTCGGGTTTGGCTCTAATTAGGTATAATTGTAGTTCTTAGTCTCAGCCATGATACCATTTAATCAGAGGACTTATTTAGCCTTCAAAATTCAGTTTACGACGAAAAAACTTATTTGCTATCGATACCAGGAAATCAAAATTTGACTTACATCCATTCACTTTTCTTTCAGTCTACGGTTTCGCTTTAACTGGAAACAACTATTACTTTTTAGTCTTTCGTGCCAACGTCCAAAGAGTCTGAGCTCCAGGACCATGGATTAGTTTTAAAGCTTTCATTACACCCGAGCAACGCCGGGCTATACTGCTAGTATTATAATAGTTCCTTCCATCTGCAATAAACCAATACTATTTTGCGGCAATTTTTAACATCAGTCGAGATTTTCTTGTTCAAAAGTTAAAGAATTTGAACACTTTCAATATTCCGAATAAAAAATAGTGAATTTTATATCGTGCCCCTTTGAGATTTAACTTGAATAAAACAAATTAATGGGTATTTCTCGCTCCAAGCCGATATCCACTGCACCACATCCACATCTAAATGTAGGCAGAAACAATGTTGGTAAGATAGCGAGGGTCACATGGCACTTCTCGAGACAAAACCTAGCCAAGAACACTCGCAGACGCTTATAGTACAACTGTGTAAATTGTCAAGAAAATCGGTTCAGCCGTTTCGGATTCTATAGGTAACGGTCACACACAGATGCACACACACATACACACACAGACAAAGTTCCATTTATAAATAAGTTTAGATTAAGTAAATAAACAACAGGACCATTGAGCGTCAAAACAATTCACAGGGAAATGATATCAAAAGAGTAAGAGCAAAAAGAAAGATATCCTAGATAAATAGAAGTTCAGTAAAAAAAAAAAAAAAAAATTCAAGAAAAATGTGAGAGCGTAATGAATTCTAAACAAGGAATAAAGAACAATGCATAAACGCGAAAATTGAGAAAATGACTGATTGCCAACAACCAGCTGGTGGTTGAGATGAGGCGACTTGAAGAAGGGTATATTCAATCATGTGCATTTTCTTCTAATCAAGTGAATGAAATATTTTATAAAAGAGGGTCTAGAATAATGAAGTCCCCTACATAGCGGGAGAGTTTCATTTCAGATAAAGGATACACTCCAAGATAAATGAATACATGGCTGTACCGCTCAGTGTACGTAATATTATCGAGAGAGTACAGGATGAACAAGAAAGAATTACGGACTATATTAACTAAAAAGAAATTGTTAAAAAAAACTGCAGAAATTATAACTCTTGCATGGGAATAACAAAAATTGCCTTTCAAAACTTAAGCAAAGTATTAAAATTAAATATAGGAAAATCTCATTAGAAGAAAAGAAAAGAATTGTGAACTACTACATTTTTTATCAATTCACCTTAAACAAGATAGTAAAGCAAGTGAAATACAAAGAGATACTATGTGTGAAGATATGCTTTTTGGTACAAAATTTTATAACCGCCATAAAAAGATAAACTTTTTTATTACCATTCATGATAATAGTTAAAAAATAAAATTGAAAAACGGGCTAGCTAACTAGTTTCGAACCTCGATCAACAGAACTAAATCGAGGTTAATAAAGAAATAACTGTCAATAAAAGGGAAAATGGGTAATATGTATGTAAAAAAAATTGGTTAGATAGAAATTAGTTGGAGGCCAAATATGTCATCTTTCTGCTTGCATAATGAAGGTTTTAAAGATGAAATATATATCCTCCAACACTTTAAAGTGGTAATTTGATGTTGGTTGTGAAAAACATTATGGAACGAGAACAATAAAAGAAGAGGAGTCAAAAAGACAGTAGATAACAAATAAAATACGTTTTGAAGATCAAACTTGGCTGGAAAACATGTAGCCGGAAAAGAGTTCCACAAGCGAGTAGTGTGAAAAAAGAAACAGTTTGTATAGAACTTGCGGTTGCATCTAGCCAGTTTAACTATAAATTGCTGAAACCTTGTTGTCATTTTAGAACTGCACTTAAATTCATGAAGTCGACGTCCCATTGCAGATAGTTTATCAGAACAATTTGCATGAAAATATTCATATAAAAGCATTGGGATACCGAAATGCCAGGTTTGGACCAATAACAGTGCATATTCTTCTCTATGGCAGTGAGTCCTTGACAATTTCTACGTAGATAAAGAGAAGTCTAGAGGCAAAAGAAATATGATTGTCCAAAAAGATTTTAGGAACAGTATTTTCAGAAATGCCGATGTGGGTTTTGCTGTGGTAGATATCTAATCGGAACAAGAAACCGGAGAATTCCAGTTGAATTCGTTGCATTCACTTACGAGCAAATAAGATTGAGAAAGGTATCAAGTCGTCATTTCCTTCTTCAGTTTATGGTTTAAATAACAAGACAGATTGGGTTCTGTAGCCTTGGTTGGCAACCAGTCTACTGCAGAATTTAATGGCAACCTACTGCGGAAAAAACCTCTGCCCAATCAGTTACGTCTCTTTCTAGACATTATCGCCCAAGCGTTTATCAGTTTTGGCACTTAACTGATGGTCAGAAAGCATAATTAACGAAGGCTTAAGGAAAGATAGAATTGCAAAGAACACTTGCATTTCTGATTCTGGCTATCAGTATCAGATGTAAATGCCCAATCGCCATCTTCTGTTTCATTGAAACCTGTAAATTTATTGTCTTCTCTCTATTTTTCACTCTCAAAACAAGAGAGATAGAGAAGGAACAACCAACAATACACATGAGCAGGATAACAGGAGAAGGGTTGCTAAGATCTAGAAGATGTGGAGGGAAATAATCGCCTAAGTCCTGCAGAGACACAACACAAAGAAGAAGAAGAAGAAGAAGACCTTGTATCAGAGAATTTGAAACGCACAGGACATATCGAAGGTAAAAATGGTGTGTCAGAGGAAGTGAGCTACTTACCTAACTTGATTGTGTAAGTGAATTACAGAAAGAGAGCGAGTGGGATGACAAAAAACAAACGTTACAAACTTGCTACAAGGGACAGAAAGTAGTAAAGACATGATCGCACCCGTCCAGAAGGAACACAGCACATAGATGACGTTAATTTTTTTCTTCTAAAAATACATACATGTTTTGGAGGACACAATGAGGATAGAAGACTTCCAGAATATAACACTCACAGTGCACATAGAAACTATGAAAAATTCAGTGAGAATATACTTGAAAAGTTTGAGGAAGTTTACGACCACATCACACTAGAACACCGGTTCCCGTACGATCACCGAAGTTAAGCAACGTCGAGCTTTGTCAGTACCCGCATGCGTGACCACTTAGGAACACTAGATGCTGTAAGCTTGAATGGGAGGCTGGTGTAATGTTTAATGTCTTAAGTTGTTAATCGGAGAGGATTCGTTGGTTTCGTGATATTTCCTTGCAGACAAACACTCTTGTGAATGATATGAATTCTTCACCATTATTGATATCGCAAAAATTTCTCATAATCTAAAAATATTTTCTGGCTTTAAATATCATGCAATGGGTTGATAAACCGTAGAAAGTGAATCGAATATTTTTTTAGTTATCAGTTGTGTAGTTTGATCTTATCCACTTTTTTCGGGTTGGATATTTTTATTTAACCACTTTCCCTCTCCTGTTATGATAGATGAAGGTTAATGCAATATACTAAGATAAAAGTTGTTGGCTTCCAGCAAACTCTTGATTTATTTTCGATAAATATCGAAAATCGATAATCGAAAAAATCGGGTTATAGAAGGACTGGTCCGATTTTAATCAAATTTGATACACTCATAGACAAAGACATAAGACACACAATATATTCAGAAGTTTCAAGGTTGAAGTTCATACAATAGTGCAGAAAATCGATAATATATATATATATATATAAGGCAAGATGTTTGTGTGAGTGTCTGTTTATCTGCCTGTATGTCTATTTTTTCAGCCGTTTCATTTTAGATTTTGCTTCGTGTTTGGCTCTAAGTAGGTATAATTGTAGTTCTTAGTCTCATTTACTCAGAGTACTTATTTAGCCTTCAAAATTCAGTTTACGACGAAAACAAATAATTTGATATCGATGCTAAGAAATAAAAAATTGACTTACATTCATTCATTTTTCTTTCACTCTACGCTTTCGCTTTAACTAGAAACAACTATTGCTTTTTAGTCTTTCGTGCCAACGTCCAAAGAGTCTGATCTCCAAGACCATGGATTAGTTTTAAAGCTTTCATTACACCCGAGCAACACTGCTAGTATTACATAGCACATTTTATCTTCCTCGTCGCTTTAAGGTATAGACGATCACGGCTCTGCACATCTTACTTATGTGACGCTTACCAGATTGTCTCCCTTTGCTAAAGGCCACACTTCTGTGATTCATTCACACAAGCCCGTCAGATAAGTGGTTTGTTGCCTTCCCAAATCTCTCTTACTCTCAATATACCTTGTGAGGGTAAAGTAATCAAGCCCTCATATTGGGTTTTATAATGGGTTATCCGTAATCATCATCATTTATCCATCACATAGGGCATAGGGCAGTAACTTTTTGTTGCTGTAACAAACTGTTTTTTACGGGGCAAATTTGTTAGCCCTGCACCCACCCCCAAACCTGGAAGACCGGTGGACAATTCTTGGTCTTTTCGTTTACAGCACCAGGTATTCCCAAATGGTCACCCATTTAAGTACTGAGCAGGCTCAATGTTGCTTAACTTCGGTGATCGGACGGGAACCGGTGCATTCAACAGGATATAACCGTTATCCGTTATAGTGAAGTGTATTTCTGTGTTGAAACAGATTAACTGAATTTGGCCCATTATAAGAGGGGTATAAAATCAGAAAATTAAATTGTCTATAGAAACAAAATTTATATATATATATATATATATATATATATATATATACTTAACTATCGCCCGGTTCACACTCCACCCACGTCTTTTGAACAGGTGAAGAGGCTCATCTCTTGTTTCTTGCTTAAGATGTGGTTCCCGGCTTTCTCTTTTCCAATCATTCTACTCTTAAGTAGCTCTATGCGCATCAGTGGCGTCACCGCCTTGCTTGGGGTGATATGATTAATATATATCCGCTCAGTCCATCGGGTAAGTGGTTCATTGAACAGTGAAGAAGATGAGAGAGAAAAGAGAGGCAAGCATAATACGATCGCTTAACGTGGTCAAGGGACGTTGTTAATTATGATCGTATTTTCTCATTTGGCGATGCTTCCTGTGTCGTCCTTTTATTTCGTCTTCGGGGCTCCGAACAAGTCATTTGGGAATTCACACCCGGATTTAATTCGATAAACAAAATTCACGTCAGCTCGCGAAAAAGGTCCGTAAATGGAATTTTATATTTATTTATTTTTGGTTTTGCACCGGAATATCTGCGTGAAGCCCAGATGCACAAAGACCAGTTTTGGTCATTTGCTTTCTGGACCTCTGAGGACAAACATCCGGTCCCTTGCTTGTTCGGTATCACCACAGTCTAATGTGTTTAAGATATTTTCCTGATTTTTAGTATGTGTAATTTCTGTTGCCATTTTAAGACTTCCTTGTTACTTATTCTCTCTGTCCATATAATTCTCAGTATCCTTCTGTAGAACCAAAATTCTGCTGCTTGTAGATTTTTCCTCATCTTTTGAGAGATTCACTGCTATATAACAGGAGAGATAACATATACCGATCCAGCACTCTTTCTGACTTTTTAAAAAAATATTGCTCAGCCAATACAATGCCGAAAGGTCACTCAATGTAGATTGTTACTAAATTAAGTTGTTGTAACAGCTTACAGTTAGGAGGAAGTGGTGTATATGTTACTTTGTAGTTCCTATTTTTCATAAGTCTTCTTCGCTGGTCTGTGTATGATATTCTCAACATCCTTCGGTATTCTGCTTTTGAAATTTGAAAGAAATCACTCCACCGGCAGCCGAGAGCAAGGAAAAAGTTACTCGCCTCAAAATAATTTTACTCGACCGACACCATTTTCCTAATAGTCGCCTTACGTAAACTTACCGTGAATCGCTGACAGAAAACAAAAAATTAAATTTTAATTAAAATTTCGGACGTGTTTGAAAGAATTTAATTTAAAAAAAAAATAATAACAACAAAATTTGATCTTTCCTCTTAATAATAGCATACATATTTTAATGATAAAAGTTTGTTTTTATTAAGTTTGGGTCATTTTGACATCATGATATGCTGATTTTGTTTTGGCAATTGTGTAGAGGTACCTAAATTCGTAGTTTCTTTCTTCTTTTTAACTACAACCTCCATCTCATAGATGATAAAATATAACAAATCTGATTTTCTCAAGCATTTTCTATTGAAATTACTTGTATAATTTGTTTTTCGTTACGTGTTTGAAAGAAGTGTGCGCATATTTTTCTTTCTTTTGAATGTTTGTTTTTAATTTCGTAAGCGGGGAGGAAATATAGGATAATATTTTTCCAAATGAGTTTCTAAAAATCTGAGAAATTTTGGCTCCACTCTGGAAGCGTTAATTAAATGAATGTTTACACTGACCAGGATGATAAAAACCAAAAGTTCAATAATGTCATTGTAGGTCATTCTAAGTAACTTGTGAATCTTTAATGGTATACTTTTGGGTTGTAAAAGTAATCAGATTTGCTTTGAAGGGACACGTTTAATTGCGAAATTTTTAATCGACCGCGGGCGAGTAAAGCAATAAATTTTAATCGCCTAATTAAGTTTTTAATCAACTGAGTCGATCGGGTGAGTGAAATCTCAAAGGCTGCTAGAACTGCATTTCTATAGCTTAAAATCGCCTCTTCATCAGTATTCACAGTGATATTGGATATTACATAGATTTATACCATTCTTTTCAATGAATCTGATTATTTAATTCCTAAATTACACTTATCAGTTTCTGAAAATGGACATCTATTTTCTGTTACTATTCTACCCAGATCGTTAAATTCCCACTTTTGTTTCATTTTTATGTCCCCCGATACGTAAGTCGCATCTTGATTTCTCTTTTCTTTGTTTTTATTTTGTCAGCAACCTTGAATTATGTCTTTTATTTGATGACTAGTTCCATTTTTTATTAATCACTAAGCCTTGTTCATAGTTTTTTTTCCCGGTATTCCTCTTTGGTATGGGACCTACTCTTTTTGGAATATAATAAACTCTTCCTATTACTGTGAATACCGAGAGAATATGCCACTCGGAGTGGAGATGAATTGGGTTGAGTCAGCCCAGTCTAATACTTGGCAGTCACACTGACTTGTAACACACTTGTATTTGTTTTCCGTTTAATATATGTTTTCCTAATTTCAAAGTTAGAGTTTTCTTCCGGACCTATTCTGGGTCCACAACACATTTAAATCAATATAGTGTCACCTGCACAATGGTGCAGAAACTGTCACCTTGTGCCATACTTTATCTTTACGCCTGTCAGAATTGGCTATGAAATGCAGTCCATATCTGGACAGGAGGTGTTAAACTCACTCCTTCCTCTTTGACAAAATTCAAAATTATTTACATGGCCTTGTGGGCGATAACTTTTTTCTATCTTGAAAACTCTTTCCCACAGTTACAATGTTGCAAACCTGTCGTTAGTCTATCGCTATTTCCACTGCAAATATGCTACTTCAACATATACGATCAAAGAAGAAATATACATCGAAAATACTTTCGAAAACAGCCAATGTCTCAATGCTAAGAGAAGGCATACAAAATATGCGACCTCAAAAAAGATAACATTATTTAGGACAATAAAAATAAAAATAAATTCAATAAAAATATATAATTAATGTTACTTCATAACATCCACTGTCCAACATATTTTATTCAATCTAAACAACATCAAAATAATTACAACCACATCTAAAACTATTATGGATATGATACGAACCCAAAAATAGCCATAACAATAATAATTATGAAGCAGGTCTATATATATATATATATATATATATATATATATAGTGTGTCGAGACAGCAAATAATTTTCTAAACATATACTATTAAATATAAGAGGCAATGAATGTCTATTATGTTTAATCATGAGCCGTTCTAAACGTTGTATTTTGGCTTTAATTACAGTTGAAAATAAAGACAAACATTCTCCAACATTTGGGTAATTTTTTATTAATTTGCTTCTAAGCTTCCGGCTCACATGAGCCATTTTCAAGGAGGTTATTACGACGGTAATACAATAACATCCACCATCACCGACGATTTTATTTTGTGTTGACATAAAACTCCGCTAGGCAACGGCAATAGTTACCAAAAATAACATTACATTGCATTTGAATAAATGGTTTTGTTGTCATTTCGCGCTACCACGCGGTGTGAGATCATAGATCCGCATTGCAAATTTGCGAACTGCGTTTGTTATTTTTGGTAACTAACTATTGCAATTGCCTAACAGAGTTTTATGTATCAAGAGACATATGTCTATAAAACGTTTAAAAAATTACAATAAAATAGGTAAATTTATAACCTATTATTTAAAATATATAACATAAATTAATCCCAAACGAAAATAATTTACATACTAATTTGCATTGAAAAAAATTAAAAAATGATTTACTTACTTTCGTTTATTATATATTGCTATGATGCCCTGTCTATGGGGAATGAACTCTTCTTCTTTCAATAAATACTAACCTGAGAGACTTCTTGGGAGGCAGTCTAGAGGCAGTGGTGAGGCAATCGAGACGCAGCGTAATTAAACAGTTCATACGTACACTTCTACCCGCTGACTACAAACACTCGTACTTTGTATATATGTTTTGTTATTCTTCAAAGATAGAAAGGGGCGTGAGAAAGGATGTGTCTTTTCACCGGATCTATTCAACTTGTACAGCGAGAATATTTTGAGGACCCTAGATGTTATGCCAAGATTTGTAATCAGAGGCCACAATTTGAACAACATAAGGTACGCAGTTAATGCAGTGTTAATTGCAGACACGGAAAGGTTCTCCAACAGAATGTAGCTTGAAAGTGACAAGAAAAGACGACAAATAAACTGCAAGAAAACCGAATGCATGGTCATTAGCAAAAAGAGCAACGCAAAATACCAAATACAGTTGGGGAATACTAAAATCAAACAGGTACAAAATCTAAATACCTGTGAATTGTTCTAACAGAAGACAGAAAGTACGACACAGAGATCCGAAGGTGAATCAGCATGACGAAGGGGGCGTTCCAGAAGTTGAGAGTAAAGTATCAAGAGACAGGATACTTTCGCTAGAGACTATAAAGAGAGTACTAGATTGCTATGTGATGTCAGGTCTTCAATATGTAATCTCATCATTGCTCATATGCTCGGTCTATGATATCAGCAGCATCCTTCTGTAGGACCACATTTCAGCTGCTTCAAGTTTTTCCTTCATCTCTGTTGATATTGTCCAACATTCACTGCCATACACTACTTAAATAATAAAATTTATATTGATCGTTTCTTATTGATCAACAAAGAAGAGTGTTGAATTACTCCGTGATATTCATCCTCTTATATGGCACTGAATGCTGAACAATCTCCCCAGGGATGGGGAACAAAAGTGAAGACAGTAACAACGTTGTTCTAGAGGAGAATAAAAAAATCTGTGGGTAGACATCTTAAAGAAAATGTCAACAGAAGGAAAACTTATAATCAGAAACAGAAAAACAAACACAGCTGAAATTATGTGGATGTATATATAATGAGGAAGAGGAGCTTGGAAAGTCTGGTGCTCACGTGGCGGATAGAGCGGAAGAAAAACAAGAAAAGCAACGCATAACATACTTAATGGACTTGAGCAGATGGATGGCGGAGCGGGGATTGGATGGAATAAAAAGAGAAGGGATATTAAGAGCGATAAGGGATAGGGAGATGGGGAAGGCCACAATCACTTACGTTCTGAAAGGACAAAGCACACAGAAGAAGAAGAAGAAGAAGAAAAGTGGGCTTGGAAAATTTAACCCACACAAGGCATACCTAAAGCAAGAGAGATAAAGACAGTCAGCAAGCCATTTACCTGACGGGTTTGTGTAAATGGATGTCGAATAGAGGCGCAGGAGTCTTAGCAAAGGTTTAAAAAAGAAAACTATTGAGGGCTACAAGAGAAAAGAAAGTGTAGAGAGTAGTGTCCTCCTATGTCCTGAAGAGATGCGACATACAGAAGAAGAAGAAGAAGAAGAAGAAGAAGAAGAAGAAGAAGAAGAAGAATACGTAGCGCCCGCTTTGGGCTGCTTCTTTTCCCATAACTATAGCAAATAATTATTTTGTCAGTATATGTTGTTTGTGAGATTAAACACGTGGTAATGATTTCAACAACGCACCTCCTCCTTTTTTGTTATTAAATACACAGCTGCGTTATCATTTTAAAGGAAGGAAGAAATCTATGACACGTGAAGAGATAGTCCTTTAAAGTCAAGAAAGAAAAGGGGGCGTATCAGTGGCACTCAAGGTTCTTGATCAGAGGATATATTCAGGGCCGGCATCAACACCTGACCGTTTGCACCAGGTGACTTCTTTCTTGCATAAAAGAAATACATTGGTCAATGTTTGCATGAATGCACAAGGAGAGATTCTGAAATGTTAAAGTCCATTCAAGCATCGAAGAGGAAGTGGTTTCAAGTTGTAGACTTATACATAGTCACACGGATATACATATATATATATATATATATATATATATATATATATATATATATATACACACGCACATATATATGTGTGTGTGTGTGTGTGTGTGTGTATGTCTGTGTGTGTGTATCCAAAGGAGATAAATTGGAAAGACGAAAATAAAAATGTCTAATACAATTGCCTCTTGTTTGTTACAGGAAAACGTTTTGGGTATATATATATATATATATATATATATATATATATATATAGAGAGAGAGAGAGAGAGAGAGAGTTTAGCGACTCCGACTCACACCAAATCGGTCGAGTTCTGATCCTACCCAGAAGCAACTGGAGGTCTAACCACACCGATGAGCTGTGATACAGCGAATCAGGCTTGTATGTGGATGACGAATATATATATTTATATATATGTGTGTGTGTGTGTGTGTGTGTGTGTGTGTGTGTGTGTGTGAGAGAGAGAGAGTGCATGTGTGTGTGTTTGTTTGCCTTTACTCAGTAAGAAATAAAAATATGATCAGAACATGTTTCGCTCGAATTCAAAAACAAGCGAATAAAATTAATTAAGAAAGACGATTTTTAGTACAAATGTCAGACTTGAACGTTTACTCGTTATGTGACGAAGTACTTTTATTTGCACATAAAGTAGAAAATACCTAACATTACAAAAGCAGATATTAAATGAATTTATTAGTGAACATCCTGGAATTTCAAGGATGAAATCTTTTATGAGAATTTATGTATACTAGACCAGAATGTATCAAAGTATTGAAAATTAGTAAAAGAAAATATTGAAAAAATTTGTAAAAATTGAAAAAATTTGTAAAAATTGGAAAAATTAGTAAAAATTTTAAAAAAATTAGAAAAAGAAAATATTGAAAAATTAGTAAAGATTTGCAGAGAATGTGCTCTATCAGTAAAACCAGCTACCACGAAGTTACAATATTGGTCAATAGATAGATACTCCTTGGTCATAACTGCACACCCGTGTATTGAATATTGATGCCATATCTGGTCGGGTGCTCCTGCTATCCAACTCGGTGTCCTCGAACAAATCCAACGGAGAATCTGTAGATTCCGACTTGGTAGCTCGGATACAGTCACTTTCTCACCGACGCAGTGTGGCTTCCCTGTGTCTCTTCTACAAATACTTTCACGGCTTCTGCTCCAATGAATTTAGCTCACTGGTACCCACTGTATATGAATTTCCTCGAACCACAAGATTAACAACTAGGTCTTTTACTTTGAACAACTAGGTCTTTTACTTTGAAACCGATAAATTATAAACGCAAATTCTACTCCATCAGCTTCTTTTCTCGCATTTCCTGCCTGTGGAATTCCCTTCCGCATATTTGATTTCCCGACAGCTACAATCTCCAAGAATTTAAATGTAAAGTCAATAGTCATCTCCTGTCTCACTAACTTGCATCCTCTCTCTCATGCTTTTTTCTCTGTCCACTCTACTCTCATCAGTATTCTCTTCCTTCTCATACTCTCTTCCTGACACCCCCTGTAACCTGTCACTCTTTTTCATAACATTTCTCCTATGTAACCCCCTGTACAACAGTGGCAGTAGAATGCCTTGCTTGGGGCAAAACGATTATAAAAAAAAACAAACAAAACAAAACATAGATTTTGCATGTCCAGCAAACGGATCGCATTATCTTATGACAGTAGATAGCTTTACTAAAAGTTCTGAAGTTAGTAAAAAGCTATCTCCCATGGTCACAGTGAACATCTTTAGATAAACTCATTGCAAGATGTGGCATTCTGCATGTCATGGTGTCGGATAACGGTACACAATTTACAAGTTTTAAATTTAAAAGTAATTATATAAATTCTCGATTAAACTTATTACTAAACCATACCACACAGGGTCAAATGGTCAAAATTAATATTTTTTTCGTTAATTTTAAGAGAACTTTGGAAAACAGCAAGTAATGAAAAAGTGAGTGAAGAAGAATTACCTAAATTTTTGAGAGTATACATGATAAAGACTAAGCCTTGCATGGTTGATGTTCGTAAGAAAAATTAAATCGGTGTCATAAAGTAAAATTGTTACCAGGTCAAAAAACATTAGGAACAGGTAACAAGAAAGACACAATTTCTTTCAAAGTTAGCGATAGGATGTTTTTCAAGATATACAAAAAAGAGGAAATGAAATTTGAGAAGACGCTGTAATAAGCTTACAAATTAGAAAAATGATTTATACGATGCAAAGAAAAAATGGAAACACAAAAATTGCAATGATTTAAAGAAAATATTTACTGAAGAAAGAACCGCAAGAAAGGAAGAACCTATGCAAATATTGTATGATATCTTTCAAGTAGCAATATCACAAGAATCCATTAAACGTACAAGTATGAGTACCAGAATAGGAAAACGTACACAAAAACTAGCGGTTAAATCAAAACGCAAGAAATACAAAGTTCAGTATGTGGCGAATTCGCCAGAAGGAGGAGAGAATAAATACCAAGAAATAAAAAAAGAAATGTTTAACAAATTAAAGAAAAATTCAAAAAGGAGTATGTTGTGGAATAAATAAGACACTACCGATAACATAGCTGAAGTACACTACCTGCCATAATTATTAGGCAAATTATATTGCAATTTCATCAATAAAAGAATGAAAAAAATTAGGGTGATTCGAACGAGTTCATCTTTGCTTCCTTGCTTTGTAAAATTTTGCAAAATAATAAAAACAAAAGAATCATTCTATTTTCATTTAGAATAATCGACTCAAGATAGTATGAAACACATATTTTCTCTTAAAAAACTTGGGTTGCCTAATAATTATGGCCGGTAATGTAGGTAAGACGACTGCAATAAAGATAAAGACTTGTATGAGAAGAAAAGATAGGCTTAGTGCCGTATCCCGCGTGTGCGGAGGCGCGCAAAATTTTGTCACTTAGTCCGAGTGTCTGCGGTCTGGTTCCCCACGTAAAGCTCGACCTAGTGTTATATCCCATCTTAATTGGGAGGTTCAGTGTAAATACCCAGATTTCCGAGAGAACTCCCAAATCTTAAGTACATGTCTTCGGGTAGAGTACGAATTTATCGGGCCTCTGTCTAAGATGGAGATTCGGCTGTGAAAAGTAGACAATGCAAAGTTCCGGAGCCGGTGGTTACGGGAGCTGGGTAACTTTTGGTCGGATGTACACGCTCATGTTCTCAACCTTTGTGTCATATCATCCCATTTCAGTGGGGAGACTTTGTGTAAATATCCAGAGTCATGACAATGTTTTGAGAGAGTTTTACTAGAGTGTTTGTTAGAGTACCGTTGGAGTCAGTCCAGGCTTAATATTATAAACATTAGTAGCAAATATTAGTTATAACAATACTAATAGTATAGCTAGGCGTTGCTCGGGTGTAATGAAAGCTTTAAAACTAATCCATGGTCCTGGATCTCAGACTCAGCCTAAAGAATATTTGTGTGAAATTTGGTGAGAATCGGATAAAAATTGTGGATTTGTATAAAGGACATACAGACAAATAAACAGACACACACACAGACATCTTTCCTTTTATATATATTATCGATTTTCTGCACTATTCAAAGAACTGCAACCTTGAAAATTTGAATATCGTTTCTTATGTCTTTGTCTATGAGCGTATCAAATTTGATTAAAATCGGACCAGTCCTTCTATAACTCGATTTTTTCGATTGTCAAATTTTCGATATTTATCGGAGGTACCTCGACACAAAACCCGGCTAAGAGCACTCGCAGACGCTTATAGTACAACTGTAAATTTTCAAGAAAATCGGTTCAGCCGTTTCGGATTCTATAGGTAACGGACACACACACACACATAGACACGCATTCACAGACAAAATTCCATTTATAAATAAGTTTAGATATATTATAATATATTATAATATTATAAAGCTTAGTAGCAATTATTAGTTATAACAATATTGTTTGTAATTTAGTAGAAAATACTTGTTTTTGATGATAGATTTATCGACATGGGCAATGATCATTCACGAACATTGGATTGTGATTGCCAGATTAATATTTCAATTCATTCAAAGAATCTTTCAGGTAATATCATTAATATTTTGGTGGGTATATAACACTAAGGCAGCATGATTTGTGTGGTTTTATGATAGCTTGAGGCATGATATGAGTCGCTATGTAGTGTTGATTTTTACGTAGACATTCTATAGTCATTGATATGGAACACTCTTTCGACATAAACATATCAAATCTTAAGCAAGGTATATATATATATATATATATATATATATATATATATATATATTGTAATGGTTGTTACAATGATTTATAAATTCATAGTATCACTACACAAACATTTCGCGTTTTGAAGCTGCTACGTGCGCTTCTCATCGGGTGATAAGTTGAACTGAAAATTATATGGTGAAAACGGTTTATTTATGGTGATATGATGTTTGAGTGGATGTGAGCTTGGGTTAGGAGAAGTAGCTTAGTTTAAAACAGGTTCCTTATTTATTTTGTCTGGGTACTTTTTATATTGGGATTTATGTTTTTTTTAAGGGAGAGTAGACATTTTTTGCTTATTTTACTGCTATCTATGTATGATTGGAATGGCGCCGCAGTTAATGAAAACGTTGTAAGTGAATGTGGGTTGGGAATTTTAGTATGATCTAGTCGTCAGTTTTTAGTCTTAGAGATAACGCTTTGGGTTACTTTTTCGTTTAGTTTACGTAATTCTTATAGTTGGATATATATTTTTTTAGGAAGTGGAGGTAGTTTTTATTTTACTACTATTTATAGGTGGATGGAATTGATGTTAATGTTGTGTGAGATTTATTTTCTTTTATTTATATGTTATTTGCTCTATATATACATATGAGAAATTGTAGGCGGATTTGAAATATTAATGCTTCAGTGTGAGCGGCTTGGTGATAGTAGTCGTGGCTCTGGGATGCACAGTCCTATGGGTAAAAGGAGCTCAGCAGAGTTCCACCAAGGAATATGTGAATGAGCGATGCTATATCAAGTTTAATTCGTTACCTCTTCGTCAGCGGGGCCTGTGGTACAGTTGGTATGACATTCGCTTAATATCGTAACTGTTTAGGTTTCAATACCTGGTAGTGGAGGCGCACTGCTGATGAGTCCCAAATATAGGACGAAACGGCCGTCCAGTGCTTTTTGCATTCTGTTGAGGTTGAATTAAACTCGATGATTTACTTACTTAATATGTATTATTATAGTCATATCACGTTGAATACACCGGTTCTGGCTCGATCACCGAAGTTAAGCAACGTTGAGCCTGGTCAGTACTTAGATGGGTGACCACTTGGGAATACCAGGTGCTGTAAGCGTATAGTGACGGAGGTGCGTTGTGGTGCAGTGGATATCGGCTTGGAGGGGGAAATCGGTGAGCCGAGTTCCAATTCCAGTCGAACACTTTGCATTCACTTACGCACTAGTACCCTTGGGAAAGGTATTAATCCGTCCCTTCCCTCCAGTTATGGGTTAAATAACTGAGGTCTGTTGTTCATGCGATCTGTGGCAGACTTCTGCACCGATTGCTTTGTTATCAGCAGTTCCAAAAAGTGTGGATGGTGCTACACAAGCCTTCACCACTTTAAACAATTCTTTGTTTGGTAGTCTCACTGAGTTTGACGCTCATACGTCGTAATCGACGGGAGAGACCATAATATATATATATATATATATATATATATATATATATATATATATATATAGGCAGCATATCCTTATCCATACATGTTTCATTAAATAACAGACATATTATGTTTATTTTTACAATAATCAGTTCTGTTTTTCAAATTATCTTCTTGATGTTCAGTTGAAATTAATAAAGGATGGCTCCGAAGTTCTTGCTAACCCACGTACTTTCGATCTCCTCCAAAATATTTCTTAGGGGTGAATTACTTAGACAAGCTAAATGGAATTGTAATCATTATGATGGTGATATTTTTATTTTTTATTTTTATTTTGCAAACATGCATTTTTGTAAACGTGTTCTTTTATAAACACAAAAAAAATTTCATCACAGTCAAACATGAGGACGTAATAACAACACCGGAAAAGTAACATTTAGAATTTTTTTTATACATAAGTAGGGGGTCGCATTAAACAATGATAAATTCATTTTGAAGAGGTCAAAATCATGCATTTTCTGCAACCGGTTACTCCTGGTTCACACTCCACCCATGTCTTTTGAACAGGTGTAGAGGCTCATCCCTTGTTCCTTGTTTAGGATGTGGTCTCCGGCTTTCTCAATCTTTTTCACTCCTACGTAGCCCCCTGCACTTCAGTGGCGTTACCGCCTTGCTCGGGGTGATATGATTAAGAAAAAAAAAACTCTATATACAAGTAATTTTTTTCTGGAAGTGTTAAAATTCAAGCAAAAAATTCAAGGTTCATACTATATATGACCTCGCCTTATACACGAGGATATACGGTATTAAAGAAAATAGAAAGGAGGACAATCCTCGTTCATTCTCTGAAGTGAATACATTTTATACATATTTATATTTATAAACATGTCAGATTAAATAAATTGCAAACAATATGTTTGCTTATTTTTAATAAAATCCGATCATACTCACGGATAATCTTTCGCGTATTAGGATCAAAAGATGTCAGAAATGAGCTGTAACTTTAACAGATGTTATTTTCATTCATTTCTTAAGGCACCCGAGTACTTTCAACCGCTTTCCGAGGTCATCTTCAGGGGTGTGAGTTATGGTAACAAATGTAACCGGAAAACTTGGGTACCTTAAGAAATAAATGAAAATATCATCTGTCAACAATACTGCTTATTTCTGACATCTTTTGATTGCAATACGCGAAAGATTATTCGGATTTTATTAAAAATAAGCAAACATATTGTTTGCAATTTATTTAATCTGATGTGTTTAAAAGAAAATTTGTTGCCTAAATACAGAAATTTTATATTTATAAGTATATGAAAAGTGCATTTATAAGTTACTGCCCGTTATCTATCTATCTATCTATCTATCTATCTATCTATCTATCTATCTATCTATCTATCTATCTCAAATCTCAAATCCTATCCATATATCCAAATCTTTTCACATCTCTCTCTTCCACTGTACTCATATCTATCTATCTATCTATCTATCTATCTATCTATCTATCTATCTATCTATCTAAATCTCAAATCTATCATAAATCTTTTCCAAATCTTTTATCCATATATCCTCTTTTCACATCTCTCTCTATGTACTCTATCTATCTATCTATCTATCTATCTATCTATCTATCTATCTATCTATCTAAATCTTTTCAAATCTATCCATATATCCAAATCTTTTCACATCTCTCTCTTCCACTGTACTCATATCTATCTATCTATCTATCTATCTATCTATCTATCTATCTATCTATCTATCTAAATCTTTTCAAATCTATCCATATATCCAAATTTTTTCACATCTCTCTCTTCCACTGTACTCATATCTATCTATCTATCTATCTATCTATCTATCTATCTATCTATCTATCTATCTAAATCTTTTCAAATCTATCCATATATCCAAATCTTTTCACATCTCTCTCTTCCACTGTACTCATACTATCTATCTATCTATCTATCTATCTATCTATCTATCTATCTATCTATCTATCTATCTATCTGAGTGTTCGGATCTATCTATCTATCTATCTATCTATCTATCTATCTATCTATCTAAATCTTTTCAAATCTATCCATATATCCAAATCTTTTCACATCTCTCTCACTGTACTCACTATCTATCTATCTATCTATCTATCTATCTATCTATCTATCTATCTATCTATCTATCTATCTATCTATCTATCTATTTCGGGATCGTCTGTCGTTTTCGTTGTATTAGCCTCCGGTAGCTCAGTTCTTAGAACCGAACAGTCAGACGAGGCTCACATACGATTTCATAATAATGGTAAAGGTTTTTTTGCAGAAGCAACCACACTCTCAGGAAGCACAGAATGCAGAACATCGGTGCGCATTGTGTTTTAAACGATTCTTCTTAGGTTTCAAATTCACAGTTTCCTTCTCTTGAAATTATGTTATAGAGCAGCTAACACCCTTCTGGCGCTCTCAAAAATGTAGTGTAACTATATCAAAAATAAAGATTAATAGCAGTCTGAGGATGTCGGTGTGTCATTGACGATTAGTATCGTACTGTGCTCTCTGCGACTCTAACGACTTAACCTCTCTTCTCTGTTACTATTTGTTGTTCTGTCTTCTGGTGTTTGTCTTATTTGTATTGATATCGGTTTACACGAATATTGTGCTGTAGATACTCAGTACACATTTTCTGTGTATCGTTCTGCCACATAGGCGATAAAACAAATGGTTGATTTTGGGTCCAGTATATTCTTCTATTTTCCCAAGGCTAGAGTGATTGTGGTAGAGTAAAGGAATCATACCTTTCCAAATGGTGTTTGTAAGTAAATGAATGTAAAGATGAAATTCGAACCCGGATCTCTGATTTATCCTTTGAAGAGGATATCCTACACAAACCTACATTATATATATATATATATATATATATATATATATATATATATGAACAAATCTAATATTAATTATCATATATATATATATATATATATATATATGATAATTAATATTAGATTTGTTCATATTTAAATTTTATACAAACAATGTGTATAAGTAATTGCCCATAAACATTTTTGTCTATCTATTGCTTTATCTCTCTCATGCTCTCTCTCTCTCTTTATATATATATATATATATATATATATATATATATATATGAAAAGAGCAATTATGACGTATATTAAAGTTTAAATCTTCTAAATCACCAATTACTGAATAAACCAGAATTATATTATATAAAGGGCCAATTATTGTATACATCTTATCCTTTAGTTAATAAAGGGTGAATTTCGTGCGTGGAGATGTGGTGACGTAAATTATGCCATTTTAATCATAATTTGCTTTACAAACAAAATAAGAGAAAAGAAAAAAATGGAGATACTTTTCTCGAACCTCTTTAAAGGATCAAGCAAATAACGTAGGCCTCACTTCAGTTATTTTCGATCCTATTTTTGTCTTTTCTTTTTGGTAAATTATCTATTCGCATGAATAGAAAGCAGTGAACACTTCCTTGAAGCAATTTTTGCCGAAAAATAAATTAAACGATTTCATGTGATCGGATGACGGTACCGAAACCCCCGTTCTTCGTTCGCCATCACAAAGTCATCAGCTCCTTCAGCGTTCACCTAAGTGGCACAGAATTTGATAAGTGGGTATATGACAGCGGGGGAAGAACAAGAGTCAAAATTCGGATTTAATTGGCTAGATAAAGAGGGAGATCTTTCATGGGAATGCCTTGACTGTCGGCTCTGTTCCCCGGATTTAGTTGCTGAATATGTAACGCTTATCGAAGCCCGTATTTCCATCAAGCCGAACGCTGGTTCTCGCTGATATTAACATTCTTCAATTCATTCGCACTGAATGCAACTCTGGTGCGTATAATTAAAGTAAAATGTCCATGCAATGCCAC
Organism: Ascarosepion bandense; assembly: GCA_037127315.1. Classification (NCBI taxonomy): domain Eukaryota; kingdom Metazoa; phylum Mollusca; class Cephalopoda; order Sepiida; family Sepiidae; genus Ascarosepion; species Ascarosepion bandense. Next base: position 221,914 of record JBBBDQ010000927.1, on the reverse strand, counting down.
TAATACGTATGCGCGTGCACACACACACACACACACACACACACACAGTGTTTAATTGTAATAATGTTTAGCGGCAAGGTTGATTAATTTTCAGTGGTTTTACTCATAAAATGTATTTTGGCAAGCAGGGTTTTTTTATCGTAAAGTGCTCGATACCGGCTTGGAGATAGAGCGTTGATAAGCATAAAGATTTTGCCATTTTAACTGAGTAGACTAGCCCTGACGAGTGGAAGCATAACAACGGTGTCCTCATGAAACTTCCAAGTAGGCATGAACTCGGCTAGAGAATTTTGGCCAACTTTACGCGTTCGGAAATACGATGTTAAAAATGACCTCAGTGAGGAGGACTTTGATAAATATACAGAGTTTGGCGAGAGGTCGCATTTGCCAAGCTTTCTGTCTTCTAGCCGAAGAGGTGACAGTCTTAGCTATATCTACGGACAGAGATTTCAGGTGAGAAAAATAGACAGGTATATTGTCCGATCCCGTTGGAAAAACTTTGAACCTTAGCCTGAGTCTTTTCGCATGTGTCTTCCCCATTTTAAACCTGCCCTTGTGCCACAAGGTGTCTTATTAGGGAGAATATGTTTAAATGTTCAAAGTTCCGCGAGAACACGAAATTGTAAGTCAATCTCTCTGTCAACGGAAACAGAGCTACTCAGTCGGGGCTCGGTATACCGACTAGGGACAGAGCAGAGAAAAATAGGCTTGCTCTCTGTTTTCAGGCAGTGTTCAAATTAGTCGGAGCTAGATTTAAGGACTCATTCACGGCTGAGGAACATAGACAAGCATATGCAGGTGCCGGTTAAATTTTGATCCTTAACACTTTTGTACCCGCTCTTTTTCCTCACGTTCAGCCCAATTTTGTATCATATGACATCTCAGTGTGTAAAATTTGTGTAAATACACAGTGTTCTGCGGGAGCTCAAAATTGTCAGTGAAGCACGCTGGATTCGGGCTGAGAACGACTCAGTTAAGCTCTGTCTACGGACTGAAACTTGGCTGAGAAAATTAAACAGGCATAGTACCCTATACTGTGGATTCAGATGTTGGGTAAATATTGCTCCCTGGCCAGAGTGTATCAGCTCGGTTTCCCCACATTAAACACATACTTTTGTTGCATCCCGTGCAAATAACCAGTATTACACGGCAGCTCGAAATTGTTATTCGTTGGAATTCGACTCAGTCGAGGCTCCGTCTAGGAGAACAATAGACAGGCTTAGTACCAGATCCAGTTTATCGTATATGGGCTGGGTAAATTTTGTCCCTTGGACCGAGTGTCCGCGCTTGGGTTCCTTATTTAAAGCCCGACCTTGCGTTACATTCCGTCTTATTTGGAGATTCAGGGTAAATACCCAGATCTCTGAAGGAGCTTGCAATTATCAATCCGTATGACTCAATTGGGCCTCTGTCTACGGCCGGAGATACAGTTGAGAAAAATGAATAAAGTGCTCGATCCCGCGGGTAAATTTAGACTCGATTCTACACGCGCAGGTTACCCACGTTATATTCAACCGTGTATCACATCCTGTCCCAATGAGGAGATTTGGTGTAAATATCCAGAGTCACGACAGAGTTCCGAGAGAATTCTGTTATAGTTTTGTTACTGTGGTTCGTGTTCGTTAGAGTCCCGTTGGAATCAGTCGAGACAATATTATAACAGTTAGTAGCGAGATACACTAACGTTGATCCGTTTACTTATAAACGCGAACGATAGACACTAAAAATTTTAAATTTGCAAATGCACTTTTCTTTTCATTTTTTATATATATCATATAGACGATTTTATTAAGAGTCTTTTTTGTTGTTGTTAAGTTTTGTCTGTCAAAGTTTTTTTATTAATTTTTTTTTAATCAAATAAATTTTAGATTCCAATCAATATAATTTCGGTTTAAAATACGCCAGTGTATTTTGCAGAATGAAATTACTAACTTTAATCTCTTGGCTTTAAATTAAAGCTAATTTTAAAGATAGAAGATAACTTATTTATTTTGAAAATCTCAATTTAAATTTAGGTATCGAAAATGATTTTAGGTATCAACTTTTGTTGTTAAATGTCCCACATTATACAACTCATCGGAATCATGAAACGTTGTAAAAAAATGGACATAATTTTAGTGTGAATGATCTTAGCGATTAAAGTACTTTCTAAACAGTTTTCTCTTAGCAAATTGTCTTAACAAATTATGTTTTCCATTAATTAGAACCTGCAGTTTTAACATCAAACTCGTGGTCAGTCTCGTTACAGTAAGCGACTAATGCTTTTAATGAGTTGTTTTGTAAAAGTTCCCTTTTTTTAACCACCTCACCCTAAGCCAGACAGTTTTACAACCACAGTTGCGTAGAGAGTTACATAGGGGAAAGTGATGAGAAAGAGGGGTAGGTTACAGGGGGTGTCAGGAGGAGGGTAATAGAATGATGAGAATACTGGTGTGATGGGGTGGAGTGGATGGAGAAAAGAGCTTGAGAGAAAGGATGCGAGTTAGTGAGCTAGGAGATTACTATTGACCTTACATATAAATCCTTAGAGATTGTAGCTGTCAGAGAATCAAGTAAACGGAAGTGAATTCCACAGGCGGAAAGTGCGAGAAAAGAAACTGAGGGAGTAGAAGTTGCGGTTGCATTTTATCGGTTTCACTATAAAAGGGTTGGACCTAGTTGCTAGTCTAGCAGCTCGTGGAAATTTATACATAAGGAGCCCCAGTGAGCATTCATTGGAGCAGAAGCCGTGAAAGTATTTGTAGAAGAGGCACAGGGAAGCCACGTCACGCCGGTGAGAGAGCGATTGCATCCGAACTGCCAAGTCGGTATCGGTCACGTTACAGATTCTCCGTTGAATTTTTGTCAAGAACCTCGAAGAAAATAGCAAGGGCACCCGACCAGATGTGACAGCAGTATTCAATACACGAGCGGATGGTAGATTTATATATGTGCAAGATGGATTCGTACGGGAACAACTTCCTGGCCCTGCACAGTGAACCGACATTTGTTTATATTTATCTCCGGTGTATTCTCTGTGGCAATATTTTCAAGATAACAAATTAAATTCTTTCTTTAAGTTTTGTTTTGTTTTGCATTAAGTCTTTTATTCTTACAGTTGTAGTTGAGACAAAGTTTATGCAGCTTTTAGAGAAATTCTTTTCATTTGTAGTTATTATAGAGTTTGTCGGTAGGACTATATATTTCGTTGATTCGTTGCGTTTGTCATTCAAATATGGCCGGTTAAATAATATCAAGTTCTGTCTGTCAATTTTTTTTTTTTTTATCAAATTTCCGAATTAATAGTTTTGTTATCGATAAATATATCAAACTTTTCTGGAAAGCAAGAAGCCGGAAGTTATTTCCACAAACGAGAGAAGAAAACCATTTCAACTGTATATCGATGAGACCTCAACACCCATCTAGCACTGCGCTTAAATTTATAAAATCTATTCACCATTGCAAAGAAATCACCCGAAAAATTACCATGAAATTATTTATGGAAAAAGAAAAGGGAAGCAATTTCGCCTCGGTTGGAAATTGACCCCATGTCAGGACTAATATTATTTAAAATTCATTTCTAAATTTTATCAAGAAACACTAAATATATATTAGGAGAACCAGACCATATTTAGCAGTAATATTCTAGGCTTAAACAAATTATGTATTTATAGATATGTAAGTTATATTCAGGAGAGAAATAATTGCCTATTAGGACACAGTGAACCAAATATTTGACACCAGACCTTGTAATAAATTAAGTATAGTCTTTCTACTTCTTGTCGACCGAGAAGGCGAAATAAGTCAATCTTCTGGCGGGTAGCATCAGTCTCGTGATGAGAGGTAAAAAGGAGTCTCCAGGATGATTAATATTGATCAGTATTTTTTGTGGGCGCTAAAATTAGCAAATCTTCCAGTGCCCTAGTTTTTAATATTAGCCGCCAATATGATTTTATCGATAAGTCTGATGAAACATACCATCAAAACAGGAACAAATTGTATTGTCTTCAGCATAGCTAGCAACTTGAAAGCTGATGCGATCAGGAATGTTGTTAATGAAAATTAAGAGCAATATAGGACCATGGATGTCGCTCTGGTCGCACCTACAAAGAGATCAAGAAGAGTGGCCGTTCAGGATAAAGTTTATTTCATAATTTAATAAGACCGACTCAGTTCAAAAATTCGTTCAGGCCATAACCTTTCAACCTGTGAAGAAAACCGTTATACGTAACACTGTCAAACACTTTACCATTCACTGAAGATTGACAAATTCTTTCATGGTTTGAGATACTTAACAAATTCAGTGTTGGTTAGGGTCTTTAGTAGTTTACCAGATGGAGACAGAAGGCTAAGTAAAAGGCCGATAGTTGGAAGGGTCAGATATTTAAATGGAACAAAAGATGAGGATCTTCAAAACTAGGAAAGTAAAGGCGATGAGGCAGTTATTATACAGATTAGAGTGAACAGGGGCCATTTTGTAAACAGGTTCCTTAAGGATTATTACAAGAATACCTTCAGGTCCCCATGCTTTGTGGAGATGTAAATTAGAGGAAAATGATTAGCTGAAAAGGATACGCTCTCACACCCTGAGTGAGCACTGGTAGAATCGCAGACTGATAACTATTCGGTCTGGTTTCGATTCTGGCTAAAAGCAATCGGATGTTTAACCATACTGATGAGCTGTGATACAGCGAAACGGATCTGTCTGCGGATGACTATATATATATATCTGTTAAGATTTTCATGTAATTTCGAGGAAAAACTTTGATTGACTAGTATTAATTTAGGGACTTGTGCGTGTCCTATACCCATGGCCTGGTGACAAACTAAGATAAGCCTGTTAAATAATTTTCGAATATTACCAAAAAGTTAGGATAATGTAAACAAATTTTAAATAAACGAACTAATTTATTTCAGATCTCTAATATTATCACAGCTATTTCGACTTGAAGGAATATTACAAATCAGTTTGCTTTCTCGTCTTCAATATTCCTGATGTTTTTCGATCATGCCCATATTCTTAGACGCACTTGCTTTTTCTTAAAAACAACAGAGATGTTTTTCTCTTAGAATGGTGGCTAACCATGGATAAAGAATCTAGTCTACCCTGTTATTTAACCCAAATGTGAAGAGAGATGCATTTATGCATTTTCCAAGGTATTTGCGTAAATTTAATGCAACTATGTTTTACTGGAATTGGAAAAGCATCACTCCAAGTTTTGTTCTGAAACACCACCGATAATGGTGAAGTGAAGAAATCAAGCAATGAAGAAATTCTTTTCCATTCATATAACAATCCTTTCATAATAATGACCGTTATATCTATATAGATTGATTGATTACTTAGTTTCTGGTCATAATAAGGTTAGACCAGTACACATTTGTATTAAAAAGTGTTCAATGCAATTATATTATAGAACTTTTGAATATTTTACATTTATAAACGAGTAAATTACGAGATCTAGGTTTCTATTATAAGTGGTATCTTCAGGCATATATTTTATCTTTATTATAAGAGAAAAACGAGCGAGAATCCGTGAAGGTTTTGTTTAAAGTGTTGATTTATTGTTGTTATTATTATTAATATTACTTGTTTTTTGTATGAAATATTAAGTGTCCTTAGTTGTATTTGTTTCGCTACCTGTGTTTCGAGTCTAAAGTTGGCTCTTTTTAGACGAATAAACTTTTGACTTTACATATCGAGATCCGTTTGTTATGATTTTCCTCTTGCTGCGCTCAGAGAGAGTGGGGGGAGAGAGAATAGAGAGAGATAAAGAGAGAGAGGGGGAAGAGAGAAGAGAGAGAGAGGGGGAGTGAGAAGAGAGAGTGAGAATAGATAGGGAGAGAGAGAGAGAATAGGGAGGCCACGTCGGCTCAATTCATTTTCTTTCTTGTCAGTTATGAATTTTCTTGTTTTGCTCACACGTGGCAAGAGAATTCAGTAATAGTGTCTTAATATTTTATTTTCTTGCAATAATTATAGCGTCGAATAGTGAAGAATACATATATATCCTCTGTATAAAGATTGTTATATAATCACACACACACACACACACACACACACACACACACACACACATATATATATATATATATATATATATATATATCCTCTCACGTTCAGAGGGTTAGATTTTTTTCCTTAAAGTCAATAGTCATCTCCTGCCTCACTAACTTACATCCTCTCTCTCATGCTTTTTTCTCTGTCCACTCTACTCTCATCAGTATTCTCTTCCTTCTCCAACTCTCTTCCTGACACCCCCTGTAACCTGTCACTCTTTTTCATAACATTCCTCCTATGTAACCCCCTGTACAACAGTGGCAGTAGAATGCCTTGGTTGGGGCAACACGATTATAAAAAAAAACAAAAAAAAAAAAAACAGATTTTGCATGTCCAGCAAACGGATCGCGTTATCTTATGACAGTAGATAGCTTTACTAAAAGTTCTGAAGTTAGTAAAAAGCTATCTCCCATGGTCACAGTGAACATCTTTAGATAAACTCATTGCAATATGTGGCATTCTGCATGTCATGGTGTCGGATAACGGTACACAATTTACAAATTTTAAATTTAAAAGTAATTATATAAGTTCTCGATTAAACTGATTACTAAACCATACCACACAGGGTCAAATGGACAAAATGAATATTTTTTTCGATAACTTGCATCCTCTCTCTCATGCTTTTTTTTCGTCCACTGCACTCTCATCAGTATTCTCTTCCTTCTCCAACTTCCTTCTCTTCCTTCTCCAACTCTCTTCCTGACACCTCCTGCAACCTCTCATTCCTTCTCATAACACTCCTCCTATGTAACCCCCTGCACAACAGTGGCAGTAAAATGCCTTGCTTGGGGCGACACGATTATGAAAAAAAATATCGTAATGTACGATATTCAAGTAGGTACATTAATATAGAAGTTGCTGTCATTTTAAATAGCATATCGATATAAATATTTTGCCCTTATTATTGACTAAAGAATGTGGGAATAAAACTTAATTTCACGAATAAACACCAATACACACACACACACACACACACACACACACACACATATATATATATATATATATATATATTCTGGTATCGCTGAACAGTTATTTTTATTTATTTATTTATTTATTTTGTTTTTTGTAACATTTTTGCAACATTTTCATAAGTTCAGACGACAACGACCCCGAATTGATTGAGTGGCTGATTTACTGACTGACCGACATGACAGCCCAACTGGTGTGTCTCGTATCTTCTCTTGTGGGTTACCGTCAATTGTTACATAATCTTTCTTAATCATGACTCGTGAAACTCGCCTTGTGCCTTTAACCTCGAAGCTGCGGGTTATTGAGACTAGGTCGTTCAGTGCAAAGCCTCAGTCAAGTTAAGTTCAACAAAATGAACAAATATAACGAAATTATTTTTTTATGATAACAAGAATATTATTCTCATTCCATTTCCAGTGTTTATTCTGGATTTTGGCGATCATGACTCTCCACAGTTTCCTGACCTTTGTAACTCTTAATAAAATTTATCTTATTTATTATCTCTCCAAACATTGTTATGCCATCCATTTACTCCTGCTCAGGTAGGTTATTCCTTGCTTTCCTCTGTCATTTTTACCTTTGATCTGACATGTCAATATCAAATTCGTCAAGCCCTTTTTCCTCATTATGTGCCCTAGAGATTTAGCTGTCTATCTTAATGTTAAGTATAAGTATTTGTAGAAGGTATAATATTTATTATTGTATTATTTTAATTGTAACCAAATAGATTAGCTCGTTAATCATTACTTCATACAGAGGTGACCTCTCTTCCGCTCTACCACTTAACTTCCCAATGGAAAAACCGACTGGTTTCATTCAAGGCCTCAAAAACTAAACTGATTACATGCCATCATCGCCGATCAAACCTCGAACTACCTCGAGCATGTTTTCTTTTTGTTTCTATTTTTTCTAAAACTCTATTGTTGCTCGAATATTCTGTCTGTCCATGACATCCTCAGTATCTTTCATCTGTGAAGGGATTGTCCAGCATTCACTGCCATATAAGAAGACTGATATCTCATCACGTTTCGGTACTCTTTTCTTTGTTTCCTATGAAGTTTTTGCTTTTCTTAATACTTTGCTTACATTTTCTGGGAGCTTCTATCACTATCTAATGCATCTTCTGTGTCTCATATTCCGTCCTCTGTTAAAACAATTCCCATATTTTTAAATTGTTAAACTTGTTTTATTTTAGTATCTCCAATTTGCAATTTACACGTTGGGCTGTTCCTTTTGCTAAGAAACATTAATTCTGTCTTCTTGCAATTGATGTTAAATCCTTTTGGAAAGCATCACTCGATATCCTAATACGCCTTCGGATTTCAGTACCGCACTTTCTGTCCTGTGTTAAAACACTTCCCAGATATTTAAATTGTTGAACTTGTTTGATTTTGGTGTCTCCAATTTGTAATTTACATGTTGGGCCGTTCCTTTTGCTAAGAAACATTAATTCTGTCTTCTTGCAATTGATGTTAAATCCTTTTGGAAAGCGTCACTCGATATGCTAATACGCCTTCTGATTTCAGTGTCGGACTTTGCCGTTCTCTTTTAAAAAACTTCCTAGATATTTTATCATTTTCAATTTGTAATTTTCGTACATTATTTAAATTGTTCGGACTGTTGTCCACATTTTTATTGCCATGTTTACGACCTTTCGGCCATTGTAGGTTTCGGCCTTCTTCCGATGCTAGGAATTTCGAAACAAATCCTATTTTTCGATCATTGAAATATATCATTCTCATTCCATGTGGAATGGTACTTCTGGTAGTCATGTAGTTATCTCCTCTTAACTTAACTCTCTAAGTTGTTTGTTCCACACTGTTTCGGTTCGAAATTCTTAGCAAATTTTAATGAAATTCGTAGCAAAATGATCGAGAAAATTTTCATGGAAATGGAAGCAAAAAAGACGCTTTAAAATCTAATCCGTAAGAGACAATTGAAATATCTAGGCTTGGAGGATCTGACACTCACAGGACGTAAAGAAGACAAAATGTTTTATAAATGAAGGACAGTTTATAGAATGGATGGTTAAGATGCTGCCGAAAATGAGTCTGAAATGAATCGTAAATTGGGAAAGCCTTGATCATTTGTGTTACAAGATAACGATGGCCAGAAAAAAACCCATAAAATTGTCGATGTGCTTGTGATAAAGTGAACGCAGGATCAAAATAAGAACAAAAACTGAATAAACAAACATTTGGAAAAAATAAATAAAACCCTTATATGCCATATGTCAGTCAGTAAAGTGTCATACTTGATACACGCTTGTTAGTTACAGTTTCTGGGAGAGAACGCGTTATCTAGCGTGAATAACAGTCTGAGCAAGACCAGAACGCTAAAACACTCGGTCACGATGCCTTGTGATATCGAGCTAACACAAACATCGACGAGTCCTCAAAGGGAGTCGTCTACCCAATTTCACTCACAAGTTTTGGGTTAACACGTGGTATGATCTTCAGGCACTTTCCAAAGGTGTCACATGCTAGATCGATAATATCAAAAAGTCACCTTCCTGAAAATTTGACTATGGTGGGATTCGAAACCGGGCTTCATGGTCAGAAAGCGAACGCTCTCAAACCCGTTCTGATAAATATGTATATAAACGAATGTATGTCATGAGAATTTGAAAGAATTCCTTGATTAATACGAATTTTATGAAAACTTAAAAGGAAATTTTAATAAATTATGATATTATTTATACAGAAACTGAATCGGTATATATATATATATATAAGTTGTGAAATCTGCCCCTTTTGTATAGGATAATGGTCTCGACTGAGTGTACATATAATCCTGCCATAGAGAGAACAGTAGTTGCAGTTGCAGTTGAAGTTGTCAGTAGAGAGTAATCGTAGAGATCCGTTACAGTTATCAGAGAGTTCCGAGAGATACCGAAGTTACCCAGAGATCAGACTAGCTCTGAGCACCTCTCAGCTAGAATAATATACACGGATATCCTCTTTCCAAAGGCTTCACTTCAAGACTTGTATATATTTATTTCTACTAGTAGTATTCCTGGATTTACTAACCTGCGTTCAAGCTTGTGTATTACGTTCAATATAACCTACTTTTCTATCTCCATATCTGTTTTTGTTGCTCATTATTTTATGCGGTTCCTCATCCGGAATCTACAACACAATATATATATATATATATATATATATATATATATAAAATGATTTGTTTCAACATTATTTTTGATCGATACTCATATTTAAGCAAATATTTTGTTTATAATCAAACAGTATTATATATTTATTTCTACGGTCTGATTATTTACGATAAATTTTTGTTACGAAAATGTGTGTCATTCTGCAGGATTCGAATCATTTCAAATTGTCGGTTGTTTATAACCAGTTTCGTTAATCTTCGTTAATTTCCGTAATATATACATATATATATATATATATATATATATATATATATATATATATATATATTCTAAACGTATGCTGTTAAATATAAGAGACAATGAATATCTATTATGTTTAATCATGAGCCGTTCTAAACGTCGTATTTTGGCTTTAATTCTCCAAAAATTTCTCCAACATTTCGATAATTATTTATTGATTTGCTTCTAAGCTTTCAGCTCACATGAGCCATCTTCACAGAGGTTGTTTAGATTGAAATATTATAACATCGACCATTACCGACGATTTTATTTTGTGTTGACATAAAACTCCGCTTGGCAACGGCAATAGTTACCAAAAATAATAAACGCAGTTCTCAAATTTGCGATGCGGTTTTATGACGTCACACCGCGGGATAGCGCGAAATGACAACAAAACCATGTAGTCAAATGTAATGTAATATGTTATGTCCGGATTTAAATATATATATATATATATATATATATATATATATATATATACCCACTACTGGCCATAGTTATTAGGCTCCCCTAGTTTTATAAAAATGATGTCTTTCATACTATTTTCAGTATTTATTGCCAAGTGGATAATTCTAAATGAAAATAGAATTGTTCTGGTGTCCAGTTTTTGTGCTTTCTCCCCCGTGCTAGTCTCTTCTTATTGGCTGGCCGAAGCGAAGTCTTCCTGGCTGCTTTGTAAAATTATGCAAAGTAATAATAACAAAACCATTCTATTTTGATTTTGAATTATCCACTTGGCAATAAATACTACAATCGTATGAATAGTATGAAATACATCACTTAAAAAAAACTGGGGTACCCCTAATAATTATAGCCGGTCGTGTGTAAATATATATATATATATATATATATATATATATATATATATATATATAATATGTAACCGTGTGCGTGTCGATAATAATTTCATTAATTTGTCCCATGACATCAGAGACCGACGCTTGTCGTAGGGTCGTAGATGTTTAACCATTCCACTAATAAAGTATATAGCTAGCAATTTTGCTCAATTTATTCTTGCGAAAGTGTCCGCAAAGCAGTCGTTTCTAACTGAATTTCTCCACCCGAAAAGATTTCATGCACTGAAAATCAGTTTTTATTTCTGAACAATTAGGGCGTCCACACAACGCAATGGACTTAATTTACCCGGTACCCGTTTACACTGCAGAGTTCTCAAATAAAGTAAACTTGAAATAAAAGTAAATCCGTTTATAGGGATATGTCGTTTGATCATTGAAACATATCAAAATAAGTATATTCAAAATTATCTTATATATTTACTATAAGTTGGATTTCTATCCAATATATATATATATATATATATCGATCTTTACACTAAGAGACACGTTTTTGGTGCTCCATAACCTTTGATTAACATTTTCGAATACTTTTCTGGCTCTGGCTATTCTAGATTGGATCTCTCTGTTCATTTTTTTTATCAAAAGAAGCTGTTCATCTAAGACATGTAAACGTCTTACTAGTTGTTACGGCTTATCATCAATGAAGGTGGTAGGATTTTTGACAGATAGATTGCCTGGTATGCGCTGATGCATTAGCTCAGCCCACTTTCAGTTGATAGGGAGTCCAAACGCATTCGATGTTTCAAAGAATTTATCAATGATATTTTGAATATCATTGCAAAGAGAAGATCGTGTAGCAGCTGTAAACCACTTTTCGATTGTGATTTAAAACATTGCAGATTATATCTTTATCTTCCATAAATACTTTCATGGCTTCTGCTCTGATGAACTTAAATCACTGGTGCCCCCTAGGTGTGAATTTGCACGAGATACTAGATTGGCAACGAAGTCCCACCCTTTTACAGTGAAACCTATGAAATGTAACCTCAATTTCTACTCCAACAGCTTCTTTTCTCGCACTTCCCGCCTGTGGAATTCCCTTCCGCATGCTTGCTTCCCCGACGGCTACAACCTCCAGGCGTTTAAATGTAGGGTCAATAGACACCTCCTAACACACTAACTCACACCCATTCCCTCCAACACTCTCCCTATGTACATCCTAACTCGTCTATCACCCTCCTTCTAACATTTCCTATACCCAATCGCCCTATGTAACCCCCTGCGCTATAGTGGCAGTGGAATGCCTTGCTTGGGGTGATATGATTTTTTAAAAAATTGGATTTTTACCATCCTTAAAATAAAAAATCAACAAATTATATGCTGTATATTTAAATTGCTGAATGAAAAAATTTAATTCCACCAAATCTATCACTTAAAAAATCACTTAATTCTATCATCTCTCTCTCTCTCTCTCTCTCTCTCTCTATCTATCTATCTATCTATCTATATATATATATATATATATATATATTTGTAATTTTGAAACTAGTTATTTCTGCCACCTAGGTATCATCAGGTGATTTATAATAATTGATTTTTCGATGTTTTAAAACGTACAACAGGGGTTTTTACGAACACGCGACTGGAATTTTAAACCGAAAATTTTCAAAATTAAGAAGGGGTTACTTAAGGATCTTAAACTCTTTCATCCAGATTTATATAATTCTAGAATGTATTTTCTATCTCAACATTAGAGTCTGATAATTCATTTAGTATTTTTTTTGTTCTGGAAACAATATTATAGTTCATAAACATCCCTGCTGTAAGTTTGAAAATATATATATATGTGTGTGTGTGTGTGTGTGTGTGTGCGTGTGTGTGTGTGTGCGTGTTTATATGTATACATGTGTATATGTATATATATATATATATATATATATGTGTGTGTGTGTGTGTGTGTGTGTGTGTGTGTGTGTGTGTGTGTGTGTGTGTGTGTGTATTATTTGTATATGGACATTTTTTAGCTCATCAATACCTAGCGGTATCTTTAATTAGATTAAATTATATGACCTATTTTAAAATTTAAATTTTAAATCTTATATCTTTTTATTGCCTTTAAAAATAATATTAATTTTTTCCCCTAAATACACATTTTTAAATAAAAGGTCTGTTTTGTAATACTTCAACGTTTTTAGGAAGTTAGGTTTATTTGAATGTATCGAGCGTCTGTAATATGAAATTTTTTTCTTTCTTTCTCTTCTTTTTCCTCTCCCTTCCTTTATCTCTTTTACCTCCCACCTCCTTTCCGTTTTGTTTAACCTAATATCAATTCAACACGCCGTCTGTTCAGTTTACTTTACTGTCCTCTTCCCCTTTTTTGCGAACCCAGACGGTACCAATTTTTCCCCTTTTTTTATTTTTTATTTTTTTTTTACAATTCTATCTATGAGTTGAAAAGGGAAAATAGACATAATTTACTTCAAATTGTCTCCAGTTTTGGGATAGCATTTGTTGCTGAGGTGATGTGTTATCCCCTTCGGGGATTCCATGTCGAAATGTGTGTGCATTCAACATTTTTGAAAAAAATTTAATTTAATTTATATATATATATATATATATATATATATATATATATATATATTAGTCATCCACATACAATATATCTTAGTATATATATATATATAGTATTTACATTTATTTTATATTTATATATATATATATATGTATAATAAACGAAATAGCATGTAGGTAAAATCCCAAAAGAGATCCTATTAATATTAATCTCTTTAATATTAAAAATTATCCTGCTAGAGGTCTCAATGGAAATAGTATTAACTTTTTACAGAGCCAAATATGTATATTTTCAAATAAATATCCGAGTATTCCATATGTCGTATGGTCATTTCAGCGAGGAAAAACCTCACTTCTTCAACGGCAAAATTCATTAATTATGCAAATACTGTACAAAATTTATTTACCGGAAGTTTATTCGAAAAGAAAATCATATCCGGAAGTTTACATGAATGAAGGAAAAAGTAAGATAAAATAATGGGAGTTGTGTTAAAAAAGAGAGTAGATTATGTTAGAAGGTTGTTGTTTAGACATTGATACGGAGGATAGGGGAGAAGAGGAAAAGAAAAGAACAGAGAGACGGCGAAAAGGATTCAAGACTCGATCACTGAAAATGACATTTATATTACATCAATATTAAGCAATTAGAAATTAAAGGTGTTGGAGGAAGTAAGTATATATATATATATATATATATATATATATATATATATATATATTGTTTAATACTTAGTTTTTGGTGGTAATAGGGGTAAACCAGTACACATTTGTATTAAAAAGTGTTCGATACAATTATATTGTAGAACCTTTGGATATTTTCCATCTTTAAACTAGTTATTTTGCTACCCAGGTTTCTACCATGAGTGGTGATTTCAGGCAATTTTTAATAACTGATTTTACCGTTTACCGTTTTTCTTATTAAGAACGCTCTTGTAACGGTGTTTTATTTGAACGTTCACGTGGCAGGGGATTTATGAAAGCGTATTTTTTAAATTAAAACGGATTATGGCGTTTTCATCCATGGTTGTATGAAACTAAGAGGTATTTCTTAGTGTGGATGCATTTAGTCATAATTTCCGTTCTTTCATTTAATAGTTCATCTTTATTTGGGAATAGCATAATTTTTAATTTTTCTTCTTGGCACAGTTTACATATTTTTTCGATATTTTCAAAAGTTCTACAATATAATTGTATCAAACACTTTTTAATACAAATGTGTACTGGTTTAACCCTATTCTGACCAAAAACTAAGTATTAAAAAATCAATCAATCAATATATATATATATATATATATATATATATATATATATATATATATATACGTGGCGTAGCAAAAGTAACATACAATTTATATATTAAATTTTATCAAACAAAAATAAGTTAGAGTAGTTTATGAAAATTAACAGTATTGTCGCATCAAAACAATGATTTGCTATGATCAGGAGACATATGCTCCCCTTCATCGTCAATACAACGCCGAACCCTATTGCGAACACTTCTAGAAAGTATTTCACACTTATCTATATTAATTTCATAAAATTTATCAAAAATTGCTTGCTTGGTCATGATGGCCAGTGAACTGTTTTACGTCGTTCTATCCACATCAGCTCAAAATTAAGATTTAATCATTCTCGAACGTCTAAGGCAGTTGATCTTATATATAATTATTGTTAATCAATTTGTTTGGTGATAACTGAATTAGACCAGTACACAGTTGACTGGAAAAGTGATCATTACATATACATTGTAGAGCTTTTGAATATTTTTCACTTGGAAACGTGTTATTTCTGCAACCTAGGCTTCAACTTTTCGGTATCTTTAGGTGATTTATAATAACTTATTTTCCAATTTTTTCAAACTTACAGCAGGGATGTTTACGAACTATAATATTGTTTCCAGAACAAAAAAAATACTAAATGAATTATCAGACTCTAATGTTGAGATAGAAAATACATTCTAGAATTATATAAATCTGGATGAAAGAGTTTAAGATCCTTAAGTAACTCCTTCTTAATTTTGAAAATTTTCGGCTTAAAATTCCAGTCGCGTGTTCGTAAAAACCCCTGTTGTACGTTTTAAAACATCGAAAAATCAATTACTATAAATCACCTGATGATACCTAGGTGGCAGAAATAACTAGTTTCAAAATTTTAAAAAAAATATATATATATATATATATATATATATATATATATATAGAGAGAGAGAGAGAGAGAGAGAGAGAGAGAGAGAGAGAGCGAGAGATGATAGAATTAATATATTTTAATGATGATTTTTTAAAATGATAGATTTGGCGGAATGAATTTTTTTCATTCAGCAATTTAAATATACAGCATATTATTTGTTGTTTTTTTTTTATTTTAAGAATGGTAAAAATCCAAAATTTTTTTTTAATCATATCACCCCAAGCAAGGCATTCCACTGCCACTATAACGCAGGGAGTTATATAGGGCGATTGAGTATAGGAAATGTTAGAAGGAGGGGGATAGACGAGTTAGGATGTGCATAGGGAGAGTGTTGGAGGGAATGGGTGTGAGTTAGTGTGTTAGGAGGTGTCTATTGACCCTACATTTAAACCCCTGGAGGTTGTAGCCGTCGGGGAAGCAATCATGCGGAAGGGAATTCCACAGGCGGGAAGTGCGAGAAAAGAAGCTGTTGGAGTAGAAATTGCGGTTACATTTCATCGGTTTCACTGTAAAAGGGTGGGACTTAGTTGCTAATCTAGTATCTCGTGCAAATTCACACCTAGGGGGCACCAGTGATTTAAGTTCATCAGAGCAGAAGCCATGAAAGTATTTATAGAAGAGGCACAGGGAAGCCATGTCACGCCGGTGAGAAAGTGACTGCAGGCGGTCAGCTAAGTCGGTATCAATCACATTACATATTCTTCGCTGTATTTTGTCAAGAACCCCGAGGAGAATAGCAGGGGCACCCGACCAGATGTGGCAACAGTATTCAAAACAAGGGCGGATGGTAGATTTATATAAGTGCAGGATAGATTCAGACGGAAAGAATTTCCGGGCCCTGCACAGAGAGCCGACTTTCATAGCAGTGAATTTAGCAATGGATTCCACTTGAGGTCCGCTGAGAGTGTCAGGCCAAGCAGGCGTAGTGTTTTACTCTCTGGGAGGCATGCCTGTTCCATGCTAATAGGAGGGTGGTGCGGTTGTCTGTAGTGGTTAATTGACAGCAGCTTCGTTTTGGAAAAATTGAATTTTACGAGCCATTTCTTACCCCAATCCATCACGGATTGGAGGTCCTTTTTAAGCTCGGCCGCGAGGTTCGCCTTTCATCGACACCAGATTTTTGATCGAGGCGAGCGTATACTGTGGTATCATCGGCGTACATGCCTACTTGTGATCTTATGGCATCGGGGAGATCATTGATGTAGATTAGAAAGAGCGTAGGACCTAGTATAGAGCCTTGGGGGACACCCGCGTTTGTAGGGTAGTTCTGGGAGGCATGTCCGTTTAATACCATCTTCAGTGAGCGGTTAGAGAGGAATGATTGGATTAAGTCCAACAAAAGTCCAGTAATGCCGTAGCAGTTTCCCTAGAAGGCCGGCATGCCATACTCTGTCGAATGCTTTAAACTTTAAAATAATGAATAGCATTTTAGCAATTATCAAACAACTTGAAAAGGTTTTACCAAGTCTTAGACTCCAAATATCATACAGAAGGAGGGTTCACAGTCGACTAAACTAAACTGGTGATGATGTCAGTTGATTCTAAATCATCATTGAAAACTATCTGAACCGCCTTGGTTATGTTAATCATTTTGAACTGTAGCGTTCACTTAAAAAATAGTCTAATGGACTGATTTATGTCAAACTTCCGATGTAATGGAAATCTAAATTTCCATGTGGAAATCTACGTAAACGAAAAAAAAAAGTATTGTTCCGTTTATGGAATAAAGTGTGATCATTAAGGAAAAATTGCATACTATAACATGATCACATCAAATTCAAAAGAAAGGCAGATAATAAATATATCAAGCGCAACACTACCAAATATGAGTTTTCATATAAAGATTGTGACATTAAAGATGTAGTAGGATTTACTATTATTTGCTTCCATAGAACGAAAACGATTAAAAAATAGATCAATTTGCGATAACAATCAAAATAGTGTCTATAATTAGTTAAAAGAATAATATTCGTATTTGATCAGACCATGTTCCTTATGTGACCTGGAAAAATTATTTAAACATTGGCTAGAAATTTTTTTATATTGTGCTTGTCATAAACCTGTTTTAGGTGAAAATAATCAGCTAGAAGACTGAAGAAAAAATTCTTTGCTTAGAAAGATAAATGCCCTGGGAGGACGGAATTAGGAAATTGCCTGAAACATGAGCGAAAGAAAGAAATAAATTGACATAAAGAGAGAGGGAAAGAAAGAGACAGAGACAGAGACAGAGAGAGACAGAGAGACAGAGAGACAGACAGAGAGAATTAGATAGAAGCAAAAGGTAGTAGAGGGAACCAGAATGAGATATTTAGCTAATTAGGAACAGAGAAAGATAGAAAATAAATATATAAAGAGAAAAATAGGTAGAAACAAACTGAGAAAGAAAGAAAGAGATTGAGATTGTGAAATGATAGATAGATAGATAGATAGATAGATAGATAGATAGGAACAATCTGAGAGAGAGAGAGAGAGAGAGAGAGAGGCAGAGGCAGAGACAGATAGACACACACACAGAGGCGAAAATATAAAGAAAGAGAATGAGATCAGACAAATAGAAACAGACTGAAGTAGATAGATAGATAGATAGATAGATAGATAGATAGATAGATAGATAGGAACGATCTGAGAGGGAGTGAGAGAGAGAACCTGGGACAAAAACAGAGACACACACACAGGCAGAAAATATCAAAGACAAAATAAGTTCGCGATAAGTAGAAACACACTGAAGTAGATAGATAGATAGATAGATAGATAGATAGATAGATAGATAGATAGATAGATAGATAAAAAAACGGGTTGAGAGAGAGGCAAACAGAGAGAAAAAAGAAAGAAACAAAGCACACATTGAGATAGAGTGATAGAAACAGACAAGTATATCGTTAGATAGATGCTCGCTTAGAAAGGCCTTGTGTCTAGTAAAAACAGCTTTAAAAATCAGCTTTATAACATGCATATTTATAGATACACCTTTAAATTAACAGTCATTTTTGTTTTAACACCCGTTGTTAAGAAGTGTCATTCGAAATATCTGAATCTCTCTTTTGTCTTATTTTCTGTGCTGGACATGTTCTTTTCTAATGACACTTTTCTTAACAACCACAGTAGCTTGGCAGATTCTCACCTGGGAGAGTTTTAATTGAGTCGCACCGAAGGACTTTATACCTTTTATTCAGGTATTCTTCGAGGTGGTTGTCTTCTCTCGTTTTTTTTTATTCGCCCAGTGAAGAACTTCATCAAGTGTTCCCTAGCAACTTTGAAATATTTTGTCAAGAAACCGCTGTTAGGTGTTGTGTAGAAAAGGCTGAACTGTTAATGACCATAGAAGGAAAACAAAATAAAAATACTGCCATTTTCGTTGGTTTGTATCTGATTATTTTTGGTTTTCACGCTAGAATTATTTCATCAATATAGAGATGCAGCCTGACGAGATCTGGAGTTTCTGTCGGGATCTATATTGGGTAAGCACAGTCTTATCAAGGATGTGTCCCAGTTGAATTCCTTGCATTCTCTTACGCGCGAATACCCTTGGGTAAGGTAACAATTTGTCTCTTCCCTCCAGTTATGGGTTAAATAACAGGACAGATTGGATTCCTTGACTGGCATCCAGTTTATCGCAGAAAGTAATCAACCTACTGCGGGATAATTTACTGCTTAGTCAGTCATGTTTCTTTCGAGACATGATCGCCCAAATTTTCAGAGGAAACAAAAAAGTAGACATATCATATAAAAGATCATTAGACATCAACATTAATGATATAAAAGTACCCCACAAAGATTATAAACCTCTAATCAACAACTTTATTACGACCAAATGGCAATAATTGTGGAACTCCTGAAAAAATAAGAAATTCTACTAAATTAAACCTATCCTCAAATAATGGATAGAAGTCGAAATTTCCAATAGGAAAATGTCAAGAAGAGAAGAAGTAGTAATGACTAGACTTCAAATAGGCCACACCGTTGTCACCCATTCACCCCTACTAAAAGGTGAGGAGGCACCAATGTCAGGATTTCTACACAGTGAAACATATACTAAGAAGCTGCATAGATCTTGAATAAGTGCGGTTAAGATACTATCAAGAAAACAATCTGAAAGACATCTTCAAGAAAGCTGACCCAAATGATCTTTTAGAATTTCTAAAAGCAACAAAATTATATAACAAAATGTAGTTGCAAAAGAAGATAGCATATAACCATCACACGTCAACTCACAACACCTCTATTTATAACTCGACAGCAATACTCACAAAAGATCAACAAGCAGTAAACAAAAACCAAACAAATTCTTCAGCATTCTTCTTCTTCTTCTTCTATGTGCCCTGTCCCTTCAGGTCGTAGGCGATCATGGCTTTACACGTTTCTCTATCCCTGGTGGCTCTGAGCACGCCTTCTCCTGTTACACCGGGCAATCCTCATTATGTCATCCACCTGATTAGGTCCTTCAAATGTTATCCGTTGCTTTCCCCTGTCTTTTTTCCTCTATCTAGCCTGTTAGTATCAGATTCTCCAAGCCCTCCTTCCTCATTGCGTGTCCCAGGAACTTCAGCTGTCTCTTCCTGATGCTCAGTATTAATTTTCTTTTTTGTTTCTATCATTTCCAAAACCTCATCATTGCTCACATGCTCGATCCATGATATTCGCAGCATCCTTCTGTAGAATCATATTTAGAACCAGTTGCTTCAAGTTTTTTCTTCATCTTTGATGATATTGCATTCACTGCCATATTGAAGGACAGACAGCAATCTAGTACTCTCTTCCTAGTTTCGATCAAAATTATCATGTTTCTTAATACCTTATGATCGAAAAGTGTAGATATTCTGGTAAAACAGACAACTAAACTAAACTAAACTAAACGTGTGGTACTTAACTGACTGACCGACTGTTTGACTGATTGACAGTCTTATTCTAAATACACAGATGTCACCGTATAACTCAAATTACAGATAATTATGTACAATATCGTAATGAAAAGCCCGAATAAAGAACAAACCATCAATTGTAAAACAAAATGTATTGTCATCGATAATGTGGACAGTCGAAATTGGGGGCTACAGTTTGAAGATGTGAGAACAACACAAGCTCATATATTTAATTATTTTGGAAGATTTTGTGAAGAACATGAAAAATTCGTAGAAAGCAAAGATAAGAGTAGTCAGATGTATGAAAGTGAATGCTGAACAATTTCTTTAAAATAAGAAGGAGACATATGGCTGTACAGAAGGATGATGAGAATACTATGAACAGCGCATATAAGGAAGACGGAAGATTTCGATATTGGTTGATTCGTTTTCTACGGATTATCAAATCTTTGCATGTTATTTAAACTAGAAAATATTTTCGATTGTAAGAATTTTTATTTTGCATAAGATAACTATGATTAGTGATACAAGTCTTACTAATTATCCCATAGCTGTGGCAGAAGAGATTCATTCCTTTCCCATGATGATTTGTGCTTAAGGAATACAACTAAACCAAGTTAAATTTGAACACGTCCCTCCGATTGAAAATTCCGAGCTCTTATCCATTACACTCCTAGGACATCCAAGTTTACAGAACCTGGTATTGCCCGGCGGTCAGCCATCGAAATACGGGGCACACTTAAGTTTGGTGATCGCACGGGAACTGATGTTTCAATGTAATATGGTCGTAATCCTTATATATATATATATATATATATATATATATATATATATATATGTGTGTGTGTGTGTGTGTGTGTGTGTCAGATTAAATAAATTGCAAACACTATGTTTGCTTATTCTTAATAAAATCCGTTGATACTCACGGATAGTCTTTCGCGTATTAAATTCAAAAGATGTCAGAAATAAGCTGTAACGTTGAAAGATGTTATTTTCATTCATTTCTCAAGGTACCCAATTACTTTCAACCTCTTTCCGAGGACGTCTTCAGGGATGTGAGTTATGGTAACAAATGTAACCATAACTCACACCCCAGAATGTAGACATTCAGAGGTGCTAGTTATTTAGACATCTGCAACAACATTCCTGTCAACATTCACAATATAAAAAAAATAATGATCGATAACGCGACTATCCTACACCACGAATACAACAAAAGCAAACTACAGTTTCTTGAGGCAATATTCATTAAAACACTTAAGCCATCAAGTAATAGAATCAGCTATGAATACTGTAGTAATATTCTAAAATATTTATAAAAGGACAATTTTTTCATGCTTTAACACGTGCATGACCATGATATTACAACATATAAAAATTTCCATTTTGGGTTAATTTTCACGTTCTAATGAACGCTATCAATTTGTCAACCGTTATATTTGAAGCAAGAAAAAATGTACAGTAATTTTTAGCAACACAGTTTTCCGGTTACATTTGGAATGTATATTCAGGTGCACTCTTTCTTTTTGCTCTTTTCTCTTGTAACCCCCTGTGCACCAGTGGCAGTACTTCTTTGGTTGAGGTGAAACAATTAAAAAAAATATATTTCTATATCTACGACGACCCCTAGTTTTAGAAAGATGTTTAAGCTTGAAGACTTGTACGTCGCAATTCACGGTAATATATAAAACTTGGGTGGCTATATCAGCTACGATCTCTTCACTATAATGAAATTTGAAGTAATAATACATCCATTTATTATTTAGAAATATAAAATTTATATTTACTAAAATTTATACCAAAATAATTCTAGAGCGAGGCCTTTCCATTTCACTCCGGTTGGGTTGACCTATGCGGATGCCTCAAATGTGATCGAATGCGCTGTTTTTATTCGTGATCACCCCGATAAACACGGCTTTTTTTAATTCTAAAAAATTCTTCAGAACTCCTTCGAATATAATCTGCACTTACAAATTTTGATGTAAACCTTATAATTACACGAGGGCGAAAAATTGTATAAAAAAACAATCTTTGATTTAGAATTTAGAATTTCTTCGAGTGAATTAATATTTGCGATAAGTAACTTTACATCATGTGAGGTAAATTAACAAAAAAGATCACATTAACACACACACACACACACATACACATGCAGACACACACACACGCACACACACACACACACACACACACACACATATATATATATATATATATAGACAGTTTGAGCGCTTTAGTGTTACGGTTTTCATATTGTTTTTTTTTTCTTTCCTACGAATCTTTGACTTTTGTTCATGTACTTCGTTTGTTTCTTTTTTTACGTCCCCTCCTTTTCCCTCCGAGTTCGTCCTCGGTGGGTTATTCAAGACGATCTTAAATATAGTATAACTATTACTAGTATTAGCAGAATTATTTTTGTTACTATTAATAGTTACAGTTATTATATTTATTATTATATATATATATAAATAATTATTATAAATTACAGAACATTTACAAATTATAATTTACTACAAAGTGTACATTTTGTTTCGACATCGTAAAAACAATGATTATTACCATCATTATCAACTACCTGATGGGACATTTTTTTCGATGTCGAAACAAAATGTACACTTTTGTAGTAAATCATAATTTGTACATGTTCTAAACTATAACTTATAATAAATACTCATAGCTCTATTTCGATATTGAGCACTGTTTAAAATTAATTATTGTTTTGAACGTTGTTTATACTTTCTTCGTTCTTTATTCACTTGGATACATATATATATATATATATATATATATATATATATATATATATATATATATAATAAGTTAATTTACATTGCGACACGGAAATTTCTGTTTCGCGATTCAAAGATTTTCTCTCTTCATCAAGCAATGTTTAGCAACTTTGGTGAAAATGATTTACAATTGAATTTAAAAAAAACAATACGTTTGCTTATTAATGGGTTAATATGAAGTGGGGAAGATAGAAAATTTAGATCATATGAGTGTGCTTAATTCAACTAATTAGAATGGAGATCGACTTTGAAAATTTGTACTGAGCACTTTTTTATAAAGTAAGTGAAAGAGACCTCTGTATTATAAACCTGTTTGTACATTTTGTTTGACATTTAAAGAACAATGTCTCATCATGTAGTTAACAATAACAATGATAGTAATCATTAACATCATTGTTAATTACCTGATGAGACATTGTTCTTTAAATGAATTAAACAATTTTATCGTTGTTTCTAGTATTTCACATGTTTCAACATAATATATGTATATATACACTTTTCAGCAATGAATTGAGATATTTCGGTGACTGGCGTGTATATACACCGCTTGTATATAACACGCTAAAATTTCCCTTTTCTTATTCCATGACTTAGGGGTCAGCGACTCCGACTGACACCAAATCAGTCGAGTTTCGATCACAGCCAGAAGCAAGTGGATGTCTAACCACACTGATGAGCTGTGATACAGAGCAACAGACTTGTATGTGGATGAATATATATATATATATATATATATATATATATATATATATATATCTTTACAAATATTTCAATAGCTAAAAATTTTTTTCAGATATTCCAAGAAATTTTTATCTAAAACAAACAGACTTTCTCTACGGACGTGCCGCATGTTGTGAACATACACACCACGTGATGTAAACACCAAAAAAATATTCGGACGCTATCGTGAAATACGTTTCTAATTCAAATTTAAAAATTACTCGTTTCTGATGAAGGACCGAGGGCGGTCTGAAATATAAAATACAATAATAAAAATAAACAAATACTGTCAAAAAAAAGTACATTTTTAAATTCAAAACTTTTTATTAATATTCTTTCCTATACATATTAAGACAGTATACGTGAATCATCACTATGTTATATATATATATATATATATATATATATATATGTGTGTGTGTGTGTGTGTGTGTGTGTGTGCATACGTGTATCCACTGAATAAAATCTTTAAAGTTAGTAGATATGTATTTCGAAGTTGAATAACAAGGAATTAATTTCCTTACTTTTGACTGGGTAGTTTAAAAGTGGTTTAAAAGCAACGCGAGTGTTTTCCCTCTATATAATGAAAACAAGTCACTTTATTAATAATCTTGAAATCCCATGCCGGTAGCTAATTCTTCTTCTTCTTCTTCTATGTGCCCTGTCCCCTCAGGACGTAGGCGATCATGGATCTCCACGTCTCCCTATCCCTTGTGGCTCTTAGTATGTTTGCTCCTGTTGCTCCTGGCAACCCCCGTTCCGTCATCCACCTGATCAGGCCCTGCAAATATGTTATCCGCTGCCTTCCTCTGTCTCTCCTTCCTTCTATCTGACCAGTCAGTATCAGGTTCTCCAGGCTTTCCTTCCTCATTGCATGTCCCAGGAACTTCAGTTGTCTCTTCCTGATACTCAGCATCAATTTCCTTTTTGTTGCCATTCTTTCTAACACTTCGTCGTTGCTTGTACGCTCAGTCCACGATATCCGTAGCATCCTTCTGTAGAACCACATTTCGGCCGCTTCCAGTTTTGTCCTCATTTTCGATGATATTGTCCAGCATTCACAGCCGTACTGAAGAACTGACATCACGTAGCAGTCTAGCACTCTTTTCTTCGTTTCTATTGAGATCTTCCTGTGTGTTAGTATTTTGCTCATCTTCTGGAACGCGTCCTTTAATTACACTGTTAAAAACAAACCAATATGTCTACTTAAACACACAAACACGTCTATTTACTTAATAAAAACTAAATTTAAAATATATATACAGGTTGTAATAGATGAAAAGCTACCTAATTTAAGCAATAATGAAATTAACACTGACATCTTATTTTAATAGATATAATTATCAAAATGACAGAAATATATCTTCCAATAATACAAAATAAATTTATTCAATAAAATCATCATTACGACTTCTCCTGCAACTCTTCTGAAAGGTTTTCTTGCTTAATTTCATTTTTGGTGTTGACGGCTACAACCTCCAGAAATTTAAATGCAAAGTCAATACTCATCTACTAACCACTGGACTCTAGCTCTCTCCCCTCCCCTGTATAACCTTCCCTTTCTCTCCACCTATGTATCTGTCATCGCACCTGCTTTCTCAGCTTTCTATTGTTCCTTTCTAATTAGTTTGTACTCCTCACTCTTTTCTAATTAATCTTTTTACATTTATGTAGCCCCCTGCACATCAGTGGCGTTTCCGTCTTGGTCGACTGCACCCCACACATAATAATCAAGGGGGTTGCAGTCTGGGGAGTTGGGTGGTCAGATGTAAGTGGGGAGGTGGCTGCAGAAATTGTCTAATAGCCTTGATGGCATTCTTCTACTTGTTTGGCATGGTGCAGACTCTTCTTTCAAGACTTAGTGTCTTTCAGAAATCACCTTCTTGACTTAGAGTAGCACTACCTATTCAAAGCACTTCGTGTAGGTCTCCGTGTTGAATCTGAGGTCATGTGGGGAAGATGAATGCAGGCGTAACATCGGCATCAATAGAAACGCCTTCCTAATCACCATTAGACCCATCCAGCACTTAACAAATTCTCTGCACCGTCCTAAGTTTGCCACCCAAACACTCTGAAATGCTCGTTTTGAAGTTTCCGGTGCGAATGCTAAGCAGTACATCATATCATTTCCAAATTTTTAACAGAGTGAATTGCGACAGGATGTGCGTTGTGGTGCAGTGGATATCGGCTCGGAACGAGAAATCGAGGAGACGAGTTCGAATTCTAGCTGAATTCAACTCATTCACTTATGTGCAAATACCTTTGGGAAGTTATTAATCCGTCTCCTCCGTCGAGTTATGGGTTAAATAATAGGACAGATTGGGTTCTATAGCCTTGGCTGGCAACCAGTCTACCGCAGAAAATAATGGCAACCTACTGCGGGATAATCATCTGCCTAGTCAGTGATATCTCTTTTTCAAGACATGATCGCCTATGCGTGTATCATGTATGGCATTAAAATGACTGAATGATTACTGAAATGCGACATGGTGTTCTTTTTCTTACAGATGGTTCCCAACTGACCCTACTATACTGAGCCGTCGACAAAATCAGAAACAGATAACATGAATGTGTGAAATTCAAAATATAAAATGGCGAAAATCTATCCTGTCTTCCTTTATAATGAACAGATAAGAGAACGAGAGACACAGAAAATCAGTGTTCTTGAAGAGTGACATTGATAAACAGGAATCAATTGGCTGGGGATCAACCGGTGTTTTGACTGTTGAATGATATCGGTGGATAGCTTCAGGACGACAAAACCTGTTGAAAATAAAAACTAACAACGCAGCGATTAGTGATATATCTTTATAGCAACGGCCAAGTAACTGACTGGCGGCTTGAGAGGGCAAAGATTAGATAGGTATTAAAAGGCAGCCATTAAACACAAGTAAAACAGTTGGTTAAAGCGGATTTCTCTTGTTCATCTAAGCCGAAGGAATTAGCAGCCAACGGTGTTTTGATAAACACGATTGTCACTCGTGAAACTTTTATGATGGCTGCGGTCTGTAAGCATTTCAATAAACAACCTTTAACACTATATTTATAGCAAGCACACAAAAGCATACGCAAAACACACCACAATATAAAAATCCGCTGCTAGGAAGGTAGATTCATATGTAGAGCCAGGATGTTTTTCCCGTCTGAATCCATTCCGCACATATATAAATCTACCATCCGCCCGTCTATTGAATATTGCTATCATACCTGCCCCTGCTATTCATCTCAGGGTTCTTGACAAAATCCAACGGAGAATCTGCAATGGGATCGATCCCGACTTGGTAGCTCAGCTTCAGTCACTTTCTCACCTGGCGTAATGTGGCTTCCCGCTGTCTCTTCTACAAATAATTTCACTGTTTCTGCCCCGACGAGCTTAGCTCCCTCGTGAACCATGCTGCATGAATTTACTCGAGCTATTAGACTAGTATCGAGGTCCCACCCTTTTACATTGAAACCAATAATATGTAACTGCAACTTCTGCTCTATCAGCTTCTTTTCTCGCACTTCCCGCCTGTGGAATTCCCTACCGTATACTTGCTTCCCTGACAGCTGCAATCTCCAAGAATTTAAATGTAAGGTCAATAGTCATCTCCAAACTCTTTGACTTGCATTCTTTCCTTCGTGTTCTTTTTCCCGTTCACTCTACTCTCATGCAGCTCTCTTCACACCAGTGTTCACATCCTTCTCTCCTGTTCCTCTTTTTCTTCACTTTCCTCTTATGTAACACCCCGCGCACCAGTGGCAGTACTGTCTTGATTTGTTGGGAAATGATTATAAAAACAAATTATATCGAAGACAATATTATGGAAATTTACGAAATTGGTATTAACCGGTATATCTTTTTAATTAGATATACCGGTTAATTGGTATTAACCGGTATATCTATTTAAATTTATTTCTTTGAAGATTGTTTTATAATGGATGCTCATATTTGAGTGGATAGTCTCTTTTTCTATAATTAAAAATATTAAAGGTCTGTATCTTGCCGGAAAATAGATATTTTCTAAACAAAATCTATCGAACATCTACACCGGGGAATAATTAAAATGTACGGTTTAATTATAGAAAATCAGACTTCCACTTAAATACAAGCATCCATTAAAAATAATGTTCCAACAATAAATGAATTAAAAATATATAATTATTTCAGTATTTGTGTATGTGTATGTATGTGTGTGTGTGTGTTTAAAATCTGGTATATTTATTGAGGAAATGTTGTAAATATGTTTTGTAGCTACCGTTATTATGGACATTGTGATTGTCCGCTTTATTCTTAAATGCAATCTTAAGATTAATTAAGTGTCCTACCAATTAGACCAAATAGAGGAATCACGGTATATATATATATATAAATACTTAAATAAATTTGACATCATTATATAGTCCTTATGATCCTTTTAGCCAACACATTATCAAAGGTGTTCTTTGGCGTTATTGTTAATGATAGACAGGAGACAAAAATTACTTACAAAAGGGAAAGTTGAAACTCATTTAAAACATAATTTTATTAAAAAAATCATTAAAATGTAAAAGGGCTGTAAACAAACAGTTCAACAATAATAATAAAATGGAACAAAACAAGCTCACAATCTCCCCAACAATCGTAAGGAGAGAATAAAATGCTCTTTATGTATGCACAGACGAGGCTGGTGGATTTTCAAGTAAACAGCCTCCAATACACGTAAATGTTAGGCCGAGCGGGCACTGTGCAAGACAGAAAACCATGTGTTGTCATACCTTGAGGCACAGTCTTGATTATCAAGTAAATGTTGTCCAATGGCCGAATCATGAATAGCCTATATATATATATATATATATATATATATATATATATATATATATATATATCTTCATTTAGTTAGTCTCTGATCAAAATTTAATTAGACTAGTTCACAATTGTATTAAAAGTGTTCAATATAATTATATTATATATCTTTTGAACATTTTTCATTTGTGAGTTATTTCTGCGACTTAGGTTTCAGCCTTTCTGTATCTTCAGGCAATAGCTATATATATATATATATATATATATATATATATATATGTGTGTGTGTGTGTGTGTGTATGTAATGCGCAATCGCTAGGCCGACTATTTAATTATACAGGTCAATGATGCATTATGAATTGTCTATTATATTGTTCTATTTGTATATTGATGAATTGTAGTTAATATCCATTAGTGGACAGTATCTATTGTTATCAATAGTTATAACTACCTTCCCAGATCAATACAAACTGCTAAATATACAGAACTCATCTGAAAATGCAGACACGAAAACAACTTTTTACTATGTTACTTAAAAATTGATTAAAAATGAACAAAAATAAACAATAATAAATACATTAACATAATTAGTTAAAATAGATTATTCCAGATGAATAAATAAGTCAATAAATTAAGTAAATAAGGTACAAATTAACCAACCACGAACTCCAACATAAACGTAATAACAACCAACAATAAAATAACAATAAAAAAAATTAATAAACAACAATATCAACAGCTAAATAAATGCATCTGGATCCACAATTATTTCCACCCAATATCCCCAAGAATAATTCAAAGCATAACCGTTTCCAGCCACTGAAGTAAACGTTAGAATAATACAATAGACAATCCACGAAGCATTACTGCCCCGTATATATAAATAGGCGAGCAAAAGCACAACGCATAAATACTTGTCGTAAAATAAAATTCTTACATCTGCCTTGATTATGTCCATCAGAGGAAACGCGTCGATTAGATAAGTTTTTGTCTGTATTCATATTGTCCTTTTGCATATTTTAGTTATATACTAGCAGTATAATCCGGCGTTGATCGGGTGTAATGAAACCTTTAAAACTAATCCATAGTCTTGGAGCTCAGACTCAGCCTAAAGAATATTTGGTGAGAATCAGATAAAAATTGTGGATTTGTATAACTGACATACAGACAGATAAACAGACACACACACAAACATCTTGCCTTATATATATATATATATATATATATATATATATATATATATATTCGATTTTCTGCACTATTGTAAGAACTGCAAGCTTGAAACTTCTGGATATCGTTTCTTTTGTCTTTGTCTATGAGTGTATCAAATTTGATTAAAATCGGACCACTCCTTCTAAAACCCGATATTTTCGATTATCGATTTTCGATATTTATCTGGGGTACCTTGACACAAAACCTATCTAAGAACACTCGCGGACGCTTATAGTACAACTGTGTAAATTTTCAAGAAAATCGTTTCAGCCGTTTCGGAGTCTATAGGTAACGGATACGCACACACACAGACACACACACCCACAGAGAGAGAGAGAGAGAGAGAGAGAGAGAAAAGAGAAAGAAAGCGAGAGATAAAGAGAGAGAAAGAGAGAGAAATATATATCCCAAACGTCACTCGTCATGTTTTGACGTTGTAATTGTGACTTATTTATTACCACCATCATCTCAATGCTTGTTCTGAATGCAGTAAAACGAGACGATTCCTTGAAGGTGAAATCAGCGGTTCGAGTTCAAATTCTCACTGATACGTTTTCTTTAAACTAATGTCTTTGAGAGAATTATAAATTGTTGTGTAAATTAATTGAAACAACTATTTTAGTTTCTTTTCGTTTACCATATGCTCAGTTTTAGATTAACTGGAATAATCGATTTATATTTTTTTTTGTCATCAGATTAGGTCATTACCGTGGTGAGTAGCAATATGAATCTATTTTCGGGGTGTATAATGAAATTTGTTTTGCCTTGAAAAATATTGCTTCATCAGTGATGGCATCAGATTTTTATCATTCTTAGATACTATTGTCTCGACTGTTGATTAGTTGCCCAACGGTCATTGTCTGCGATGAACGTTACACCAAGAAATTGTATAAAACTTTTACCGCGGCACGAGCAAGCTTTAAAGAGAGATCGCGGATATTAGTGGTGTTAGCCTTTCTACTATCATTCATATCATCAAGGCGATGAAACAACCTCGATCCATGAGTCCAAACCTTAAAGGAAAATGCAGTCGAAAGAGAGAAAACAACGTCAAGAGACACCGTAAACGAGATCAGGGAAAATGTGGAAACATCTTAGAAAGACATTATTCGATTTGTTCTAATTAATTTACATACACTTTAAGAAAACTGAGTGCATGGTCATCAGCAAAAGGTACAACCCAAAATTCCAAATAAATGTGGGAGATACCAGAATCAAGCACGTACAAAAAATTAAATACCTAGGAAGTGTCCTAACTGAAGATGGAAAGTGCAACACGGAGATCCAAAGGCGAATTGGCATGGCAAAGGACGCGTTCCAGAAGCTGAGCAAAATACTAACGCACAGGAAAATCTCACTGGAAACAAAGAAAAGAGTGCTGGACTGCTAGGTGATGTCAGTTCTTCAGCGAATGCTGGACAATATCATCGAAAATGAGGACAAAAATGGAATCAGCGGAAATGTGGTTCTACAGAAGGATGCTGCGGATATCGTAGACTGAGCATGCAAGCAACGATGAGGTGTTGGAAAGAATGGTAACAAAGAGGAAATTGATACTGAGCATCAGGAAGAGACAACTGAAGTTCCTGGGATACGCAATGAAGAAGGAGAGCCTGGAGAACCTGATACCCGACTGGACAGATAGAAGGAAAGAGAGACAGAGGAAGACAGCGGATAACATATTTGCAGGGCCTGATCAGGTGGTTGACGGAACTGGGGTTGACAGGAGTAACGGGAACAAACATACTAGGAGCCACAAGTGATAGGGAAACGTGGAGAACCATGATCGCCTACGTCCTGAACGGACAGGGCACATAGAAGAAGAAGAAGAAGAAGAAGAAGAAGAAGAAGAAGAAGAAGAAAAGGAGGAAGGAAGAAGAAGAAGAATGTAACTGACTTGGACACTATCGTCTTGGAAGGTACCTACTTTTGGATAAAGATTATACTGAAATTTAAAAAATGCCAACACAATATAAGTTGGCTCTGACAATATAAAATTAATCATGCCTCATGTCTAACAGACGACGGGAAGGCCTACGTCCTGTAAGGCTGAAAATACAATGCTGATATAAATGAAATATATTAATGAGTACGTTTATTTTTGTTTTAACATAAACAAACTTTCAATTACTCTCATCTGATACTAAGCCATCAGTTAGAACTTCTCTTTAAAAATCGAAGTCTCAATAAATTATTTTAAATTATGTTTCACCCAATGAAAGATTCAAGAGCCTCGGGAGATAGAGGGTTACTAAATGAGGTTGTTATAAAGGAATCAAATGATACAACTTCCTTTGTCGGAAAAGTCATGTGTGAGGGACGGTCAGACACCCAGACAAGGTGACACTAAAAGCGGCATGAGAAGGTCTGGTCAGAAAGGCCCCTAGACGAAGTCAAAAGAAAATAAAAGGTGATGAGGCAAATAATATCTTCACTTATATGAACACGCACACGTAAAGATATCGTGTATCAAATTAAATGTTTTTCTTTAATATATTGGAAACTGATGTAATGAATATGCATAAACCTTGGTTTCCCCTCACAGTAATATGATTGGCTGGTGTCAACCATAAATACAGACTAAGGCAGGGACGCCTAGGACTATACCTATTGGAGCGCCTATTGACTACGCCTATTGGAACGCCTACGCCGACGTATACTGCTACGTCTCTGACTAGTACCAGTACTTTACAGCTACTTGCTAGATTATCCTACCCGGTTACATTGCCAAAACCAAGTTGCTACTTGGAATATATATATATATATATATATATATATATATATATATATATCAACCTTTCTGGATCTCTTCCATGTTTTGATAATGCCATCGGTATTTGGATCTTTCGATGTTCCAGGATTTTCTAAACGTTTTCAAGTGTAGCAGTCGTGTTGTAAATCTTCATCACCAGTAACTGATTGTTGCTACCATCCGGGTTTCATTTTAAGATATAATTCACAAAACTTTCTTTCATTCTTCTCAGCCTTTCAATATCCTTTGTTTGGTCGTGTGTCTTCTCTTAACTCATAAATTAGATGTCTTCGAT
Source organism: Ascarosepion bandense (assembly GCA_037127315.1). Classification (NCBI taxonomy): domain Eukaryota; kingdom Metazoa; phylum Mollusca; class Cephalopoda; order Sepiida; family Sepiidae; genus Ascarosepion; species Ascarosepion bandense. The sequence continues at coordinate 188,564 of JBBBDQ010000927.1, read as the reverse complement.
TGTATGCTTTCAAGATGTTCTCTACAACAATTTTCTGGTCTTCAATTATGTAAACGAGATATATATATATATATATATATTGTTACGATGATGCATTGGTATATAAAATAATATTAATAATGTCTAAAATGTTGTCGTAAGGTACTCTATTAAGTCTTACTTATTATAACAAAAAAAAATAATTAATGTAGTAGTCGTAAATATAGAGAAATTAGGAATAGAACGTTTTGGAATATTCCAGAATATTCCACTACATTCGAGACAATTCGAAAGTTTCTAGAAATGTGCAAATTAGGTGTTAGCCCTTATAAAAATAGGTTTTGGGCAAAGAGTTATCAGTTGTTACCAGGATGCTGACATTATCAACTCTGGCTTTGATTCCAGGATCGATATATAACCGAAAGAATCTCTAAGAAGTTGCTGACCAACTAAAACTTGAAAGAGAACCTCATGGAACTATATGGGCAAATACATGTCTTTGACTCTTTCATTGGCTAAACTAATAACTATTCTTTATATACTCATTTAAGGATTTCCAAAAAGTATAGCACTTAACTTCTTCGCCAACTAAACTGGGTAAAGATATTTGATACTTTACCTTCCACTTTGTAACAATATATATATATATATATATATATATATATATATATATATATATAGCCATCCTGTTCCGTGACATATCAGAAACCATTCTGGATCTCTTGCATGTATTGATAATGCCATCTGTATTTGTATCTTTCGATGTTCCAGGATTTTCTAAACGTTTTCAAGTTTTAGCAGTCGTGTTGTAAATCTTCATCACCAGCAACTGATTGTTGCTACCATCCGGGCTTCATTTTAAGATATAATTCACAAAACCTTCTTTCATTCTTCTCAGCCTTTCAATATCCTTTGTTTGGTCATACGTCTTCTCTTAACTCATAATTTAGATGTCTTCGATAGTATGCTTCCAGGTTTTTCTCTACAACAATTTTCTGGTCTTCAATTATGTAAACGAGAAATCAAGGTGGACAATTGAAATCATTTTTCATTTATCCGAACTGAATCCATTCTAATATTGTATTTCAATCAAGCGTCTTGATATTCAACGTTTAAAATTTCAATTAAGAACACCGGAACAATTATGTTTGATATAATTTAAGTTGGTTCTGATTTTAACAAGAAGCTACCCGTAGAAATACAGGGAGTGGCAAAATCATGGAAACACATTGAAATTTCTTGCAAATTCATTTCTATATGGGGTGGGATTGCCTTTGGTATTAATTACAGCTTCAAGTCTGCGTGTGGGATTGACTTGTATAAAGTTTGAATTGTTTCCAGAGAAATATTTATCCATTCTTCACCTAAAATAGTCGCCAGTTCTTTCAATGATGTTGGCGAAGGATACGGACACATCACATATTTTTTTCTAAAATGAACCATAAATGTTCAATGATGTTAAGATTTGGAGACTGTGATGGTCAGATGTTCTACTTCAATAGAATGCCCCTCGTGTCATTCAGCTAAAAATTTAGTCAAATGAATGGGTGCATTAACATTCTGAAAGTTGGCATTTTTCTCCAGAAACAGCTCCTGAACCAGTGGATGAAGTTGATCACTTAAAATTCTTAAATCATCCTGACTGATGATTTTAATATACTTAATTCAATAAGATGTGTAAAAAAATAATTTTAACAAGAAAATGATGTCCTACAAATCAACAAACATAAAAATAGACAAATTCTGATATTTTAATCACATTTTCCAAATTATGCTATTATGGTTCTACGGGATTCCATTATTTTCTTTATTCCCTGTATATCTGTAATCCAGCTTCAGGTGTTTGCGTCAGAAAAACGAGAGGCACACCAATAAATAAATAAATAAATAAACTGGTTAAAACCTTAAACAAAGAGTCAATTTTCGTTTTAGGTCCCCCTTCAAACTTATAGAAAATAGCATTATGTTGAACTCAAGTCAACAATTAATTATTGAAGAAATTTACCTTTATTGATCTGAACATCCAGAAAAAATCGAACTACATCTCGTTCATTTCGTCTCCTGTAACTCTCACGAAGTCATGTAATTAACTGCCGAATGACTTTCGGCGTAGGTAACAAATTTCGGCCTATTTACTTCCTTTACTGAAATTTCTGCCTATTTACTTCCTGTAATGAAAGTAATACGCGGAGAAAAAAATCACGTATTACTTTCATTACAGGAAGTAAATAGGCGGAAATTGACTTCGTGAGAGTTACGGGAGACAAAAAGTGCGATATGAAGTTCGATTTTTTCTGGTCGTTAAGATCAATAAAGGTAAATTTCTTAAATAACTAATTGTTGATTTGAGTTCAGCAAACACCTTTGCACAGAAATAATGCTATTTCGGATAAATTTGAAGGGGGGAAAGCCTTCGGGACTTAAAACGAAAATTTACCAAACAAAGTGTTTGAGAATGATTTTTCTCTTCATACGTTTTCAATAATTCAGGTATTCGAATATCCAGAATTTTGATAATAATCTGAAAATATTTTTTCAACCTCTGCCCCAAGGTCTCCACATCATCGAGTAAGTAATGTTAATGCATAATCGTATCGGAGAGAGCGGAGATTAAATATACAGGAACAATCAGAAGTCCTTGTCACCAACATGTGAAGTGCTTGGTTTCTTTTCACTTCTCGGTCGCTATCTGTGTGTTAAGTGCTTACTTTTGGCAAACTGTCATTCTCGACCCAAACCCACTGCCTTTCCTTTACTTGCCTCACTTCCAAAAGATCCAAAGTTGGTTGCTATAGAATGAAAACAGTTTCTGTGAAGCAAAAGAGTAAAGACAAAAGACAATAAAGCTTCTTTTGGATTTGGGCCTCTGTTTCTAGGCCGGCTGAGAAAAAAAAGAAATATTTAGACGTGTCAATCAGTACACATATTACACCATATTGACAGGACATTAACTGATATCCTTGGGAGACTTTCAATTAATCTAATGTGGCACTAAACCATAGGTTAGAAATACTGTTTAAGAATCGAACTCTCAACAAACTATCTTAAATTATTTTTCACCCAATATAAGGCTCAAGAGCCCCTGAAAATAGAAGGTTACTAAATGAGGTTGTTTCCAAACAATCAAAGTGATAAAACTTCTTGTGCTTGAAATATCACTTGTGCGTAATGGAAGAGAGTACAGTCAGCTAGTTAAGTGTCATACGTGATACACGCTTGGACGATTATGTCTCGAAAGAGACATGACCGACTGGGCAGAAAATTTTCACGCAGTAGGTTGTCATTACTTTCTGCGGTAGACTGGTTGCCAGCCAATCTGTCCTGTTATTTTACCCATAACTGGACGGAAGAGGCAGATTCCTACCTTTCCCAAGGGTATTTGTGCGTAAGTGATTGCAATGAATTAAACTGGAATTCGAACTCGGCACCCCGATTTGTCGTCCCGATATCCACTGCACCACAACGCACATCCGTGCGTGATGGATGAGATTGCAGGCACAAATACAAGGTCGCACAAAAAGAGGCGTTTGTAGAAGAAACTGTTATAATTAAAAATTTCAGTAGATTCGAGACAATTCGAAAGTTTCTAGAAATGTGCAAATTAGGTATTAGCCCTTATAAAAATAGGTTTTGGGCAAAGAGTAACCAGTTGTTACCAGGATGCTGACATTATCAACTCCGGCTTTGATTCCAGGATCGATATATAACCGAAAGAATCTCTAAGAAGTTGCCGACCAACTAAAACTTGAAAGAGAACCTCATGGAACTATATGGGCAAATACATGTTTTTGACTCTTTCATTGACTAAACTAATAATTATTCTTTATATACTCATTTAAGGATTTCCAAAAAGTATAGCACTTAACTTCTTCGCCAACTTAACCGGGTAAAGATATTTGACACCTTACCCTCCCCTTCTTTCCTCGAAACACTCACCAGTAGTAAACTCTGTTTCTTGTTTTGAATGCAAGAAAAATTGTATATTTAAATGCATCCTCGTAACAATATAGCCATCCTGTTCCGTGACATATCAGAAACCTTTCTGGATTTCTTGCATGTTTTGATAATGCCATCTGTATTTGGATCTTTCGATGTTCCAGGATTTTCTAAACGTTTTCAAGTGTTAGCAGTCGTGTTGTAAATCTTCACCACCAGCAACTGAACTCTCAACAAACTATCTTAAATTATTGTTCACCCAATATTTTGAAGAACTGAAAAAAATATGTGATTTTAAATGTTTTTGATTTATATCGAGGTTAAAGTATATCGAGGTTAAAGACCTCTGTGAATTTTTAAGATTTTGTTTGAAATTCAGTTTAAAAATATCTTCAAATTTTGGTAAAGTTTGGAAATCTGTTATAGTTAAAGTTTAAGGTTTCTTGGTGTAACCTTCTGAAGTTCCGCAGAATCTGTGATTTGAAGAACTCGATTTTATGTTAGAATTTCGGCCTAAGTCGGACTTTTGCCTGGAATTGCTGGAATAGAATTGTCGGCTGCATTTGGTTGATCTATCTGTGCATGGGTGGGACCCAGTTGCCAGTCTGGTTGCACGAGTAAACTCATGTGGCAGAGGTACCAGTGACTTAAGTTCGTCGAAGCAGATGCCATGAAAATATTTATAGGACAGAGGGAAGCCGCATCCCGCCGGTGAGAAAGTGGCTGGAGTCGAGCCACCAAGCCAGTACGACTTATATTACTTATATCTCCTTTGCAGCCTGTTGAGATCACTGAGATGAACAGCGAAGGCGCTTGACCATATATGACAGCAGTATAGCCTGAATCAGAGTTAAAATATCTTTTTAAGTTTCCATGGAGGAAATTGAAGAATTCAAAGTTATTTTTTCAAAATTATTATAGCCGTTTTTCTAAGCTAGGTTAGAAGTTCCTCTAGTTTAAGGGTGGAGGCCCAATTATCCCTACACAGAAGCGCGTTTTTTTAGCACCTAGCAAATATAAGTCATTTTAATTAAGTGTAACACTCTTGCCTGTGACGAATCATTAAACTGCCACTCGGCTCATCAAAGAAACTACAATACCTGAAAGCAAACCCTTACCCGGTAAACAAATGAAAAAGTCGATTGCTTCAAAGCGCCCGTCCTCACCTCTTCATTCCTAAAATGGAATTGATGGTAATCTCGCCAGTTGACCAAGTCAAGCAATGAAAGGATAAGGAATATAATTCAGATTCGCATCACGACCTTCCATTATTTGAATATTTTTTCTTTCTCTTTGTTTGTCAGTGAGTCAACTGCTCGCTGCTTGAAATCACCACACTTGGTATGAGCGAACCGTGGTCGAAGTAGACGCAGCTTCACTCGTTGTAAATTAAAAGGTGAATAGCCTGTATCATATTGGGTTTAGTGTGGCGTCAAATTGCCGAGAAGAATTGAACACTGCTTCAGTCCGATTAAAAATTACTTTAAAATTACTATCTTTAATAAGAATCACAAAGTTATGCCAGGCATTTAGAGGATGTCCCATAATGATGGTATACATTTTAAATGTACGTATCTTGGATTGTAGTGCAGTGGATATCGACTCAGGCCTAGAAATCGGGGAGCCGATTTCGAATTCCAGTTGAATTCATTGCATTCACTTACGCACAAATATCCTTGGGAAAGGTATGAATCCGCCTCTTCCCTCCAGTTATGGATAAAATAACAGGAGAGATTACGTTCTATAGCCTTGGCTGGCAACCAGTCTACCGGAGAAAGTAATGACAACCTACTGTGTGAAAATGTTCTGCCCAGTCAGTCATGTCTCTTTCGAGACATAATCGCCCAAGCCTGTATCACGTATAGCATTTAACTGACTGATCTTGGATTATAAAAATAACTTAGAGTACAAAATACAATTAATAATGATATACATTAGGGTGAATATATTATCTAATAGTTTACAGTTTCTTACAGGTATCTGATTTCTCTTTTGGTGATGTGAACCTTCATAATGTCGTGCACTCCGGAAGAAATTGCATTCGTAGTGGAAGCATACATTACCAGCCAAGGATCCATCGTTGCAGCCCAAATGAAATCCAACAGCATTTTCGAAAGCAACGGTCACTACCCCGAAAGATGATCCTGCGTGCTGTTACAAACTCCCCTGAAACAGACAATGCCTAATGTGTTTGAAATGAGAGAGCGATCTGGTGCAGTTTACTTTCGGAGTGGTGAAGATCTCAAGGATGCAATTTTCAAATCTTACAAATGTTAAACTCTTGTATATAAGTTATGTAATAAATATATTTAGTGCTCTATATCATTTTTATAATCAACGATACTTGATTTTTAAAATTTGCACAATTATTATGGAATACTATATATATATATAAATATATATATATATATATATATAGTATTCCATAAAAATGGTGCATATTATTAATTATTAAAAAATAATTGTGCATATTATTAATTATTAAAAAATATTTATATTTTTTAAACTATATATATATATATATATATATATATATATATATATAGTTTAGAAAATTATAAATATTCAGCAATTTCATGAGTAATACGTATTTCGCTGCTGATCTTACAGTTCGTCAGACCCAAATGATACAACAGTTCATCTTCAAAATATTCTAGAAAATAATTACATACAGACGCTCACGTGTCCATATTGAGAATAGACATTTGTAACTGTAATCTCTCTCTCTCTCTCTCTCTCTCTCTCTCTCTCTCTCTCTCTCTATATATATATATATATATAACAGTTAGTTAAGTGCTATACGTCATACACGCTTGGGCGATCATGTTTCGAGAGATATTATCTTTGAGATGTAGTTTGCCATTACTTTCTGCGGAACACTGTTTGCCAACCAAGGCTATAGAACCCAATCTGTCCTGTTATTTAATCCATAAGTGGAATGCTGAGACGGATTAATACCTTTCCCAAGGGTATTTGCGCGTAAGTGAATGCAACGAATTTAATTTAACTGGAATTCGAACTCGGCCATATATATATATATATATATATTAATGAACGAAATGTTCACCACTTGCTACCTAGGATTCAACAATTTCATCTCATGAGACAGAAAGAGAAAACTGCATTTCTTGACACGAACGCTGAAATTCCTACCGAAGGGGAGGGGTCGAATAAGGTTGTAACTTGCCACATGAACGGGTCTTTAGTGTCTATACTAGCTCCCTCACCAGCCGTTCTGCTTGTGAAGAAGGTGACATGTTAACCAGCAGGATGAGAAACAAAACGAATCAAAAGGAGGACGCGATTCTTATTGGTACTGATACAACTTTGTCTATACTTATATTGCGCGGGCACATTAACATAAATGGATATTTTTCCTCACCATTATGTAATACACTATAGTTACAGCAATGTTCTGAAAATATGACTTAGTATAACTATTATTAATTTACAGTATTTAAGATATTTTTTTCAGATTGAGGATTGAAAAATGTTTCGAAGAAATGAATCGTGTAGGTTTCACCGAGGAGCATCTCGTGGATTGGCGCTACAGTATCACAAAGAACTGTACCAGATCAAATAAATTATTTGAGGACTTTCAACATCAGTAACAACTAAAATGAGTAGCACATGTTTCTCGAAGAGACAATAATGACATAATCAAGATGATAACGTTCAACAGTGCCTCAAACGAAAGGCAAGGAAGAAAACCCTCATCAATACGGTAAAGAAGATAATGATTCTTGGACTTGAGATCCAAGAAAAGCTTGGCCTTTTTTTAAAAAATTAACTGAGAAAAAATTTTATAAACTTCATACGAAGGAAGCACTTGATGCCATAAAGGTTTATAAAGTCAGTCTATTTATAAAGTTTTATAATATGCTTTTCTGAAAAGAAAAAAAACTGAAAAAGATTTGATAAACTTCAACCAAAGAGACCACCCATTAACTGCTCAGTCAATGAATGTTTCCTTATAAAGAAACAATTATTATTACTTTTTACTATTTTTCGTTTTAATTTCAATTGCACTTCATTGGATCTAATACAATTGTCATTCTACGACTGTTAGTAAAAATAATAATAAGAAAAATTATTTTAGAAGAGAGCAACAGGTTGGCAAAGTGACGCCATGGTATAAACATACCAAGCATATTCATCATTACGCACAAATGATAAGGATAAACCAAAAACATAGCCAAAGTTACGATATGGGGACAAGTATTGTTAAAGGTAGCACAAAACCTTGAAAATTAATCACGGTTAGAAATAATTTCAGGTCAGATAATCCAGTCAGTTCCCAAAAATCGAAGTATGACTCCCAAGTCGACTTGAAGGCTTTATCCATCAAGCTTAAAATAAATACCGCTTCAACTCCTGGTTATTTCGACACATGGTCATAGATATACAGTGCGTCACCCGCTAAGTACTCTTACGTCTTATTAAATTTCTAAAAACAATCATATTAAAAATGTCTTGCGCATATTTTTTAAATTCCATGTCCGTTCAGGACGTGAATGATCATAGCTGTTCGCAGCTGTGATTGCCCGGTAATAATTTTGAATTGTCATGTATTCTTGGTAAAGAGAAGGAAGTGTTCACACGTTGCTTTATCCACGGTTTTAAATTAAAAGTAGTACTTCTCATAAAAGGGATAATAGTCAAAACTAGAAAGCCGAGTTGAATCTTACACACACACACACACACACACACACATATATATATATATATATAGAGAGAGAGATAGAGAGAGATAGAGAGACATGTAATACAACTGTTTACTGGTCTAATTAAATAAGTGACCAATACACTACCGACCATAAGTTTGGGACTACTTAGATTTATTCTCTAAGAGAAAGAAATAAGAAATTTTATATCTTAGAAGAATAATTATAGATATATTTCATTGTTGCTCACAAGTGTACGATAATTAAAACCAAAATTAACATAGAGTAATTTCAAATTTAATTAACGTTAATTCATATTTTATTATCATAAAAAAAACAACCACGAGCCTTTATTACTGCAGAGCAAATCCTTGGCATTCTTTCTAATAACTTATAAAAATAAGTTAGTGAGAGTGATTTCCAAGCATTTAAACAACATTTGTTCATTTTTAGGAAGTTCATTTCGAAATATACTATCAATTTTATCCCTTATTCTCCTTCTTTAATAATGGTTTCTTAACTGCTACACAGCCTTTAAGCCTATCAGAAGTGAAGTCGTCTCTTAACAGTAGTAACAGATACTGGATGTTGCCAAGTAGAATTCATTTCAATTGTTAATTCCGGAGCGGTTTTTTCTTCGTCTTTTTTTTTTATCATATCACCCCAAGCAAGGCGGTAACGCCACTGATGCGCAGGGGGCTACGTAAGAGTAAGAAAATTGGAAAAGAGAAAACCGGAAACCACATTCTAAACAGGGAACAAAGGATGAGCCTCTACACCTTTCAATAGACGTGGGTGGAGTGTGAACCGAGCGATAGTTTAGTCTATCTACTCCAATTGAGAAAAAAAAAACAGAGTAAAAGAATGGAAAAGAGTAAAAGATTGGAAAAGAGAAAACCAGAAACCACATCCTAAACAGGGAACAAGGGATGAGCCTCTACACATGTTCAATGGACGTGAGTGGAGTGTGAACCGGGCGATAGTTTAGTCTATCTACTCCAATTGAAAAATAAAAAAAAAGTTTGTGACTTGCTAAGTTTTAACTTAGTTAAAGTCCAGTCATGAAATTTTGGCTAGAAAAACAAAATCAATCCTTCAATTAAGCATAAAAACTTTAAAATTAAGCAAAAATTAAAAGAAAAATGGCTTACTTTAATAATATTTTAAGATATGATTCATAATTGTTTCTGCCGGCAGTAAAGAAAATATTTTAACTTTTAGGCCCGGCTAGATATGATCAAGTGACTATCCTCTACAAGAGATGTTACTCTGGGCCTACCAGTTCTTTTTCTGTTAATATTTAACTCAGTTTCATGAAGTCGTTGAAGGCAATAATGCACGCCATTTTTTGATAGGCTTAATTTCTTAGCGATAACACGTTCAGAATATACTTCTTTCAAAAGAATTTCAACCTGAGCCCTTTTTTCAATGCTAATCTGTTTCTTCCTTGTCATTTATACCGTACTAATGTGGTTTACAAAATAAATAAATTATACCGTAATTATAATATCTGAATAAATCTGAATTCTCGGCAAAATCTTGATCACAATAAAAGGAGTCAAGTAGCAAGCTGAGTAAATGTTTACTTTAAAGTTGAAAAGAATACTTTTTACTTGACATCTGCATAAGAATAACAAAAAGTACAAACTCGGCGAATTTGATTCTGCTAAAAATGTTTGCGTGGTCCCAAAATTATGGTCTGTAGTGTAAGTGTTCGGTCTAATTAAATAAGTGACCTATAAGTGTTCGGTATATATATATATATATATATATATATATATACACACAAGTATAGGTTAGGTACGGATGGAATAATATCCCGTATCCAAAGAAACATTATGATTAATAAGTGCTCAATAAAAAGTAGAGCTTTTTTTATTTAGAATTAATAACATAAAAATGTTATAATATCACTACAATAATACCCATTTTGTTTCGATACTACCGAAACAAAATGGCTACTTTTGTCGTGATATTACAACATATTTATGTTATAAATTCTAAATAAATATAATATAATATAATATATTGTTTCATTAGTGTCGAGACAAAATAGCTACTTTTGTAGTGATATTACAACATATTTATGTTATAAATTCTATATATATATATTCTGCGGATGACTATATATATATATATATATATATATATATATTTGTGTATCGAGGAAGCAGATAATTTTCTAAACATATACTGTTAAATATAAGACACAATGAATGTCTATTATATTTAATATATATATATATATATATATATATATATATATATATTAGAACATGTCAAAACTATATATATATTATATTTTAGGACACAATGAATGTCTATTATATTTAATATATATATATATACATATTAGAACATGTCAAAACTATATATATATATATTATATTTTAGAACATGTCCAAACTACAATCTACTCGTTTGTAGTATGGACATGTTCTAAAATATATTTTATAAGAAATATTCACAGCTCTATTTCTCTATTGAGCACTGTTTTAAATTAATGTTTTGAACGTTGCAAATATTTTTTTCGTTCATTATTCATTTGGTTATAAATATATACCATTATTATTATTATTATTATTATTATTATTATTATTATTATAGCATACTGACATAATATATCAGGTCGGTGCAAAAGTATTTGCCGGTTTCTAATAGGGGCATTTTAAATCATTTTAAATTTGTTTTATGCATATTGTTACTACTTAAACTTATCACCATGATCTAAATCTAAACTTATTTATAAATGGAACTTTGTCTCTGTGTGTGTGTCTTTGTGTGTGTGTGTGTGTGTTCGTTACCTATAGACACCAAAACGGCTGAACCGACTTTCTTGAAATCTACACAGTTGTACTATAAGCGTCTGCGGGTGGTCTTAGCTCGGTTTTGTGTCGAGGTACCCCCGATAAATATCGAAAATCGATAATCGAAAAAATCGGGTTATAGAACGAGTGGTCCGATTTTACTCAAATTTGATACACTCATAGACAAAGACATAAGAAACGATATTCAGAAGTTTCAAGGTTTCAGTTCTTACAATAGTGCAGAAAATCGATAATATATATATATATATATAAAAAAGGCAAGATGTCTGTGTTTTGTCTGTTTATCTGTCTGTATATCCTTTATACAAATCCACAATTTTTATCCGATTCTCACCACACTTCACACAAATATCCTTTAGGCTGAGTCTGAGCTCCAAGACCATGGATTAGTTTTAAAGCTTTCATTACACCCGAGCAACGCCGGGCTATTCTGCTAGTTAATTTCTAACTTCTTCTTTCAGTTTTTTAAAGCATAATTCATATTTTTCTGCAATATTCTCACCCATGTACTTTTCATCTCAAGAACACATTAGGCATGCTCTAATCTATGAGTTTAACGACATCTTCAGACACCATTTTTGGGTAGGCTTGTTACAGGTGATGAGAAGTGGATTCTCTACCATAACGTTAAACGTCGGTGACCGTGGATAAATCGAGGAGAAAGACGTTTTTCAGCAACCGAGAGCAGGACTCCATCCCAAAACGATCATGTTAAGCATATGGTGGGGTTACGAACTTTTCGACAACAGTCAAACCATTACTGCTAATCTCTATTGTGATCAATTTCGTCGTTTGAAAACTGCTTTGATCCGAAAACGACCTTCTTTAGTCAACAGAAAAGAAATCGTCTTCCATCATGATAATGCTCGTTCGCACACAGCACTACCGACCAAAGATCTCCTAGGAGAATTTGCTTGGGAAAACTTGCCCCACCCTGACCTAGCTCCCTCGGATTATCACTTATTTCGAGGATTACAAAACCGTTTAGATTGCTTAGGTTAATATCGCGAGAGGAGATTGAACATAAGTTAGAATCATATTTCACATCAAAACCTAAAGAATTTTACAAGCGAGGCATTTATAAACTCGTTGACAGATGGAATCAAGTTATAGAGATCAAAGGTCATTATTGTTATGATTAAAGATTTTGAAAAACACACAGTTTTTCATTTCGAAGACGAAATTTTAAATCGGCAAAAACTTTTGCATCGACCTAATAGCTATAAAGTTTCGGTAGTTAATACACCTTCACTTAGAGCCTGTTTCCAGTACTCTGAGACCCTCACTATCTTAGCGATTTAAAATTTTTAAACAATTTCGAAAAAAAAAACTGTATATAAAATCCACATTTTTCATACCTAATGTTGAATGCGTTAAAATTCTTTAACATTTTAACAAGAAAAATCTCAAGCTGATGTTAAAAACTGACGCAAAACATTGTTGATTTATTTAAAATGGAATGTTCACTTATAACAATTTGTATTTTGATACATTGCACTATCTTTTAATTATTATTGTTGAATTGTTCACGCATTGCATAGGACCTTCCATTACTGTACATAATGTGGTGACAATAAAATTTGTATTTTATATGAATACTAATTATAAAAGTTGAGATGTAGTAGGATGGGAGCCGTATTATAGATTTGATTAGGCGAGCAACGAGACCTTTGCACCGGCACTACCAATAGCCATTACGCTATCTACACACCCTCAGTCATATTAGGATGAGGGATAAACAAAATGTGGATGAAATATTTTTCTTAATTTCGACAAGTATTTCTTTTCGTTTTAATTTATTTACCTTTTAATTTATTTACCTTGCTATTTTCTTTAATTTTATTCCATTGGTCGGTGTTTTTCTTTCGCAAATGTATTGAGCCATGTTTTAAATTCAGCCTAACGGTTCTCTGTGGTTGTCTGAAATATACAATAGTTTGTAAGCCTGCTTTAAAATATAAATAGTAATATTTAAATACCTCATTGCTCCTCATAACAAAGGTGAAAAGTTCAGAAATGATCGACAGTTATGACCAATTTATAATGACGTACGTTGAAGATCCCGATAGATTCCGATACAGGTTTTGATAAAGGCAAGCTGAAGACATTTTTCTTGCAGATAACTGTCCCTGCTTAAGAGATAAGGGCAAAAATGTCAAATAACGCTACCCCCCGACTAAGTATGCATACAAAATTTAAAAAAAGAAAGAATAAGATCATTCGATTATTTTTTTCCTGGATTATATTAATTATGCCAAAAAAACACATCTTCAAATTCTTATCTGAATTAACATTCAAAAATATTGATAAATAATTCTCTATGTGTTTTTTTTATTTTAAAACCTTTTAGATGGAATCAGGAGTTCTCAAATCCGACATATTCTTTATCGTAATATTCATATCCAATTATATATATATATCGTTATAAGCACTCACAAATATCTTGCAGGCATTTATAATAATAATTATATGAAATGTTTTTCTTGAAGAAATATAAAATAATAATTGGCAAAAGAAAGAGAAACATACAAAACGAAAATGAAAACATTATCAGCTTCCTACTTTCGATTTAGCAAATAATGAATTTTTTACCAATTTAAAACATGTACTAAATTTTAAATTAGAGATGAAGATGAAATCAATTATTGCTTAAATCAAAAAGTAGAATAAAATCATATGAATTTTTAGAGATATTTTTCACGATTTAATGACAGCAAAAATCTTGATTCTCCTGGGGCCACATGTTATTGTACCTTCTTATTAAGACATCTGTCTTTGTCAAGCTATGAAATGTTTAGATGTCTTGACAATGAGAAAACGTTAAAAAGATGCCTGTTTCTAAATCAAGTCGACCGTATTTCAATGACACTCATATGGGTGCAAGACAACTTAACACTGCTGAATGAACACCGCCGAGTGAGTGCCAAGACAACTCGACACCAGAACAACTCAACACCAAAAAAACAACCTTTTTTTATAACTAAATGATATGTCCCGGAAAGGGATATCTATCTATATTATTCGAAGTAGCTAAGTGGTTTTGGCAAATGTAACCGGGTAGGACAATCTAGCAAGTAGCCGTAATGGACCGGTACTCACCGTAGTCGTATGCAGTATGCTTAGGCGTAGGCTTATGCAATAGGCGTAATCAATAGGCGTTCCAATAGGCGTAGTAGTAATTATTTGCCCTCCCACATAGGACAAAATGTGGAACAAGGCTTTTTTAATGTGGGTAAAAAAAATTTTACAAAAAAATTTACAGACTAATGTTCCCCAGACGAGACTCTACTCTTCGGTGGAGTCTCGACTAGGCCATCACGTAATACACGCTGTGGGCGATCATGTCTTGAAAGAGACATAACTAACTGGGCAGAATATTATCCCGCAGTAGGTTGCCATTGCTTTCTGCGGTGGACTGGCTGCCAGCTAAGGCTATAGAACCTAATCTGTACTGTTATTTAACCCATAACTGGAGGTAAGAGACGGATTAATATCTTTCCCAACGATATTTGCGTGTAAGTGAATGTAAGGAAATTTAACTAGAATTCGAACTCGGCTCCCCAATTTCTCGTTCCGAGCCTACATCCACTTCATCACAACGTACATTAACCAAAGTGAAAACTCATAGAGCTTTCTCAAAATGAATGCTAATATTGGCGTATGACAACAGAATAGAGTAATACCTTTTCCAAGAGGTCCGTTTCACCAATGAATGTCTTGCTGCTCTCGATGTAAGAGAAAAGAAGAAGCAAACCGAAACTTTGTGGGTGATTAATTTTTTTCTACTCAATAATCTCTTTTGCACAGGTGAAATGTTGCCAGTCTCTCTATCGCTACTTTAATAGCAAATATTTGAACAAGCAAAATTCGTCAGTTTCACCAATACAGACCTTCATAGCAAGGATGGCTGTGCCACGTACTAACGGTCAACACATTCACATTTCCTTGGTATCCTATAAATAAAGGACACCTCGGCGTGGTGTAATGGTTAGCAGGCTTGTCTCGCTAGAACCAGTCACAACTGAGTAGTAAGTTCAATCCTCATTGGGTACCCAATACCTCGGCCTTGTGCCACATCTAAGCAGCGCTTAAAAAATCAAATATCTTATAAATAAGAAGGAAGTTACACTTCAGTCAACTTATTTCCTAAAACTATTATATTATGAAAAGTTCCCAAAAATAGGCTTACCGAATAAACTAAGATTTAAACACTTCAAATTAACAGCCAACAGTTAGATACCCTATGTATCCTCATAATCACTTTTTACTTCATCACTTTACACCCTTACAATAACCCTATTCAGGAGGCCTCTAACTTGAATGGCTTGAATACTGCTGCCATGTCTGGTCGGGTGTCCCTGCTATTCACCTAGGGATACTTGACAAAATCCAAGAATATTGTGATCGATTCCGACTTGGCAGCTCAGATACAGTCACTTTCTCACCGGCGCAATGTGGTTTCCCTGTGTCCCTTCTACAAATACTTTCACGACTTCTGCTCTGATGAACTAGGCTCTCTGGTGCCCCCCCCTATCTACGAATTGACTCGAGCCACAAGATTAACAACTAGGTCCTACCCTTTTAATGTGAAAACAATAAAATGCAAACGCAAATTTTACTCCAGCAGCTTCTTTTCCCGCCTGTGGAATTCCCTTCCGTTTACTTGCTTCCCCGACAGCTACAATCTCCAAGAATTCAAATGTAAATCAATAGTCATCTCCTATCTCACTGACTTGCATCTTCTCTCTCATGGTCCTTTCTCCGTCCACTCCACTCTCACAAGTATTCTCATCCTTCTCTCACCCACTTCCTGATTCCCTCTATAATCTGTCACTCTTTCTCATAACTTTCCTCCTATGTAACACCCCTGCGCACCAGTGGCAGTAAACTGCCTTGCTTGGGGCGATATGATTATAAAAACAAATTCGTTGTTTGAATTTCATAAAACCCTATTAAGGGAAGGTTTCTTTTAATATGTCCATCTGACAAGAATGGTTTTATTTTTGAAAAGTCATGAGGCTTGATTATTTCATCCAATGTGTGTGCACATCTGTATATGGTTCAGTAGGGTACCACACGGTTCAAGTCAACTCTTACCTTAGAGCTACAAAGGATGAAAATTATTGAGAACTATTGAGCTATTGCAAGTTAAAACACCTGTTCCCGTACGATCATCGGAGTTAAGCAGCGTTGAGCCTACTTATTACCTAGATGGGTGCCAAATTGGGAATAACAGGTGTTATAATCTTAGATGTGTGGGTGGTGTAATGAAAAACGACTCGGAATTGGAGTTTGGAGTTCGAATTATAATTGGGTTCTTTATATTTTGCTACTCGCATCTGTCCTTGGCAAAGCTATGAATCCAACTCTTCCTCCACTCCCAGCTATGGACTTCAAAGGACATGTATTACTAAATTATTGTTATTATCTCTAAATAAATTATTATTATTATCTCTAAATAAATTCTTCGAATCTAAAAATATTTTTTGGATTTAAATAACCTGAAAAATGTTGACAAGTTGTTTAAACTGAATCAATCATTCTGTCGGGAGAGAAGAAAAAGGAAAAAGAAATAAAATAAACTGATTAAGAAAGGTTGTTAGAGAACACGTCACAGACGTTAAAAAATTGACTAAATCAAAAGAAAGAAAAAAAGAAAGAAAGAAAGAACGGTTGGGCAAACTAAGATAAAATGGCTAAGATGAAATATGAAAAGTAAGGAACTTAAAAAGCTGAAGAATTAGGACTCTAAACTTAGAGTGAAAAGAAGAAGAAGAAACAAAAAAGAAGCAGATGCATGTGAACAAGAAAAAGAAGAAAAGAAAAAAGAAAGAAAAGAACTAAAAAAGAAAAAGAGGAAAAAAGAAAAAGAAGCAAAACAGACGTAAAAAGAAGGAGATAAATGAAAAAGAGGAAGGAAACATGAATAATAAGGAGAAGCAAAAAAGAAGCTGAACAAAAAGAAGAAGCCAAAAAGAAGAAGCAGAAGAAAAATAAAAATATATAAACAAAGAAAACAAAGAAGAAAGAAGAAAAAAGCAGATGAAAAAGAAAAAGAATATGCAAAAAGATGAACAAGAAAAAGAAGAAAGACTTTTTAGGGGATGAATATATAACGCAAAAAATAAAATAAAATAAGTTCCAACTCCTTTAAATTTCTATATTGACCATGGGAGAGAGGTTGATATGACATATTTGTGACCCCTTTCAGATGCAATCGTCTTTGTTCCTTGACACCACTTTGACAGATTCACCCTTTCGTTCCAGTGTCACCATTCTTTCTCTACTTTTTGAAATGGTCACAGGTCGTTGAAGACCTACGGTGCCTCTGTTTCTTCATGGTGTTTTCTCACTGGTTGTCACAATAAGCATTAAGAAACATCTTTCGAATTATCGGTGCCGGAAGGACACTGTGTCCCTCTTCCAGTTGGTTGACCTCACAACCTGTCAGAGTTTGTTCCATTTATTCAGTGCGGAAATGCTTGCATGGTGCAGCTAGTGTGGATCGAACTCACAGCCCATGGCGAAGCAATTTGCCATTGTCCTACAAAAGCTGCCTCCATTTTAATGGCTTGAGCTTCATCAATCAATATTGCAAGAAACTGCATATCGAGGTGCCATTTAAATGAAATTATATACATATATGCATGTGGGCTCATACATATTTATATGTTTCTTTACATACATACAACGGTCTGCGTGTATATGTATGCGTCTATTCTCTGTGTGTGTGTGTGTGTGTGTGTGTGTGTGTGTGTGTGTGTGTGTGTGTGCGCCTGCTAGTGTGCGTAGGTGAACAAAAGTCCTCGGCTCCAGGTGTTTCCCAATATATGAAAATACCTATTTTAATTCTTTGTTCAGAAAGTAATTTTTACATAAAACACACACGCACGTGTGTGTGTGTGAGGGGGGGGTTATCACATATATATGCATGTCATATATATGTGTATGATTCCTTGTGGTTCCATGTAAGCCAGTACGACCTTCCGTAATATCGGGTCATCAACAATATAAAGTTCCCTAGCCAGGTTTTTCAGGTGAGCTGAGGGGCTAAATAGTAATCACGATCAAAAACAGGGCGTGGATTAGCGTCAATGACATATCTAGCACAGTTGGATAGACTGGGTTCCATAGCTATATACGCAGTCATTGCTAAGGGATTATTTATTAAATTTAATCTCAACGACTATTTCAAATATCAAACTGTTATAAATAGTTCGTGACTGACGTCATAGTTTTTGAAATTCTTTCTAACGGCCTAAAAAGAATTTAATTTTTTATCACATTTCTAAATTCAGTCACAGTCCGTAACACTAAAAACTTCACACTACTAAAAATATAGCCCTGATGATAGCTATAACAACCGAAACATTATTATGTTGTCCACCCCAAAAATAAGTCCATATTTTGTTGTTTCTCAAATATTTATATTTATTTTTATCTATCTATCTATCTATCTCTCTCTCTCTCTCTCACACACACACACACACACATATATATATATATATATATAGTCATTCGTAGACAGATCTGTTTCGCTGTATCATAGCTCATCAGTACGGTTAGACTCCGATTGTTTTTTAACCCAGGATTGAAACCCGACCGAATTGGCGTCAGTCGGCGATTCTACCTCTGAGCTATGGGCGCTCGGTAGAAGGAGGCAGCCTTTTTAGCATGTATATTATCATTATACATGTATAATAGCTGAGAGTGTTCTAATTCATTGCTGTATGAACGATGCGTAGATATTTCGCTGTATCACAGCTCTTCAGTGTGGCTGTTTGCTTCAAGCCGGGGTTGAAACCCGACTGATTTGACAGCAGTCGGATATTAACCCACCAGTGACTGTCATATTTTGGCACGTCAGAGAAAAACCGATTCCATAGCGTGTAATATATTTCCGAAATTTGAATTACACCAGCAGTGAGAATGTTCTATCTAGTAACCGCTTAACGGGCATTCAACACGGTAACCAGAGAATATAACGAAAAGCCGTAAATAACTGCTGCTTATGAAATTTTCCTTCTCTATATTAATCGCAAGCGAGAGCATAATAAGCCATCTACAGACAAGCCTGTTTCGCTGTAACACACACACACACACACACACACACACACACACACACACACACATATATATATATATATATATATATATATATATAAGGCAAGAGGTTTGTGTGTGTGTCTGTCTGTATGTCTAGCTGTCCTTTAAACAAATCCACAATTCTTATTCGATTCTCACACAAACGATTTTTAGGATTTCGGTCCGGTCATGGTTTACTTATTCTTCCGATTTCTCCCCGTTTGCGAAAATCGATAGCCCGATATCCGATCAGGTCTGATTAAAGTCAGGATTTCAGTCCTTTTATCTTTTGTTCTTGCTGCAGAATTTGCTCTAACTTGGTAAAATTATAGTTTTTAGTTTCAAACATTGGTAGATCTTCTCAGATGACTCATTTTCCCCAATATCGGAAATCGATACCCCTGATATTCTATCGAATCTGATTAAAAGTCGATATTCAGCCATCAATGTAGCTCATTTTCTCAATTTTTACTCATGATGGGTCCGATAAGTTTTCATGGACTTAGGTTAGTTTATCTTTGAATGACTTATTTGACTCCGATATTGGAAATCGATACCACGGTATCCTATCGGGTCTGATCAAAATCAGGTTTTCAGCCATTTTATTTTGGTTTTTGCTTCCGGTTTGGCTCTAAGTAGGTATCATTATAGTTCTTAGTCTCAGCCAAGATACCATTTACTCAGAAAACTTATTTAGCGTTCAAAATTTAGTTTGCGACGGAAAACTCATTTGACATCGATACCTGAAATTAAAATTTGACTAATATTCATTCATTTTTCTTTCAATCTGCTGTTTCGCTTTGACTGGAAACAACTATTGCTTTTTAGTCTTTTGTGTCAACGTCCAAAGAGTCTGAGCTCCTGGATCATGGATTAGTTTTAAAGCTTTCATTACACCCGAGCAACGCCGGCCTATACTGCTAGTAAGAGATAAATGTAATAAAAGCATCTACCTACCCACAATCTAAAAGATTCCTTAAGAAACATTCTGATCGAAAATATTAAAATTATATGTAAATCAAATTACTAAAAACATCTCGCTATAAGAGAGGCGCTGTATGCTAAACATCTCTCTCCTTACAACCTCACCTTGTTTAATAATGGGAGTGTCGTGCAGAATTTTTTAAAAATTTAGAAAAACGTCCAATGAATTTCCAGCCGTGTTCAACACCCGAAGTCTCGGAAGAAACGCTCCTATTACTATTCAATACAACACACAAATACTTATAAAATAATCAAAACTTGGAGAGAAACTGACTAAAGTAAACCTACGTAAAAATGGCTAAGGAAGTAGACAAAAGCGTCTGAGACAATGGAAAGCTATGGGCATTTTTTGTACTCCCTCACTCTCACCAAACAGAAAAAATGCAAGAACGCTGGAAAAGCTGAATACAAAATTAATAAAATCTTCCTTACGCGTGATATTTAACGAAAGATTTTTAAAAGAAAGTTTGCGACCAATCTTGGTTTTAATATATTTCCGTTAGTCACAATCCAGTTTTAGCCAGTCATGTCAGAATCAGGTTGACACGATACGAAAAATATTGGTTGGCCAATTATTTTTGACTCCCTGTTTTTGCAGATTTTCTTACTCTTCTAGCTTATGTTCATTTGTTATGTCCCTAGTTTCTGCAAAAGGAACACTTATTATTAGTATTATTATTATTAGGAGTAATAGTAGTGTAGTAGTAGTAGTATTCTATTACTGCTGTAGGTGGTACTCTTCAAGCTCATTCTTAGAATGCTACTGGTATTCAGTATTCGGTCTCCAGGTTTTCCAGGTTAGACGAGTGGCTAGACATCCAGCAGAATCAAAAGCAACGCCTTTCAAAGTGTTGATGACCATCTAGCAAAATAAGGAATAATTAGTACCAAAGAGGCTTTCAATCAAGGTATATGGAGTGGAGAGATCAGATGCCAAGCGGCCCTATCATCGCAGTAGGCCGTGGGACTGATGATAATCACAGTACTTTATAAATATATATTTTTAATCCGACATTATTAGTTAGAACTATAAATATAATATATATATCTGGCCTTTTTGCTGGTAGATATCAGCATCTCACATCTGCGTCCCTGTTCTCGGGTAGAGTGCGGATTCGTTGTATCTCTGTCCGTGAACAGATATGCAACCGAAAAATTTATACTGAGAGGTGCCTGATCCCGGAAAGCAGTGTCCCCCGGCGGTGCAACACCTTTGCACCAAAGGAGTGGATCAGTGGTCGCAACCGAGGCCAGCCTGACTTACGGTTGCAGGGACTGGGCGGTTTTTGACCTTTGCCTGTGCGCACTAGTTTGGGCTCCCCACGTAAAACCTCGACCTTTTATTTATTTTTTATTTTATTGAACAATGAAAATAGTAACTGACCAAAATCAATAAGTCCTACTAATAAATTATGTGCTTTCCGTGCGAGGTAATCTGTATTGACTTTTCCAACTGGCAAACAAGTTTTATATCCAAAGTGTGCCCATACCAATAAAGGATCCATGGTATGTTTGGGAGGCAGACTTTTCTTTAATAGGACGTCTCGATCTAAGCCGATTGATAGCAATTCAAAACATGTGCAACCACAAAAAATAACTTTTATACTAATTATACGCATATATATATTGTGCGATGGGTAACTTGTTGCCATTTCGTATTTCTAATTTCGCGCTAGTTCATTGTTTTCAATTTTTCAGCATAGTAGGGTTGATTGGGCGCCGTCTGTGAGAGAAATAGCACCATGACTCAAGTCACTCAGCCATAAATTTGAAAAAGGAAGCTCCAATACGAATATTTCAGAGTGTTTGTGTGTAAGGCAGTTCAGAGGATTTGAAAACAGTTTGATGAGTCTACTGTCACGAAGGTGTTTCGTGTGATCATTAATGATGGAGAAGTTATTGCTCCATTCATCTTCCCACAGGTTCTCAGATTCAACACGGAAACCTATGTCAAGTGCCTTGACGAAATAGTGCTGCATGGGGCAAGTGAATAGACCCAGTCGTGGCTGTCACCCAATATGTCACTCCAATGTCACTCCAATGGAGTGCACTTGAGCGAGAGACCAATGAAAGCTCAGAGGTAGAATCGCCGACTGATGTCAATTTGATCGGGTTTCAATCCTGGCTAGAAGCAATCGGATGTCTAACCGTACTTATGAGGTGTGATACAGCATATATATATATATATATATATATATATATATATATATACCCTTGTGCAAATTTATTGAAACAAATCAAATTATATCTTCCTTGGGTCTTTCACACTTTCCCTAATCATGTATACGTTGTCTCTTGTTTATCTCTTCCGAGAGCTTTTTCCTTTACGTTTTGGACTGAGGACTGATGGATCCAGTTTGTTTCTTCGCCGTGATCAAACAACTGACAGTTAAGGCCGACACCAACAATATCCACGATCTCTCTATCTCAGCTTGACAGTGTGCTGGTGCAGCGTTACAATTTTCATAAGATTCCTTGGAGTAATGGCCATCGGAGACAATGCCCGCAGGACAACTAATCGACAGTCAAGACGATAATGTCTGGACGTGATAAACTCTGTTGCTATTACAGATGACAACAATATTTTTCAAGGCCAAACAACCCCGAAAATGGATTCATTTTACTGCACACCCCTGCAAATAACCAAATCTAAGAAAAAAACAGAAATCGATAACACCGTCACTCCAGTGGGTTTAAAACTGACTGTGTAGTGAAAGAAAGAAAACTAAATAAGTTGTTTCAATTAATTTTCACAAATATCCATATATATATATATATATATACCTTTGTGAAAATTAATTGAAACAACTTATATATATATATATATGTGTGTGTGTGTGTGTGTGTGTGTGTGTGTGTGTATGCGACTCCATTTCTTGTATTCGACCAACTGAAATAAATTATTCTTATTGTAAACTTAATTTAATTCAGTAATCTCCTGTGGGCTTATTAAATGTTTAGTACGTCTCCATGCGTTTCGTAATTACCACAGACATACATGCACACAACGCGGATACGCACAAAAAGCGCGCGCACACCCACACGCACACACACTGAAGCCTTTTCACTGCCCTTTTCATTGTGAATGAGATCAACGCCGGCATGATGTTTTAATCTTTCTCACCCTCCCCTACCTACCACTGTCTTTCTTTTTCTTTTTCTAGCACAGAAGAGTAACCCTCTCTTATAGACACTCATACTTCCTCTTTCACAAACGCATACGCTCTCTTATTATCGCTCTTTTCTAATTCGGTCGCTCTGCTTTTCCCTGCTAAGATCTTTTAGAGAAATTGATATAGGCAATGTGGAACGAAAAATCGAGGAGCCGAGTTCGAATTCCAGTTGAATTCTTTGCATTCACTTACGCACAAATACCCTTAGGAATGGTATAAATCCGTTTCTTCCCGCCAGTTATAGGTTAAATTACAGAACACATTTGGTTCTATAGATTTGGTCGGCAACCAGACTACCACAGAAAGCAATGGCAACCTGCTGCGGGATAATCTTCTGCCCAGTCAATAATGTCTCTTCCGGTACATGATCACCCAATCGTGTATCCCGTATGACACTTAACTGAATGATTGAATGTAGTTATTGTTGATATGACCCCTTCTTCTTTTTATTCGTTTTCTTTCTCTTTTTACTGATGACCATGCATTCAGTAATCCTTTCTTTTCGCTTTCTTTAACTACTTCTTTAAATAGGTCTTCTAGTGTCCCTTTGATATTAACAGGCCAGATAGAGGGAAAAAGAGACAGGGGAAAGCAACGGATAACATATTTGAAGGACCTAATCAGGTGAATGACGGAACGAGGATTGCATGGTGTAACAGGAGAAGGCGTGCTCAGAGCCACCAGGGATAGGGAAATGTGGAAGGTCATGATCGTCTACGTCCTGAAGGGACGAGGCACATGGAAGAAGTGTTCCTTTTGTACCAACTATCAGCACTGTATCATGTGCATATCTTTATGGTTAATGACGAATCCTGGCATGCCTTCGAGAGCTCAGAGAATTGTCTCGCTGTATCGATTGAATAGATCTGGTGAGAAGATACATCCTTGTCTTACACCTCTTTCTATCTTTGTATATCTGCTGAACTCATTTCCTGTCCGTATGCAGTCGGTTTGCTGCCAGTACACTTCCTTGATTGTTCTAATGTATTTCTCGGGTATATCAAGATTGCCAAGCGTGTCTGTTAAGTATTTGTTGCGTAGTTTGTCGAATGCCTTTACTTAGTCTATGAAACACACGCAAACGTCCTTCTGCATTTATATTGCCTTTTCTGATAAAATTCTAAGCATAAATATCGTTTCAGTGTCCTTGACGCAACCGCACTATTCATCACTTGTCCTATTTTGGCCCGATTCTGCTGCGCGCTATATTTATCATAATCCGGGTGATGAGTTGTGTTATGTGGCTCATTAAGCTGATTGTTCGGTGGAGTTCACATTCCTTTGCGCCTGGCTTCTTAGGCAGTGCTATAAAAATTGGTATATCGCTTTAGATTTTTTTTATTTTGTTTACACCGAAGTCTTCTAAGGCTGTCATCATCAATGCTGTCTGTGTTCTGCTGCTTTGTTTTTATTCAGTTTGGCCAATGCAGATT
Source organism: Ascarosepion bandense (assembly GCA_037127315.1). Classification (NCBI taxonomy): domain Eukaryota; kingdom Metazoa; phylum Mollusca; class Cephalopoda; order Sepiida; family Sepiidae; genus Ascarosepion; species Ascarosepion bandense. The sequence goes on along the minus strand of JBBBDQ010000927.1, from coordinate 163,482 downwards.
CCACTTCCGATTTTAATATTTCCGGCATGTCGGTATTTCTGTGTATTATCGGTTGCTCTCCCTTGTCTTGGATACGATTTTCTACATATTCTTTTCATCGTTGAATTATTTTCCCTTTCTCTCCTATAAGCATTCTATCCTTGGATCTTATGCATTCTTTTGAGGAGTAAGTCTTTTGTTCTGTTATTTTTATTATTTGTATGCATCTTTTTTATTATTAGTCGTGCTCAATCTCTCTATTTCTGTAGATTTATCGTTGAGACATTCCTTTTTAGCCTGTCTGCATTTTGCTCGTTATTTCTTTGTGTAGTTTCTATGTTTTCATGATGGTATCACTCATTACAACGGTTTGAACTCTTCCTACAACTACATATACTTCCCCTCACAAGAGAAGGGCAGAGCTCAGGGAGTGAGAAATCCACAGGAGATCAGCATTAGCATATAGACAGAAATAGCCAAGACTACTACCGTACGACTATTGCGAGTCCCAGTTATAGCATTACTTTCCTAACCCGTATTTATTCGTTCTACTAACAGAGTTTAACGTATTGTATTTTGCTGTGTTAATATATATTCGTTGTTTCCTATTTTGGTTGTTGCTGTATTATTTTCTTGCTGGACTTTTTAACCGGATCCACGAAACATATCTTGGCAATGTTTTCTGTCTCTTTTGAATCATGTCAAGAATCTATCATTGATCCACTTTTTTTTCAGTCTGCGTCTGTTTTTCTTTAGGACGATGTTGTTTGCCGATGTCACTAACTCTTCCTTTAGCGTGTCCCATTTTGAGTTTTGTTTCTAAATTGTCCTTCGTATTTTTTTCACATTGTCCGGGTATTTTTCCTGTAGGTTGAGGTCGTTCCCAAGTCTGTGGAATTGCAGTCTGGATGCTACATTAGGCTTCTTCAATATTAAAAGTTTCATCCTTATTTTACATATAACCGAGAAGTGGTCGCCTAATGCGATTTTCTGAACGTACCCACGATTTTCCGTGAATAAGCACTCACTCACCAACAATCTAATATAGCGTACAATGAGGAACTGGCCCACGCTGCCATTCCTCACTCTAGAACCATTAGACGATGTATTTTCCTGCCGAGCCGCGTAATTTGCCGCCGCACCGAATATTATTCCGACGCATTGTGTATTCTTCTACCGCACCATTTGCGTCGTATGTACGAGGCAAACGACATAAGATGATAAAAACTAATGTAGATTACCTCTTAACAACGAATCGTCGTAGGTCTGGACTGTTGTTTATCGGGTACTTATTAGATATCATTCTATATTCAAAGAAAAATAATTTAAATTTATCTTTAGGATGTTTTTTTTTTTAGTTAGGGAGATATCTTGTCTCAAAAGTCTCACACACCCGCTCTTACAGTTCGAACTCTGTCCAGGCCTGTAAAAATATCGCGACTCTTCTAACCCTTACAAAGAATATTAATGCGTTAAACCAAAGAAAGAAAAATGTCGAAAGGTCAATTTGAATCTAGAAAGCCATTGAAAAGGTTATGTGGAATTAAAGACAAGAAATGTATATCTTTTATTATTTAACATTTAACAATTAAATACATAAAAAAAGCAATATTGACTTTTTTTTCCTTTTTACATATTCTTAAATTCTAAATGTATGCCGATACCCCAGCTGTTACCCCCGGTTGTCCGTTGGTCAGTCGGCTGAATATGAAACGAACAAGAACGAAGACAAAAATGTTTCTAAGAAAAAAAAAACACGAAAGAAATACATTGAATAACTATTGTTTATTCGAATCTTTTGTATTTTGTACAATATACTACCGGGGAAAACATAAAAGTAACACAAAAGGCATTGTATTAATTTCCATTGCTCCGTAATCTTTCTCTTTCTTTATTTCGTTTAACATTGTGCATTTGTGTTTCGTGTTGGCTTTCTTTCTTACTTTTTTTTTCGGCTTACGCCTTGATCTTTTATCTTCTTTTTATATGCAAACTCTTTTTCATGTATTTGTCGAACAGCCATTATATACTGAATTGAGCCTTATTCAAGCGGCTTCATTCTCTTTGTCCGTAATGACGCCGGATCGTCCACAAGAATAAACTTTGGTTAGCATGAACCTGACTGGCTGACTTTAACTTTGCTTGCTTGTTTGCTTTATATTTTACTTTGTATTATAGTGCGTTCATATTTTGTTGTTTACTTGGATACATATTTACAGTGTAGACATAAGTAGTTCCTCTGAATTGTATATAGGCGCAAATAAACTTAACTTTTCTTTTAAGCATTTCACTCCAAGTAAGCCCGTAAAGCCACTAATACCCAAGAAGTTACTGAATGTTAGAAATATGAGAAAATTATTAATAATAATTAGTAATTAATTCCACTTAATATGAGTGGAATAAACTGAATGCATGGTAATCAATTTTAGTATGACGTAACCTGTGAGATGAAAATGGGCCTCATCTGACGTCCATAACTTGCTTAGAATTTACCTTGATCCATGTTTACTGAAATGGCAGAGTGTTTATTTCATGAGGCCACTGTTTTGCAGTGCTGCCACTTGCTCATGTGTGCCAATACACACTTCAAAAATTCCCCTTTTTTTTGCGGGGGGATACTAAAATAAAGGAGCTGCAGAAATTTAAATACCTGGGAAGTGTTCTAACAGAGAACAAAAAGTGCGATACGGAGATCCGGAGGCGTATTAGCAATGCCAAGGATGCATTCCAGAAACAGTGTCCAGAAAAGAAGAGACAGGAAAATCTTGCTGGAAACCAAGAAGAGATTATTGGATTGTACGTGATATCTATCTTTCAATATGGCAGCAAATGCTAGACAATCTCATCAAAGATGAAGGAGAGACTTGAAGCAATTGCAAAGTTGTTCTACAGAAGGATGCTGAGGATACCATGGACCGAACATGTGCGCAGGGTTTTGAGCGGATAGACTCGAGAAGGAAACTGATATTTTACAAAAAGAAAACTGATGTTTTGGGAACATGTATTAAGGAAGGGGATGTGCGTTGTGGTGCAGTGGATATCGACTCGGGACGACAAATCGGGGTGCCGAGTTCGAATTCCAGTTGAATTCCTTGCATTCACTTACGCACAAAAAGGTATTAATCCGTCTCTTCACTCCATTTATGTGTTAAATAATAGGACAGATTGGGTTCTGTAGCCTAGGTTATCAACCAGTCTACTGCAGAAAGCAATGGCAACCTATTGCGGGATAATCTTCTGCCCAGTCAGTCATGTCTCTTTCGAGACATGATCGCGTAAAGCGTGTATCACGTATGGCACTTAATTGACTGATTAAGGAAGGAGGTTTTCGAGAACCTGATGCTGTCGGACGGATGAGGGGGGAGAGGCACAAAGAAAAGCAATGCATGACATATATCATGTACTTGAGCAGATGGATGGTGGAGTGAAGATTGACTAAGATTACAAGAGAAGGGGTATTACGAGCGATAAGGTATAGTGAGATTTGGAAAGCTATGTCGCCTACGTTCTGAAGGGACACAACACATAGAAAAAGAAGAAGAAATTAATAAAAGAACAAAAATTAACAAGACAACGATAACAAATGACATTACATTAAATTATTTGTAAATCAAAGTTGATTAAGAAACAAGACGCAGGAAAAAATTCTGCAAATAAGTGTGAGAAAGGAAACTGTTATCTTAGAACTTACGGTTGCATTTAACCATTTCATTTGAAAAAAAAATGAGACCAAGCTGCCAATTTAGTACTGCGCATAAATCCGTGAAGTTTAGGTAACAAATAAAAAAAATCTCATCAGAACAATTACCATGAAAATGTTTACAGAAAAGGCCCAGGGAAGCTACATTATGGTGGTGAGAAAGTGAATGAAGATTATGTTGATTATGATATAAAAACTATAAGTGCTCTGCCATTACAGGGTTGTGATAAAGCCACTAAGATGCGAGGGTTTACTAAGAGTTAAAACATTTGGACGGAAGCTGCTTGTTTGATTTTTTTTAATCATTTCACTCTAAGTACGGCAGTGAAGCCACTTAGATGCGAAAGATTACTGAGTTTTAGAGATTGAGAATAAAACAATATGAAAGAGAGAAAACAATAAAAATCAGAAACTAAGAAGACAGAAGATAACGACTGACAGTGCATTTAAATTTTTGAAGATTAAAGTTGATTGAGAAACAAGATTCCGAAAGATAGTTCCACAAGCTAAAAATGTGAGAGAAGACAATGAAAGCATAGAACTTACGGTTACAACTAGCCATTTCAACTGTAAAATCATCAGAACAATTAGCATGAAAATATTTATAGCGTATATTTTCAATCCAAATTCACTAAATTTTAAAATGGTTATTTCTCGGTTGTATTGTCATTCGGATGGCATTGTGTGCAGTGGATATCGGCTCCGAACGAGAAATCAGAGGACCGAGTTCGAATTTCAGTTGAATTCGTTGCATTTACTTACGCGCAAATAATCTTGAGAAAGGTATGAATCCGTCGAGTGCCCCTCCAGCTATGGGTTAAATAGCAGTATAGACTGGGTTGGTAACCAGTCTACAGTAGAAAGTAATGGCAATCTATTGCGGGAAAATCTTCTGCTAAATCAGTCTTATCTTTTTCGAGACATGATCACCCAAGCGTGTATCACCTATGGCACTTAACTGACTGAATGTCATCGGTATTAACAAAACATCACTTGTGCGTATTCTCACAGTAACATTTCCATTAATGACCACTGAAAATCCCTTTCCTGACATTCAATGCACTTCTATATAAAAACTATTAGCAATGCATTTAAATTATAATTATAATAACCTGATTATATCAGTTACGCTTGCATTGATTCTAGATCATTAACAATATAATTCTTCGGGATTCTTAATTCAATTCTGTAGTAAAAATAATGCATTTACATTAAATATATCATGACAACATTCTGTTAGAATCATTTGCATTAATTTCTGACCATTGACTATATCTTCCTTCTTGATGTCAAATTCTATAGGAAAACCATTAGAAATGAATTTAAATTACGCAGCCTTCATTTCAATTAACCGTGAAACTTAGAACGATTACTTCACTACTTATGTAAATTTAAAACACTCTTCATTGAGAATAGTGGCAGATAGCATATAGTTTAAATAATTAACTGACTATTGTTTGAGTCACCTGGAAATAATGTAAGCAAAGCCATACCCGAAAATAAGTAACCTAGTAATCGCATTACTGGATATCGATACCTTTGAATTGTAAATACCGTAGTCCTCTTGCGACAGTAAGACTGACATTAATTCCTGAACATTGACAATACATTAATTCCTGATTTGTAATATTTATTTTCTCATTCCGCTATCGATGCTTAGTGATTAACTCATTCGAGAGTAAAAAGAATATTAGTAGAACAGCGAAGATTTCAAATCACACTGGTGACCGTACAATCAACGAAATTAAGCCACGTCGGATTTCGTCAATACCTTGATGGGTGACCATTTGGACATATCAGGTGCTGTTAGCTTGGAAGTGCGAGTAGTGTAATCCATTTCTTCTCTCTATAAGCTATGGATTAATTAGTAAGACTTGCATCGCTAAACCATTATTATCTAAAAAAATAACACACAACACACACACACACACACACACACACACACACACACACATATATATATATATATATATATACAGGGTGACCCAAAACAACGGGAATTTTTCATGTGTGTATTGGCAGCAATGCAAAACATTGGCCTCACGAAGTAAACACTGCCATTTCAGTAACCATGGATCAAGATAAATTTCTAAGCGAGTTATCGATGTCAGATGAGGCCCATTTTAATCTCACAGTTTACGTGAATAAGCAGAATTACCGTTACTAGGCAGACATGAGCGTCCTTTATACGCTAATAAGGTGACAGTATGGTGTGCCGTTTCATTACATGGGATCATCGGACCTTAATTTTCTTTGAAAATCAACAGGTGATATCAGTCACTGTCACTGCGAATCGGTACATGAAGACACCTGAATTGAACAATTTTTCAGACGTTCAAGATGCCTGGTTTCAACAGCGGCATCACACACTGCACAGCAATCACTGGAGGCTGTGCGAAAATTGTTCGGTAGCCGTGTGATCTCAAGATTCGGTAATGTCCCATTGCCCTCTAGCTTGCCAGATTTGTCTGTTTGTGATTTTTTTCTTGTGCGGCTATCTCAAGAGTAAAGTGTGCCCGACTCGACCAAGAACTCAGGATGAATCAAAACATAATTCAATATGAAATTTACAGTATCCCAGCTGAGATGTTGCAGCGGCCAATGAGGAATCTCAACAGCAGATTTCAAGAATGCATTCGTACAGGAGGACGCCATCTACAAGAAGTAATTTTTGAAAAATGAAAATTCCATCATTGTGACTCTTAAATTGCATATATTTTAAGGTTTTAATTGCTTTGAATAAAATATTTTTTCCATCAATCTTGGTTTCATTGGATTGAAAAGTTTGCCGTTTTTTGGGGTCACCCTTTTATAATCTAAAAGTATCTCTTAATTTAAAGAACCTGAAAAATGTTCATAAAACATTGAAGACGAATCTAAACGTTTTAAAAATCGATTGACATTATAAATTCCTTTTTTGTTCCTTTGGTAATTTTGATCTTTATAAATCTCTAACGATTTAAAGATAATTTTGTACAAAGCACACAGAAGCAAAGGTATAAATACACACAAATGCGGGTTATAGAAGGAGGGGTCGGATTTTAATCAAATTTGATACACTCATAGACAAAGACATAAGAAACGATATTCAGAAGTTTCAAGGTTGCAGTCCTTACAATAGTGCAGAAAATCGATAATATATACATATAAAAGGCAAGATGTTTGTGTGTATGTCTGTTTATCTGTCTGTATGTCCTTTATACAAATTCACAATGTTTATGCGATTCTCACCAAACTTCAAAATTTGACTTACATCCATAAATTAATTACATCCATTCATTTTTCTTTCAGTCTCGCTTTAACTGGAAACAACTATTGCTTTTTAGTCGTTCATGCCAACGTCCAAAGAGTCTGAGCTCCAGGACCATGGATTAGTTTTAAAGCTTTCATTACATCCGAGCAACGCCGGGCTATATAGCTACTACATATTTATAGTTTTAAGGTGTTATATTTATTGGTGAAAGTAGTCAATATCGGGCATAGAATATATAAAACTATACATAAACGCAACCTTCAGAGAATGCGTTTAAGCGTGAAATAGACTGATGCCGTTGGATGTTGACTTCAATGTTAGCTTTTACACAAACACATACAAAATCGCATACACACAGATATATATATATATAGAGAGAGAGAGAGAGAGAAAAAGAGAGAGAGAGTGTATGTCTTCCACAGACAGATCTGTTTCGCTGTATCATAGCTCATCAGTACTATTAGACATTAGATTGCTTTTAGCCAGATTCAAACCCGACCGAATTGACATCAGTCGCCGAATCTACCTCTAAGCTATGAGCACTCGGTAGAAGAAGGCAAACATTTAGCGTGTTATATACCATGCAAACATAAGCCAGTAACCAAGAGCGGTCTAATTTATTACTGAATGAGCGATTCGTATATGCTAGAGTAGCTACTGTTTTTTCAATGTCTACCATTTGTCCGGAGTGCTCAATCAGGGTTGGGGAGCGTAATATATATATATATATATATATATATATATATATATATGACATGTTGTATACATATATATATATATATATATATGACATGTTGCATATATATATATATATATATATATATATATATATATATATATATATGAATTTAAATATTTATACACAAATTTATATATTTATATAAATATAAGAAAATTGTAAATATAAGAAAATTATATATAAATTTACATAAATTTATATATTTATATAAATTTATGTAAATTTATATATATTTATATATTTAGATATAAATTTATATGTTTATATATTTATAAAGGAAAACTCAACACGTCATTTAACTTGGTTATATAATCAATTTTGATGACGTGTTGAATTTTCCTTTATAAATATCATATTGCTCTGGATAACATGCACTGAGCTCTCTATAGATATAACATTTAATATTCTATATCAAGTTGATCTTGCTGGATTATCCTCGCTGTTTTCGGACCTGACCGGACATCTATACCTATATATATATATATATATATATATATATATATATATAGGTCACCCCAGTTTTTTTTAAAGTAATGATGCATTTCATAAATGAAAATGGAGTGGTTCTTTGCAAAATTTTACAAGGCAAGGAAGCAAAGATGAACTCGTAAGAATCACCATAAATTTTCTTCATTCTTTCATTGATGGAACTACAATATAGGTAATTGTTAAATATTTATAAGTTCATTTGATGCACATGTTATTGTGCAGTATTAACAAAAGAACCATTCTATTTTCATTTGCAATTATTCACTTGGCAATAAATACTAAAAAATTGTACGAAATACATATTTTTCTCAAACACTTGGGTGGGCCAATAATTAATAATTATGGCCGGTAGTATATATATATATATATATATATATATACCTGCGTGTATGTATGTGTACCAGTCAATGAAACAATCAAACACACACAGATTTTCTCTTGTCTGCCTGTTTCCGGAATTTAAATTTAGTTAAATTTAAACACCCTTACAAAAAAATTCCTTTTTTTGCTGTTTTTAAACCTTTTCTGTAAATATTTTTTAACAACCAACACAAATCTGTAGATGAAATAATCTTATTTTAGGCGAATTTTAAAAAAAACTATACAGCTTTTAAACAAAAGATATTTGAAGAGTAGGTTGATGACAGAACAGGGGTTGCGAGAAGTTACAGGAGAAGACATGCTAAGAGCCACCAGGGATAGGGAGACGTAGAAAACCATGATTTCCTACGTCCCTAAAGAACAAGATACATAGAAGAAAAGAAGACGTTTAACTGACTGACTGAATATAGCGTTTACTTTTCAAGGTCAACTGCTGATAAATTACAGATTATTACTGAAAGTTTCTATCAAGCTTTACATAAAAATAGTGAAGTTCGGGCTGTTGATGTGGACATCACGAATGCATTTGATAGGGTTTATCAAGTTTGTCTTCTGTTTCCCAAGTTGAAAGGTTTTGATATTTCTGAACGAATTTTTGAATTGATTCAGTCTTTCTTATCAAATCGTGAAATGAAATTTTCTTGAATGGCCACTCTTCTAGATCTTTTTTGTATTTATACAAGGATTCCCAAGGAACCAATCCTTGGACCTAGTTTGTTCCTATTTCTTATCAACGACCTTCCTAATGGCATCATTTCTCAATTTGGCATCGATGCTAATGAATAAATTTTATCTCTTTTCTTAATAGTAAATTTGAAGTATTTATAAGATCATATTGGTAGCTGATCTAAAAATAGCCTAAATTGGTCATTTACGGGATATTGTCTTGTACATCTCGAAGGCATTTGACAGGATTTTCCATACTTGTCGTCTTTTTCACAAGTTGAAAGGTTATGGTATTTCTAGACGAATTTTTGAACTGGTTCTTTAGTACTTTATTTTATTGTTTTACATTAATGCAGGAGTCTCTCAGGGTTCCATATTTGGACATGCAATGCTGTGCAAAAGTATTAGGACAAGAACTATTTACTCAACAAATGCTTTAACAAGAAAAATGCTTGTTACAAAATAAATTTAATATCTAGTATAATAGCCTTTCGCTTTTATCAGAGCCTTCATTCTGTCAGGCATTGACATCGCAAGTTTCTTCAATGTATGTAATAGTATCTCCTGCTAAGCAGCTTATAGTTGTTCCCAAAGTGTGTCTTGCAAAGTAACATTAGATTTATCAATTCGAGAGGGGGAAGAAGAAAAACGTCAGTCATATAGTCAAGATAATAGATGATAGAATAATGAGTAGTTTTAAAATAACTTGTTTAATAGAAAATAGGAAAAATTAAATATAACTTCTTTTTAATACATTTCTTTTACAACTAGTTTTAAATAATCATTATATATGAGCAATTTACTTGACTTTTCACCCTGTGTTTGAATTTCAGTGAGTTTTTAGGAAAATCACGACTGTTCTAATACTTTTGCACACTACCGGTAGTGTGCAAAAGTGTTAGGACAGGGGTGATTTTAAACATTATTTTGATGCCTCATAAAAGATAAAATAGTTCTTGTCCTAATACTTTTGCACAGTACTGTATATATACTAGGTGCGATTGGTAAATTGTCGCACTTATTTTGATGCATCATAAAAGATTAAATAGTTCTTGTCCTAATACTTTTGCACAGTTCTGTGCGTTGTTCCTAATTGTTATCAACGACCTTCCTGATGACACCAATTATCAACTATGTATTTATGCTGATGACACAACTATTTACTCCTGTCTTAGTGGTAAACTAGAAAGCGATTGGCAAGAGTAATTAATACAACGAGAAAGAATAAATGCAATGAACTAGACTGGTTTCAAGAGTGAAAATAAAAATAAAATGAATTACATCCACACCTAAAATGAAACAATGGAGGTAATTTAATATTTAAAATGATCCGTGGTAGGTAATACCATATTTGCCATTTGAAAGGTAAAAATAAATTTCAGTCATAAAACTGGGAAAAATATACCCAGAAACTTTAGCCAGTATCATTAAATCTCTTTTTTTCTTTATAAGTGTATTGGGCACATTTATATCGAAATGTTTATTGGTATAATTTTACTCTGACCAATAATTGTTTATATATATATATATTGTCATCCGCAGACAGATCTTTTTCGCTGTATCACAGCTCATCAGTACGGTTAGACTCCGATTGCTTTTTAACCCAGGATTGAAACCCGACCGAATTGGTGTCAGTCGGCGATTCTAACTCTGGGCTATGGGTGTGTGTGTGTGTGTGTGTGTGTGTGTATATATATATATATATATATATATATATATATATATATATATATATATAGAGAGAGAGAGAGAGAGAGAGAGGGGGGGGGGATAGATAGATAGATAGATAGATAATGGTGAGTGAAAAGTAATGCAATCTTTTTTATTATATAAGAAATAAAGAACTCGAACCTATCGTATATCAATACAAATATATACATTACACGTTCACGTCATTATTTCTGAACATAGTCACCTCCTCTTTCTATCTATAAATGGCTAAATCTCGGCTCTATAGTCAATTTTTCACAGAAGCTTTCACTTCTTTATCACCATTATAATATTTGCCTTCACAGTAGCTTTTTCGTTGCACCAAAGAGATGGAAGCATTTTTTGAATGCTTGCATGTGTTTCTTCCAAGCAAACAAATAATTTGATTGCAGCACGTTCCCTCTGTCGGACCTTCAACGCGCCAGACATTTTCATCTCACTCATTTATCCATATATCTGGAAAAAAAAATTAGATAATTAAAATGATAAATGTGTCTCCTACGACAAAATTTGCATTAACTCTTTAGTTACCTTCATATAGATCAGCGATTCCCAAATTAGGGAATATTTTTCCCTGGGGGGAAATTTGAAGCTACCAGAGGAGAAACAATTACACTACCTACTAAATAAAAAAAAAACTAAGATGATTTTTCTCATGTTTGAGAGAGAGAGAGAGAGAGAGAAAGAGAGAGAGAGACAGACAGACAGACAGACAGACAGAGAGACCGAGAGAGAGAGAGAGAGAGAGAGAAAGAGAGAGAGAGAGACAGACAGACAGACAGACAGACAGACCGAGAGAGAGAGGGAGAGAGAGAGAGAGACAGACAGACAGACAGAGAGACAGAGAGAGAGAGAGAGAGATAGCCTGTTGCAAACAAAAGTCCTTTTTATTTGTTACTAGCCGCTCTCTATGACTATGTTAAGTTGTTACTAACTGCTCTCTAACTCTCTGTAACTATGAGTTTATCAGTATATTTGTAGATTTTAAAAATAAATTAGTAAGTAGTTTCAGTGAGTTTTAACTTACCCTTTTCCTCATACACATGAAGGGGAAATCTGGATGGTTGAACTTGGTGGAGGGGGAAATGACAGAAAAAAGTTTGGGAACCACTGATATAGATAGGCAGTTAAGTTTGAACAGACAGACAGACAGACAGATAGATAGATAGATAGATAGATAGATAGATAGATAGATAGATAGATAGATAGATAGATACGAAACAGACACGACTGAGATAGATAGATAGATAGATAGATAGATAGATAGATAGATAGATAGATAGATAGATACGAACAGACAAGACTGAGATAGATAGATAGATAGATAGATAGATAGATAGATAGATAGATAGATACGAACAGACAAGACTGAGATAGATAGATAGATAGATAGATAGATAGATAGATAGATAGATAGATAGATACGAACAGACAAGACATAGATAGATAGATAGATAGATAGATAGATAGATAGATAGATAGATAGATACTAAACAGACAAGACTGAGATAGATAGATAGATAGATAGATACGAACAGACAAGACATAGATAGATAGATAGATAGATAGATAGATAGATAGATACGAACAGACAAGACATAGATAGATAGATAGAGAGATAAATAAATAAATAAATAAATAAATAAATACAAACAAACATATCTAGATAGATAGATAGATAGATAGATAGATAGATAGATAGATAGATAGATAGATAGATAGATAGATGTGTACGCACGAGCTTGGGTTGGTGTGTATCCATTAGTTTTGTAATACTTAGTCTTATCCGGCCAAATTTATAGAACGATAGGCTTGTTTAACTATCACTGCAATAGAGTTTCGATCGTGATTTCTTATCTAACTTAAGCAAGTAAATTCGGCTTGTATTCTCAGTTCTTAATTATTTCTAATTGTAAAGTTTCCCTTCTGGTCTGATTCATGCAATGCTGATTATGAACAATATACAAATTACTTTTAACCATTCCTTTAAATTGCTTTTCTTCATCTGTCATATATATATATCCTCTTGCTTCGGTCGATGAAAATGTGTAAAATATATTATGTAGCTATCGTTCTGCAAAGTTTGGAAACCACTAAACCTGGATGGAGAGACCCCAACAAAGAATTTGTAATGTGATCGATACCGACATAGCAGCTCGGCTGCAGTCGCTCTCTCACCCGCGTGTCGTGGCTTCCCTGTGCCTCTTCTATAAATACTTTCACGGCTTCTGCTCCAATGAACTTAGATCACTGGGTATGAAGTTACACGGGCTACTAGATTAGCAACTAGGTCCCACCCTCTTACAGTGAAACCGATAAAGTGTAACCGCAATTTCTACTCTAATAGCTTCTTTTCACGCACTTCCCAACTGTAGAATTCCCTTCCGTATACTTGCTTCCCCAACAGTTACAATTTACAGGAATTTAAATATAAGGTCTATAGACATCTCCTATCACACTGACTCGCATCCATTCTCACAAGCTCTTTTTCCATCTACTCCACCTACATCCTCGGTATCCTCATCCGTCTATTACCCTCCATCTGACATTTCCCATAACTAACCTCTCTTTTTCATCACTTTCCCCTATGTAACCCCCTGCGCAGCAGTGGCAGTAGAATGCCTTGCTTGGGGTGAGATGATTAAAAAAATAACCTTTTGTAAACAAAAAGAATGTTGGCTTCTACCAATGCAAGATACAATTATAATTCTTTTCTCAAGTCGTCGAATACATTGATCAAGTTAACTAAGTGTGGGTTGCTTTGTTTTGAGTTGTTTATGACTTAAGTAACCATTGTATAGTTCGGTAGGAAAAAACAAAGACGTGAAAAAAGTAAATGAATAACGTAATGATTTCCTGAATGAAACAAACGAAAAATATTTAATTTCAATAGATTTTGAGTTGATCTCGCAAGACGTAATTTCATGGTCCTTTTTTAATCATCTTTTTCTTTTAACCAAATCATAATTCGTGCTTCGAATGTTTGTTTGCTCTTTTGTTTGTTTGTTTGTTTAGCGGCATATAAATTTCTTATCGGGCATTTGATACTGAAATTTACTTTTCCTGAGAGCATTAGTCATTTCTTTGATAAACATATTGTTCGTAATTTTTTTTTTTTTTTTTTTACAAAAACGTATTCTTATAAAAATATATTTTTATTATGAAGATGTATTGCTGCTATATTTACTATACAAATTATAATTTCATACTTGGTCTTGGGTATGACTGTAAGTTGCATCCGGCAGTAAGGCCTCTGAGTGGGAAGTTGTGAGGAGTATGGAACCACCTTTTAATTGCTGTATTTTCCAGGTTCTCCCTGACCCGGAGTGGTAGTACCTGTTGTGGTCCCAGCTATGGGCAAATAACCCCCAAACTAGTTTCAAAGTATTATGAAGGTATACAAATACACTTTTATAGAAATATATACATAAAATAGACTTCTATAGAAAAATATACATTTTTTAAGGAAAAATATTAACAACAATACATTTTTGAAGAAAACATTTTTACCATAACACATTTTTAAAGGTAAAACTTATTCTCAACAAAACATTTTTGAATACAAAACTAGAAAACATTTTCAGTTTTATAAAATAAAAAAAAAATAAAATCTAAATTTCTCACTATAACCGAACATTAAAAAAAAACCTTAAAACCCCAACACAGAGGTTGAGATTCCCTTATGCTCTAATGCCTATGGGAAATGTATTAATCCATTATTTCTCTCTAATTATGGATTAAATAACAACAGATTTGATTATATGGCCTTGGCTGGCAACCAGTCTATCGCAGCAGATATTGGCAACCTGTTGCGGGAGAATTTAAAAAAATGCCTGTCTATACAGGGTAGGACTTGGGACCATACCCTTATACAAATCTCAACGAATTTTTCCACGTTGGAGGAAGCCGACTTAACCCAACCAGGGTGAATGCTGAAGCAGGTACAGGTACAGGGGTTGATAGGCCGTTAAACAAAACTCAAACTCAAACTCAATTTCATAGTTTTTTGACACCAGTTTAGAATTTCACTACTTGTCCATAGTTGTGACCTCCCCCCCAACAGGTGCTTTTTTTACGGGTCAGAGTGGACCTGGAAAAAAGAGCAATTAAGAGGTGGTTTTGTGTTCTTCGAAATATTCCGATCATATGCCTTCCAGGCAGATGTAGTTAGCATCATATACAGAACGGTGCAACGAAATTTAAATTTAAAATAAAAAGAGAAACAAAGTGGAATCTCCCCTTTGTATATGATAATGGACTCGATTGAGTGTACATTTGCTCCTGTCATAGAGAGAACAGTAGATGCAGTTGCAGTTGGCAGTGGAGAGTAATCGTAGAGATCCGTTACAGTTATCGGAGAGTTCCAAGAAATACCGAAGTAAAATAATACAAATAAAATAAATACCGAAGTTACCCAGAGGCCAGAATAGCTCTGAGCTCCACTCAGCTAGAATAATATACACGGATATACTATTTCCAACGAATTCATTTCAAGACTTGTATATATTTATTTCTTACTCATAGTGTTCCCGGATTTACTAACCTGCATTCAAGTTTGTGTATTACGTTCAATATAACCTAATTTTCTATCTCCATATCCGTTTTTGTTGTTCATTATTTTGTGCGGTTCCTCACCAGGAATTCACAACAAAAAGAGTTCTATATAATGTCGAATATAGACAGCAGTAACAACTTCTTGATGCATTTCAAAAAGGTGCTATATAATGTCGAATATATACAGCGAGACAACTTCTTGATGCATTTCAAAAAAGTAAGCAATGTATTAAAAGAAAAACATCTTTGGCTCTAGAAAATAAAATACTGAAACGCTATGTAATACCTAATCTCCTATAGATTTGTGAACGCTGAACAATTTCCTCGCAGATGAAGAAGGAATGTGAAGTGACAAAGATGTAGACCTATCACAGAATACCGAGAATAACATCAACTGAACTTCTGAGAAGCGAGTATGTTTTAAGGAAATCAATACACTCGAGACTTATACTTCTTCTATTTGCTCTGTCCCTTCAGGACGTAGGTGATCATGGTTTTCCACGTTTCCCTGTCCCTGGTAGCTCTGAGCACGCCTTCTCCTGTTACGCCGTGAAATCCTCGTTCTGCCATCCACCTGATTAGCTCCTTCAAATATGTTATCCGTTGCTTTCCCCTGTCTCTTTTCCCCTCTATCTGGCCTGTTAGTATCAAGTTCTCCAGGCTCGCCTAGAATGTGAATTTGGTTGTTGGAAAGAACGTCAAGAGAAAAATCAGGACAATTTGAAAGGAAACAAAGAGAAAACAGGGAAAAACTTCACGTGCCTGTGGAAATGGATGGATCAAGCGTGACAAAGCGAGATTGTAAATAATACAAAGTTGCTTAGAGCAAAAAAAAAAAAAAAATTAAAAATCCACTTTAACCCAACACTTGGAGAGTTGAATTTTTTAGCGACGCTTAGATCTAGCACAAGGTTGAAAATATGGGACACCCAGTGAGGATCGAACTCGTTACTCAGTTTTAACTTTGCTAGCGAGACTATCTTTCTAACCATTACACACGTTGAGATGCCCTGACCAAACACTTGGAGAGATTAATTCAAATGAAAGTCTTAAAAACATCTTGCAAGACGCTTACTACCTTTTTAAGCAAGCTTAGATGTATGGCGCTATACATATCTTTCTAAGCTCACAATAAGTTGCTTAGAGCCAAAAAATTAAAAATAGAGAAGAAATTGTGGAGCGCCATAATATACCACGTAATTAAAGAAATTTCGCATTAGAAGAAGAGAGTGAAATAAATAGAATGAGTGTGTGTGTGTGTGTGTGTGTGTGTGTGTGTGTGTGTGTGTGTGTGTTTTACACTTAGAAAAAGGGATGATAAGTTATTAATAAAACCAGAGACAAAAATATCGCGACATTTAAAATTTTCAGGTATCTTTTGACCGACACTTCTTTAGAAATAATCGTCGGGAAATGAAAACAAAGTATCTGTTGAGAACAATTATTATCAACGACCGATTTTTAGATAACAAAAAAAAAACTAAGTATGGAAAAAAATTTCTCCCAGTTAGGTCACAGCTTCCGCGAACAAGGCCAAGTTTTGGTATAATTCTGTGTGTGCACAGGACATGTCTTTGCATATTAATAATCACAGACTCCAGAATATCTGAATGGAGCTTGGTCTGTATTTTGTGCACGAGAATATCGTTTTGTATAAAATCTAGTGAGTAACTTTTCCCAGAAATATGTTTTTCTGCCACACACACGAAATCCACTTCAACAAAACACATGCAGAGTTGATTTTTTTAAATGCCGCTTAGATGTGGTATAAGGTCGAAACTACGGGGTACCCCGTGAGTATCGAACTTACTTATAATTGTAATGCTTCTAGCGAGACAACCTTTCTAACCATTATACACTTTGAGGTGCCCTGACCAAACACTTAGAAAGATAAATTAAAAAGAAAGTCATATAATAATCTTGCAAGACGATTACTATTTTTATTAAGCAAGCTTAGACGTATGGAATAAATTAGAGTGCTAGATTGCTATGTGATGTCAGTTCTTCAATACGGCACTGCATGCTGGACAATATCATCGGAGATGAGGACAAAAGTTGAAGCAGGGGAAAGGTGGCTTTACAGAAGGATGCTGCGGATATCATGGACTGAACATGTGAGCAATGATGAGGCTTCGGAAAGAATGGTATTGAAAAGAAAACTAATAGTGAACATCAGGAAGAGATAACTGAAGTTCCTGGGACATGCAATGAGGAAGGAGGGCTTGGAGAACCTGATACTGACAGGCTAGATAGAATGAAAAAGAAACAGAGGAAGGCAACGGATAACATATTTGAAGGGCTTGATCAAGTGGATGACGGAACGGGGGTTGAGTGGAATAACAAGAGAAAACATATTAAGAGCCACGAGGGATAGGGAGACGTGAAAAGCCATGATCACCAAGGTCTTGAAAGGATAGGGCACATAGAAGAAGAAGAAGAAGAAGAAGAAGAAGAAGAAGAAGAAGATGGATGGCGCTATGCATATCTTTCTAATCTCACAATAAGAACATTCAGCTTTCCTAACAGGTATTTAGTTCGTAAATCTACTTTACTTTGCATATCATAGAAGTTTTTTCCGCCTGAAACAATCCAGCATTTTATAAATCTACCATCCGCCCATGCATTGAATATTTTTCTTCTTCTTATATGTACCTTATCCTTTCAGGACGTGGGCGATCGTGAACTTCCACGTCACCCTATACCTGGTGGCTCTTAGCACACTTTGTCTTCTACCGTTTCTCAGTCCTCGTTCTATCATCCATCTGTTCAGGCCCTTCAAATATGGTATCCGCTGTTTTCCTCAGTCTCTTTTCCCCTCTATCTTGCCTGTTACTATCAGGTTCTCTAAGCCCTCTTTCCTCATTGCATGTCCCAGGAACTTCAGTTATCTCTTTCTGATTTCTCAATACTAATTTCCTTCTGGTTTCAATTCTTTCCAACACCTCGTAATAGCTCACAGGCTCGGTCCACGATATCCGCAGCATCCTTCTGTAGAACCACATTTCAGCTGCTTCAGGTTTTCTCATCATCTTTGTTGATATTGTCCAACATTCACTACCATATTGAAGAACTGACATCATATAGTAATCCAGTACTCTCTTCTTTGATTCTAGTGAATGTTTTCCATGTCTTAATACTTTACTCAGCTTCTGGAACGCGTCTTTCGCTATGCCAATTCACCTTTGGATATCTGTGTCGCACTTTCCGTCTTCATTTAGAACACTTCCCAGATATCTAAATTTTCGTGCCTGCTTGATTTTAACATCCCCCACCTGTATAGAATACTGCTGCCATATCTGATCGGGTGCTCCTGCTAGTAAACTAGGTCTCCTTGACAAAATTCAAAGGAGAATCTGTAATCTAATAGATCCCGACTTGGCAGCTCGCATACAGCCTCTTTCTCACCGGCCCAATGTGGCTTCCCTGTGTCTCTCCTACAAATATTTTACGGCTTCTCTTCCGATGAACTTATCTCATTGGTGTCTCCTATATATAAATTTACTCGAGCAACATGATTAGCAACTAGGTCCCACCCTTTTACTGTGAAACGAATAAAATGTAAATTCTACTCCATCAGCTTCTTTTCCCGCACTTCCTGCTTGTGAAATTCCCTTCCGTTTACTTTCTTCCCCGATAGCTTTAATCTCCAAGAATTTAAATGTAAAGTCAATAGTCATCACCTATCTCACTAAACTTCATCCTCTCTCACATCCTCTTTCTCCGTCCCTTCCACTCTCATCAGTAGTCTCATCCTTCTCTTACCCACTTCCTGACACCCCCTATAACCAGTCACTCTTTCTCATAACTTCCCCCCTATGTAACCCCCTGCAAATCCGTGGCAATAAAATGCCTTGCTTGGGGCGATATGATTATAAAATAAAATATCTACACCAGGAGTGTGCAAATGTTTCCAGCATTTCATTAAATTAAGCTATAAACAATATTATACTGCTTATCCAGGCGCTAATTTCCAATAAATAAATAAACAAATACATAAAACAAAATAAAATAAAATAAATATAGCTCTAATAGCATTTCCACACTTTGATATGCACATGTCTCAATCTATTTCCCCACCTGTCTCTTTCACCTACACCCAAACAGCTTTTTCCGCATATTTTTCCTATTATATATCTAACAACTTTGGTTTCATTGTATGTTACAATTTGGTTCCCGCGTATAAATTGTTGTGTGCTTTTGCGGAAGTTCGAATCCTCGTCACCAATTGTTATAAACGCCACCTTAATTTTTAACCGCATAAATATTATTTTGTGGGAAAATCTCAAATTGTTCTCGCCAGAGACTGGGCAACACCTGTTGTCCGTGGACTTATTTTTACCTGATTGATAATCTAACAAAACCTATGCTTATTTAAAACCTAAATTCCCGTCTTCTGATATATCACTCTCATTGATCTATCCCGTCGCCCACTGATCTACTGGTGCAATTCGGCCCTCAGCCAAATAAACGTCACAGGAAGTGACGTCATACTACTGGCTATAGTAGTCCACATTCAACAGTCAATCAATTCGTTTTTTGTCCTTCATGACTAGCAAGAATGCTCTACTTTCAGTTTACTGAAGAGATTATTCATTAATTCTATGTGAATCTAAGGAATGTTTGGTCACTGTGTCACGCCAGAAATTTTTTCTCGTTAGATTCCATCT
This sequence comes from Ascarosepion bandense, assembly GCA_037127315.1. NCBI lineage: Eukaryota > Metazoa > Mollusca > Cephalopoda > Sepiida > Sepiidae > Ascarosepion > Ascarosepion bandense. Next base: position 143,344 of record JBBBDQ010000927.1, on the reverse strand, counting down.
TGCACATTTTAAAAGTTCACCTGTGCATTGAATACTACTGCCATATCTGGCCTGGTATTTTTGTAAAGCGAGGTTTTGTTGTGCGTCGAATTTATTCCGGGTAACATCTTTTTAAAATGTACTGCTGGTAATATTTTTATTTTCAAAATGTTTTGCTGGTAACACTTTTCTTATTTTTTCAAAAATGTATTGGTGATAATTTTTTTCCCCAAAAAAACAAAACACAGAACATATATATATATATATATTGAGAGAGAGAGAAAGAGAGAGAGAGTGACCTTAGATTTAGAATCGCTAACTGATCCTGGCTGGAAGCAATCGGATGTCTAACCGTACTGATGAGCTACAAAACAGCATTGTCTTCAGATGATTATATATATGCGACTCCGACTGACAACAAATTGGTCGAATTTCGATCCCGGCCAGAAGCAAGTGGATGACTACATTTATGAGCTGTAATACTGGTTTGTATGTGGATGACGAATATATATATATATATGTGTGTGTGTGTGTGTGTGTGTGTGTGTGTATGTGTGTGTGTGTGTGTGTGTGTGTGTAACTTGTAACATAACAGGTACAACCACGACTAGTCGGTGTAGACCTGGGGATAGCAGCAATTAAATGGTGATTCAGCACCCCGTAAAATATCCCCGTTAGATAAATTGCTGCCAGATGTAATTTATTGTCATACCCAGGACAAATAAGTGTTTCAGTTTGTCATGTAAATTCATTGTAAACTGACTCCCTTACACAAACAAAAACAAATGTAAACATACGATAGGTGTTTGGGATAAAATTCTTTAACTGGAGTGTCTGATCAATAGTAATATATAAACAAAGCACTCCAGATTTAGCTCGTTTACTACCATAATTGGCAGAAGATGAGTAGAGTATAAAAGACACAGGAAACTTTCACTAGAAACAAAGAAGGAAGTTCAAGGTGGCTATGTGATGTCAGTTCTTCATTATGGCAGTGAATGCTGGACAATATCATCAAAGATGAAGGAAAAACTTGAAGTAACTTAAATGTGCTGCCACAGCATCCTTCTGTGGATATCATGGATCGAGCATGTGAGTAATGATGAGCTGTTGGAATGAATAGCAACGAAAAGGAAATTAATATTGAGTATCAGGAAAAGACAACTGAAATTCCTGGGGCATGCAATGAGAAAGCAGGGCTTGGAGAACCTGATACTAACGGGCCAGATAGAGGGGAAAAAGAGACAGAGGATAACAGCAGGTAACATATTTGAAGGGCCTGAGCAGGTGGATGATAGAACGGAGGTTGCGATATGTTACAGGAGAAAGTGTGCTAAGAGCCACCAGGGATAGGGAGACGTGGAAGGTCATGATCGCCTACGTCCTGAAAGGAAAAGGCACATAGAAGAAGAAGGAGGAGAAGAAGAACTGCCTTAATTAATATATGCATCAACGATCATCTCAATTTCGATTCTTGACTTAGTAAGCACAAGATGTTCCCGCAGTTGGTTGCTATTTCTTTCTGTGGTAGACTGGTTGCTAACTAAGGTTAAATATCCGAGTCTGTCCTAATATTTAATCCATAGCCTGGAAAGTGGGAGAAGAAATTGATTAATACCTTTCCCTAGCGTATTTGTGCGTAAGTTAAAGTATCGTGCTCAATTGGAATTCGAACACAGTTCTCCGACTTCCCATTCCAAGCCGATATCACTAACACCACAATTACACCACAACTTTCCTCTCTTTTAAAATTTAGTTTAAAAAATCGATATTCCTGATCTAGATTGCTAAATCCATAGTAACATGAAATAGATTTTTTTAAATATTCTGTTCATGGTGATTACTGTTTTAGCTACTAGATCTGATTCTATTCTCTCTACAGAGCGTGACATTCCTTCTTTCTGCAAGGTTTACTTCAAGATATTCAGCAAGTGTTTACAACTACATGGGACTTTCTACATTCAGTTTTGTATGTAAACTTGTTTATATATGGATCTTTGTCTGTGTGTGTGTATGTGTGTGTGTGTGTGTCTGTGTGTGTATGTCCGTTACCTATAGACTCCGAAATGGCTGAATCGATTTTCTTGAAAATTTACAGTTGTACTATAAGAGTCTGTCAGTGTTCTTAGCTAGGTTCTGTGTCGAGGACCCCCGATAAATATCGAAAATCGATAATCGAAAAAATCGGGTTATAGGAAGAGTGGTCCTATTTAATCACATTTGACACACTCATAGACAAAGACATAAGAAACGATATTCAGAAGTTTCAAGGTTGCAGTTCTTACAATAGTGCAGAAAATCCATTATATATATATATATATATATAAAAGGCAAGATGTTTATGGGTGCGTCTGTTTATCTGACTGTATATCTGTATTTTTCAGCCCTTTTATTTTAGTTTTTGCTTCGGGTTTGGCTCTAAGTAGGTATAATTGTAGTTCTTAGTCTCAGCCATGATACCATTTACTCAGAGGACTTATTTAGCCTTCAAAATTCAGTTTACGACAAAAAAACTTATTTGATATCAATACCAGGAAATCAAAATTTGGCTTAGATCCATTAATTTTTCTTTCAGTCTACGGTTTTGCTTTAACTGGAAACAGCTATTGCATTTTAGTCTTTCGTGCCAACATCCAAAGAGTCTGAGCTCCAGGACCATAGATTAGTTTTAAAGCTTTCATTACACCCGAGCAACGCCGGGCTATACTGCTAGTATATTTCTAAAGAGAACATTCAATGAATATAGTACTGCTGAAGATACTCCGTAAACGATATTCCTTTAGTAAACAGGGGACTAGAAATTTTAATTATTGAACAGAATAGGATACTTTTTCTAACGATTTAAAGTTTTCCTAGCTTTTTTACATTTGGATATAATACCTTTATATAAAAAATAAGCAGGAGTAATTTATGTATTCAGTTATCCGGAATCACTTTTCAAACTTATCCTGATGATCGTGCAACCATCTACCCCACCCCCACCCCCCGCATCAGTAAGAAATCTGGGGCGGTGGATAAAAATAACCTCAGTGGTGATCTCGAGAAGGACCTCCACTCAGTAGTGGATCAGAGTAAGTGGATCGTAAATTTCAATGCCTGTAAAACTAAACTCCTATCTGTCAATCACTACAGGCAATCTATCCTGCCACCCATAGGCATGGACCAAGCAAGTCTCTCTGAAAGCAATACACTGCGCCTCCTCGGCCTTACCCTTTCGTTCGACCTCAAGTGGAATCATTACATTGAATCAATAGCTAAATCCACTGCTAGGAAGGTTGGGTCACTGTGTCGGGCTAGTAAGTTTTTCCACCTGAATCATCTTGCGCATACAAAAATCAACCATTCGACCGTGCATGTAATACTGTTGTCGTATCTGGTCAGGCGCCTCTGCTGTTCGTCTCAGTGTTCTCGACAGTCTCGAAAGAAAAATCTGTAATGTGATTGGTCCCGACCTGACAGCTCAACTCCAGCTACTTTCTCATCGGCGGGATATGGCTTCCCTCTGTCTCTTCTATAAATATTTTCATGGCTTCTGCTCTGGCGAACTTAGGTCACTGGTGCCCCCTTCACAAAAATTTACTCGGGCAACCAGACTGGCAACAATGTCCCACCTTTTTACCGCTAGATCTACTAAATTCAGGCGACAGTTCTACTCCACCAGCTTCTTTTCTCGCGCTTCTACCCTGTGGAACTCTCTTGCATATACTTGCTTTCCTGACTGCTACAACTTCCAGGAGTTTAAAGTCAAAGAAATTTCCCATTTTATATCCACTCAACTCCAACCTTTCCACATCACCCCGTGTATCTTGTTCTTTTGCTTTCTCTCTACCTTCGCAACTGCCTTTACTTCTGTGTTTACATTCTTCTCTTGCCCTATTTTTTTTCATCCCCCTGTAACTTGTTCGTTTTGTCTTCACAATTCCCCTGTCTAAAACTTTAAGTCCCTTATGTAGCCCCCCTGCTCTTCAATAGCGGTACCGCCTAGCTTGGGGTGAAATGATTAAAAAAGGATTGTATTTCTAAGTAAATGATGTAAGATGTTTCATGTTCCTGTCATTAATTGAATTTGAAAGCAAGACAAATTTAATGATTTTACTTATTTAACAAATCACGAAACGACAATGGCCGGCTATGACTCGTTTCCAATTAATTCTACCTACTAGGGCAGTTAACAAATCCCTTTTATAGATGTCTACTCAACTCGCAAGTTGGCTTGTGTTTTATACTACAACTATGTCGAGCAGACTTTAGTTATAGTTTCTGTGGACATATTTTTTTTTCTTTTTAGCAAGGCCGACACGCTCATTCCCTCGCTCACGATGACTTCACGCAAGTACAACCATCGACGTCTTCCAAACATTTCCGTCTACCCAAATATATTCCCAACGCTTGGACTAACGTATGGTGTCATCATCTCACTCTTTTACACCCACTGGTGTGTAGAGCAGTAACTTTTTTTTATTGCCCTGTAAGAAACTTTTTTTTTATGGGGTAGGGTTGTTAGCCCTGCGCCCAACCCCCAAAACATTCTGGGTCCTTACGTTTACAGCATCTGGTATTACCAAATGGTCACTCATCTAAATACTGACCAGGCTCAATGCTGCTTAACTTCAGTGATCGGACGAGAACCGGTGCATTCAACACGATATAGCCGTAGAAAACGTATGGTGTAGTTTTTATTATTTATTCACTCCTCAAAATGTCCGTGAGTTGGGAATTTCTCCCTAAGCTGATGTTATCAAGAAGTCAACTCCCTGACAAACTGAACCGGGGTCTCATGGCCAGAGAGCGAACGTGCTACTTAGACGGCCACGCGCATATCTGCTGAAGATAAATTTCATCTTCGTACAGGTGAGGTCAGTAATTGCCTTATTCATATCGGAACATCGGAAATCAAATCATTAGTTATGTTTGATTCATTCTTGATTCCTTCAAGGTCCTGTGGTTGGGGAGAAGGATGTCGCGAACGAGCCATGAGGATTGTTTTTCAAAACAATCATCTCAGCCACTCGATTATACGGATTGGTGGCAGGAAGCGAATGATATTTGAAGCTCACCTTCCATTTGATCCTGACACTAACCTGACACTGTTCACGGATTCTTGCTTTGTCAAGCGCGTCAGGCTGATTGTTCACTATTCGAATGGGCAAATTTTTCATTCCTCTTGTTCTTTTTTTTTCCATTTTTATTAATTTTCGTAACAGTTTTTTTTTATTCCTCTTCTTCCCTTTTCACTTAACCGTCATATTAATAAAATTTACACCTGCCCCAAGCATTTCATATTGCGATACTCCATTTTATAATCTCCATTCTGTTTTGTATTCCTGATCGCGCATCTCTTGAAAAAAAGAAATACAATGTCTGTTTTTTTTTCTTCTCTAAAACTGTTTTTTTTCTTTTATTTCCTCACGGCTTGCCTTATCGTCACTCAATACTAACAACAACTATTTTTTTTAGCCATTCATAAATTTCATGCCTATAGCTTACTTTCTTCTTCATTGGGAATCTTTTGAAACTTCCCATAAAGACAAATCTTCAAGAGAATTCTTAGTCTCGTTGAACCATTTAACTCTAAATACGACAGGCAAAAAAAACAAAACAAAAAATATTCACAAACGTTTCTTCCTCTTTTCTTTCAGATCTGAATTTCACGCATTCAAAAGTTTAGTCATATATGTATATCCCTGAGGTACTAGTCTCTAAGGCTATATTTTATCTACATACACACTTGATGAAAAATAAATAAATAAATAAATAAACATTATAACTTGTAAAATGTTATAAAAAGAGTTCTGATCTCGGTATCACATATTTCTAATACGTTAAAAATCTTTTTGTTAAATGGCATTTCTTAAAGTTAGAAGCAAAGACGATTTTTAAGCGCTAAGCATTTATGTTAAAAAGACAAATCCGTATTTGACTAAACTTCTGAAATGTATCTACACTATTTACATGATTGAGACTATTGTCCTCATCTTTGCTGCCATTTTTACTACGTTTCGACAGTTGTACGCTCCGGCTTTTTCAGGTTGTAGGAATGTAGCCTGGTATTGAACTCACAACTCTAAGAGTCAAGACAGGAACTAACCAACGTCTACATTCACTTGGCCATGTGAACAAGTAACTTGCAGGGTTGGAGGGAGACCACTCATGACTACCAATCGAAGCTTTACGCAAGGAATGAGGATGATATACCCCAGTGATTGTAATAAAGAGTTCGGTTCGAAATTCTTAGCATCTGAAGAAGGCCGGCGCATATTACGGCCGAAACGTCGTACAAATAGCAGCAAAGATGAGGACAATAGTTTGAATAATGTAAATAATATAAATACTACCTCATCTCAGAAATATAAACAAATACCAGTCACATAATATTGCAGTGAATGTAGGAAACCTCACAGATAAAGAAAGATATTGACGAAAAAGAATTGTTGATCTACATAACGAACGTGTGAGTAAAGACGTAGTTTTAGAGAAAGTGCAAAGAAAAAAGCCGAAGATGAAGTTAGACGTTAGTCCGATGTGCAAAAAGAGAAAATGGAAACAAAAAGGAAACTTTTATTTAACACCAGAAAGAGAAAGCTGACATTACTAGAGCACAGGAGGAAAGAAAGTTTGAAAAATTTGTTATTCACAGGACAAACTGAAGGCAGTGTGGTCAGCGATAAACAACGCGTAACCTGCCTAGCTTGAGCAAATGGATGACGGTTCGAAATTTATGAGAAATAGCAAAAACATAAAATTTATTAAGAGCTACAACGTTTAGGATATCGTGGATTTGCATATAAATTTACTCGTCTGAAGAGAGTCAACTTTGAACTCGAAATACGTATAGCGACTCAAATATCATTATGGACACTTAATGTATTATACAAAAGACAGATAATAATAATAATAATAATAATAATAATAATAATAATAATAATAATAAATATGGAAAATATGTAAACAAACATGGGTATGAACATCACCCAGCACAGGTTACAGAAATAGAAGATGTCACCATTCTATGGGATTACACCATCTACACAGACAGAAAAATTGAAGCAAATAAGCCGGACATTATTGTTAAAAACCAGAAAGAAAAAACTTGTCTATTAATTGATATGGCAGCGGATTGTGACATAGCAACCAAGGAATTTGAGAAACTATCTAAATATAACGACATGGAAATTGAAATAGAAAAAATGTGGAAATTGAAAACAAGAATCGTGCCAGTGATAGTATGTGCACTTGGAATGATAAAATTGGAACAAAACAACACATTGAAAGAATCCCTGGAAACCCCAGCTTAAGAGATATACAAAAAATTGTCTTGTTAAGTACAGTCCACACACTAAGGAGAACTTTGTCTATGTAACGCTAGGGATGTTAGGGGAGATAGAAAAAACATGAAATGGAGCCATAACAACACACCGCGACCTGTCTTAGGTCTTCCCGCAGACTTGGTTGGTAGTGCGACCATAGCAGAAATCGAAATATGATGAAAAATGACAACATAATAATAAAAAATCTACACATTTAACGTTCACGACGTCTCACACTTTTCACACACACACAAATACACACACACACACACACACACACACACACACACACACACACATATATATATATATATAATTAAAAGAGGAAAATGTATTAGTCTCTACTGATTGACTAGGTTATAAACTGAACAAACAGTCACACAAGTTGCTTAATCACATCTAGCTAGGGGCTTGTTAACGTAGAGTCCCAATTCATTCATGCGCAGTTAGATTGATTCCTAATAACTAGCGGAACCCCTTGAAATTTCTGCGGAAGAATAATTATGACTTCCTGGAAAAAATTACTTTGTCATACTACAAATGATATTAACGTCTTCAAACCTAAAGGTATTGAATAATTAAATAACTATAACACAGACTGTAATTTTATTAAAATATCTATGATAGTAATGTCCATAGAAGCTACTTTACTGTAATCTTATATTAAGCGGCGTATGCACAGACCATAACCAAAATACTGTACGCTATTTTGTGAGAGGTTTTGAAAGAGAAAATGTTTTTTTATTACTGAAGATTCATGGCTCCTGTGTCCATTGTAAACAGAAAAGACCAACTGAGTAATAGTCAAGAGTGTATAGGACAGAAATTTCGTTATTAGGTCGCGGGATACGACAACAAACCTACCTACTTTTACTATATTGTACAGTACACACACATATACACGCACACAGTTAATACTACAACCAACAGCTTAAGCTGCTACTGATACGGTAATGGTATAGGATCTCTTCTTCTACGCTCTCACTCTATACTACCCTTCCATTTGGCAAAGATGAGAGAAAGAATGACGAGAGTAGCGTTTAAAACGATAGAGGGGAAGGAAAAGCTCGTATAGAGAGATAGTGGCGTAACGGACGGAGGAACTAAGTAAATATCTAAGGAAGGAACAAGCAGAACTATTATATGATTGTCAGTTTATAAAAACACCATGCAAAATGAAGAGAGTAGCGTTTAAAACGATAGAGGGGAAGGAAAAGCTCGTATAGAGAGATAGTGGCGTAACGGACGGAGGAACTAAGTAAATATATAAGGAAGGAACAAGCAGAATTATTATATGATTGTCAGTTTATAAAAACACCATGCAAAATGTTCTCTAGATATTTTAAATGGTTGCATATTTCTAGGACATACATCGTTTCTTGGTCTGGAAATACTCATCTATAATCCTTAAGTGATTAGAAATATTGTTGCACGAATTGTGAAAGTTTAAAAGATGAAAACGGGGAAAAAATTGAATGTGTAATATTATTTCTCTTTAATTATATTGAACAATTCTAAAATGATACTTTTAACATTTTGGGGTTATAAAAATAAAGAAAGAAGCGAAAAACCGGCAATGGCTATATCCTATCAATCTTTAGATAGGAACGGTGATGCTCATTTATTTTAAACAGTATCGACTTCGTTTACTGGTTTTGCCTACTCGAAAAAATCTTAATAAAAAAATAAGAAAAAATCCTGTTTGCAATATTATAAAAACTAATACAATTAGAACTAATGCAATGAAATATTTATCATTTACGTCCGAATTTTTAAATAAATATGAAAACAATTTTTATTCATAGATTTATAAACAATTATTAAGATATGTGAAGCAACTATAAGCAAATCCTTATTATTTACCATTTCACAAAGTTCAAATCATTAGGATATTAGCCAATGTTTGCCAACCATTCTGGGCTTACGGCCATATCACGTTGAATACCCCGGTTCTCGCCCGATCACCGACGTTAAGCAACGTTGAGACTGGTCAACACTTAAATGGGTGACCGCTTGGAATACTAGGTGCTGTAAGCGTATATTGACGGATGTGCGTTGTGGTGCAGTGGATATCGGCTCGGAAAGAGAAATCGGTGGGCCGAGTTCGAATATCCAGTTGAATACCCTGCATTCACTTAAGCACTGGTACCCTTGGAAAAGGTACTAATCCGTCCCTGCCCCCCCATTTATGGGTTAAATAACAAAGGTAGGACTTGGGGACCCTGCCCTTAAAAACAAATCCCAATGAATCTTGATATTCGAAAAGAAAAAAGTATTACAAGACATAACACTTATATAAAAACGACAATAAATTGTTGAAAGAAAAAGGTATTACCAGCAATAAATAAATAAAAATTTAGTTGACAATAAATGACCCGCCGGGGTGTTGATTTGCCATAAAACAAAAACAATCAGCCATTCTAATAAATATTATCAATAAATAGTGTAAATAAAAAATCTAATAAATAGTGTTTATTATTTTTGTTTTCAAGTCTCAAGAACAAAAAATTTTATAAGTTTAGGTTTTATTAAAATTCTACTAATCGCTTTTAAAAATAATAAATGTCTCCGAATAATAAAGATAGTTAAAAAAAAAAAAGAATAAGGAAAAGAAAAGAAAGAGGCATCATGGGAAAAAATTAGACACTTTAGTTTATTGAGGCAATGAAGTTTCCTGCTTGACCAACAACGAATTTAACATTTAATAAATAAATGGAACCAAGCAATCTTGCATTGTAATTTAGCTTTTAACGTTTCTTTAGTGTCGCTATGATGCTAAAAATTAATTCTAATATTTTCAACCCTCAACATTAAACCAGGTTTTCGAATTGAAAGACGGTTTGTTAAAAAGAAACCCCGCAAAAACACGAAATACTGAAAGCAAAGGCAAACGGATTACTGCACTGACTGCGTGACTGAGCAAATCAAAAACAGGTGGAGATAGACAGTTAGTAAGAGGAATCTAACCAACAAGGAATGCAGGTTTCTTTCACTCTGCTTACTCTTCGTGATCTTTTTTATTCTGTAAAAAAGAACCCCCCCCCAAAAAAAAAAGAAAAAAAAGAAGAAAAAAGCTGGGGGCACTTAGCAATGACTGCATTTAAAAAAGAAAAAGGCAAAAAAAGAATCAGATCTGTTTTTCGTTGTATTTATCAATAAATATTGCCTCTACATCTATTCACTGAAAATCCGAATACCTTTACTAGTTTTCCTTCGTGCCAAATGAAAATTGCGATCGTCTCTCAGACTTTCCCTCGAAGGTGTAGGTTTCTCCAGATTCCCAGGAAATATATATATATATATATATATATATATATATATATATATTGTGTGTCTTCTTTTATATATGTCTACATGAATATATATATATATATATATATATATATATTCATGTGGATGACTTTTATTTTAAATATATATATATATATATATATATATATATATAATTGAATATATATTTATGCATATATGGATATGCACGCATTTACATATATATATATATATATATATATATAAAGAGAGAGAGAAAGAGAGAGAGGTTTGTTATAAAAATATATATTTATGTATATCTTTATGTATATGTATGTGTGTGCGTGGATATGAAAATACATACATACATATATATGCATATATATATATACACACACACACATATATATATATATATATATATATATCTTTGTGCATGTACATAAATATGTAAGCATATAGGGAGATCTATGTGTATACATATTTACATATATATATATATATATATATATATATATATATTAATAGATATGTGTAAGCATATATATATGTGCGCATCTGTATAAATATATATTCGTATATGGTTTATATATATGTCTTAATAGAGAAAATAAAAGTTTATGGTTTTATGCTTTCTGTTCTTTGTCGAACTACAATATTTTATTCATTAAAAAAATACGCAACAACAAATTTAAAAAGAAATAAATAATATCAGACATATTATACGCATGCGTGTAAACATCGTTTGTAATCTCTTTTCAATAAAATAACCCGTATGTTCCCAGTTGCCGACATGCATATGGCACGCTTTTATCATAGTTGTGCCCCGGCATAATGCATAAAAGAACATTCACATTTATATAAAACACTTCTCTACACCTACGTTTTTGTACCAACTTCTACATAAGAGGGGGAGAGTATTCATTGAATATTATTGAAAGCTGAACTGGTCTATGGACCCATGAGGGTCGCCCCTGTAGGGTCAATTTTCTTTCAAATATATTCGTGTATGGATCCGTTTTGCAAGAAAGAAGTGGGGTATTGTTGAACGGCAGAAATGAAAGGAGTTGGAAAATGCTAAAAGGTATTAAACCCCTAGTAAATTATATATGTAAGCCTTTCTTCACTGCAAAAATCCCGTGAATTTCGCATGTATCGTAACGCCTTCATCCATCAATGTCGGCATTCGTCCTCTGAAAGATCTTTTCATCCAAGAACCAAATAAAAACAAAGAAACATGTATGTTTGTTTATTAGACAGACCCGTGAAGAACAACTATCCGAAAGAATCATTGCGTTCAACACACCGATAAAATAGACAGAACGCCAAACACAATCGTAAATTCTTAGATCACGATTTTTTTTAAGGTGGACAGTGAGACAAAAGCGACAGGGCAAACTGTATATGTAGACACATAAATAGAACGACATACACGCACATACATAGACACACATCTGTATAACTCAGGGTGATTGATGTGCCGTATATAGACGTAGTTATTAACGTTGATCTGAAATTTTCACTGTATAATATCTAAGCTGCATTATCTATGCAGAAGCATCTATGTTCACCGATAAAAAAAGAAACTTTTAAAAAATGCCATGTTTTCAGGACGAGAGCGACGCTGGTTCTCCAAAAAATTACTTTTCATTTATAATCTGTGAACTGCTATTCAGTCTTGGGAAATATAATTATGTGATTTCTAAACAGTTTCGAATTGTAAGATTTTCTTTTCTTTACTGATTACCACTCAAGGCTACAGGGCCTAGTCTACGCTGCTATTCAAACAAACCCTAGCTGCTGGAAAAAGAAACGGATCCATGCTTTTCTAAAAAAAAAAAAAATGAACGTAACAAATTCGGCGAGAATTTGAATTCGCCTTGCCAATTTCTCTTTCCGATAATGAAAATAGTAATGGTCATAGTATTTTCATATGAAAATGACTATTGTCATATGAAATTTTCATATGAAAATAGTAACGGTCAAGGGTATTTGCGCGAATTCGTTGCAAACATATACGCGCAAATACCCTTAGGAAATGTATTTATCCGTCTCTTCCCTTCAGCTATGGATCGAATGACAGGACAGATTGGGTTCTATAGCCTTGGTTGGCAACCAGTTTACCGCAGAAAGCAATGGCAACCTACTGTGGGATAATGTTCTGCCCAGACAGTCATGTCTCTTTCGAGACATGATCGCGCAAGACAGACAGACAAGACACACACGATCATCTTACCTTTTATCTATATATATATATATATATATATATATATATATATATATGTGTGTGTGTGTGTGTGTGTGTGTGTGTGTGTGTGTGTGTGATTGTCTGTGTGTGTGTTTGTGTATATATATATATATATATATATATATATGTATGTGTAGCTTGTGTGTTGTGTGCGTGTGTTATATATATACACTACAGGTAAAACATTTGGGGAAACCGTACATTTCATTAAAAGAAGACCTTAACATGGGATGCATTTGTACAGCTTTATGGTAAAATATCAAATATCACTAACTACTGTATATTTACTTTCAGTCTCTCAATAGGTTCCTCTTACTAACAAAAATTCAAATTTTGTTTCGTCCAACCACAATGAATTGTGATGAATATTTTGTATCAGAAACATTACGATTTCTTTTCTGAATTAACCCCTCAATAGACATTTTGAGATGACTGTAGATGTGATTCAGGTTAAGAGAAGTATGAATATCATTCTATTTTACAAAGATATGTTGCAACATCTGGTTTACGCATAAACATTATGAGTTGGTCGCCTAAATCTTCTGACCTCTCCTCCATTTGATTATCTAAATCTAAACTCATTTATAAATGGAAATTTGTGTGTGTGTGTGTGTGTGTGTGTGTGTGTGTGTGTCTGTGCGCGTGTGTGTCCGTTACTTACAGACTCCGAAACAGCTGAACCAATTTTCTTGAAAATTTACAGTGGTACTATAAACGTCTGCGAGTGTTCTTAGCTAGATTTTGTGTCGAGGTACCCCCGATAAATATCGAAAATAAAAAAAAATCGGGTTATAGAAGGAGTGGTCCGATTTTAATCAAATTTGATATACTCATAGACAAAGTTATAAGAAACGATATTCAGAAGTTTCAAGGTTGCAGTTCTTGCAATAGTGCAGAAAATTGATAAGATATATATATATATAAGGCAAGATTTTTGTGTGTGTGTCTTTTTACCTGCGTGTATGTCTGTATTTTTTTCAGCCCTTTTATTTTAGTTTTTGCTTCGGGTTTGGCTCTAAGTAGGTATAATTGTAGTTCTTAGTCTCAGCCATGATACCATTTACTCAGAGGACTTATTTAGCCTTCAACATTCAGTTGACGAAAAAAACATATTTGATATCGATACCAGGAAATCAAAATTTGACTTACATCCATTCATTTTTCTTTCAGTCTATGCTTTCGCTTTAACTGGAAACAACTATTGCTTTTTAGTCTTTCGTGCCAACGTCCAAAGAGTCTGAGCTCCAGGACCATGGATTAGTTTTAAAGCTTTTCATTACACCCGAGCAACGCCGGGCTATACTGCTAGTTAAGGAATACAAATTGAAAATGTGTTTTCGAAGAGGAAATTCAAAGAATGAGAGTGAACATTTCCAGTACTTGAAAATGATTGGGATATCTTTTTTTTCTTTTTTTTTAACGCCACTGATGTGCAGGGGGCTACGTAATAATGAAAAGATTAGAAAAGAGAAAGCTGGAAACCACACCCTAAACAGGGAACAAGGGATGAGCCTCTTAACCTGTTCAATAGATGTGGGTGGAGTGTGAACCGGGCTATACATAGATCTATCTACTCCAATTGCTACTTAGTTTTATTTTCCCCAAGATGTTCGCAGTAAACTGAAGAATTTGTAATGAAATAATTAAGGTAGGTGGTGAATATATTCACGAAAACAAAATATAATGCTCTTGTATAAGAATTATTTTACATTCTGTTTCGTATGTTTCTCAGAATAAATGCAAACACGCGTTAATTACTGTCATGTTATATTTTACGTAAAACAAAATTCTAAAACATCTCACTTTAAGGTGTTTGTGAAGAAGTACAGAATAGCCCGAAACATTTCTCTCTCTCTCTCTCTCTCTCTCTATATATATATATATATATATATATATATATATATATATATATGAACTATAATAATATAGCTGAAAGAAGTATAATAGGAAATGTTAGAAAACCAGAATTTTCGAAGATATCTTTGTTTATATATATATATATATATATATATATAGCAAAGATATCTTCGAAAATTCTGGTTTTCTAACATTTCCTATTATATATATATATATATACACGTATGCGTGTGTGTGTATGTGTGTGTGCTTTACACTTCGAAAAAGGGATGATAAGTTATTAACAAAACCAGAGACAAAAATATCGCGACGTTTAAGATTGTCAGGTATCTTTTGACCTACAATTCTTTAGAAATAATCGTCGGGAAATGAAAACAAAGTATCTGATAAGAACAATTATTATCAACGACCGATTTTTAGAGAACAAAAAAAAACTTAATATGGAAAAAAAATTCTCCCAGTTAGATAACAGCTTTCGCGAACAAGGCCAAGTTTTGCTATAATTCTCTGTGTGTGCACAAGACATGTCTTTGCATCTTAATAATCACAGGCTCTAGTATATCTAAATGACGCTTGGTCTGTATTTTGTGCAGGAGAATAATTTTTATTTCTTTCTTTTTTCATACTTAGTTTTTATTATCAGAAATTCGGTCGGTGATAATAATTGTTCTTATCAGCCACTTTGTTTTAATTTACCGACAATTATTTCTGAAGAAGTGTCGGTCGATAGGTACCTTAAAGTCGTAAATGTGGTGAAACGCTTATATCTGGCTTCATTAATAAATCATTAAGCCTTTTCTTAAGAGTAATATATATATATAATCTGACTGGTTGGTTTTCTTCTACAGCTTTTCTTATAGAAAAGTTACAAATTGTATCGAGAGTTGAAAAGTTCGCGTCTATTTTTCTGTATGCTTAGACTAATTTACGATCAGATTATATTACAAGTTTAAGATAACCGAAAAGTATATTTCTATTGCTTGAACAGAAATAATCAATGCATAGAGTTTGGTACTTCGCAAGAACTCTCTTTGCATTATATAAAGGAACGCACGTATTCATATTGTTTTACATATACGTATTAATGGCCTTATGTTAGCATTTTGTATTATATACAATACATTTTTTTATATTATATACACTATTGTTGCATTCAGTGCGTAGGTGGGTGCGACTGTTGGAAATACATCGTTGAAATTAAAATACCCAAATCAAATAGATAAATGAAATCTGATTTATCTCGCTAGACTGACAACTATTAAGATAGACAAATTTTTACTTCACCTGATAAGTGAAATTTATTTCATCACTGCCTTTCATCATGAAAATAGGTAAGAGCTATATTTGTATCTGTCAGTTGTAATCTGTGAAGCGATAATCATCTACATGAATTCGAAATCTGGGGCATTTTTGGCGGGAAACTTTTCTTGGTCATTTAACTGTCTTGAAATTTGTGCGATTGTTATTTGGTTTTATTTTATTTTTTTCTTACTTTAACAGTTTCCTATGTTTTATCGACCTTCTGTTAGTTCACGGATATTTCAGGAAATGAGTAATATGTAGTGTTTAAAATTTTTACATAAAAGGAGAAGAGGTCCACATGAAGAAAAAATACTTCACCTCAGAATTGCAAACATCAAAGGAAGGCCGAAGAATTTTTCTTGCGTTTATTCGTTATGCTGTCATCGACAGAGGAGGATAAGCGCCAAGTCGACAAGTATAAGGGCAAAGACAACCAGTTCTGTTTAGATGAATAAAGTGGTTGCTAGTAGAATTTACGACTAGACGCCAAATACAAGTCGGAAGATACTAAAATCAAGCAGGTACAAAAATCCAAATATCTGGGAACTGTTTTCAGAGGAAACGGAAAGTGCGAATTGGCATGGCGAAAGACGCGTTCCAGAATCTGAGTAAAGTATTAAGACACAGGAAAATTTCACTAGAAACAAAGAAGAGAGTACTAGATTGCTATTTAATGTCAGTTCTTCAATATGACACTGAATGTTGGACAATATCATCAAATATGAAAGAAAATCTTGAAGCAACTGAAATGTGGTTCTACAGAAGGATGCTGCGGATATCATAGATCGAGCAATGATAAGGTTTTGGAAAAGGATGGAAACGAAAAGGAAATTAATACTGAGCATCAAGAAGAGATACCTAAAGTTTCTGGGATATGCAATGAAGGAAAGAGGGCGTGGAGAACCTGATACTAACAAACCACATAAGAAAAGAGACAGCGGAAAGCATATTTGAAGGGCCTGAGCAGGTGCATGACAGAACGGGGTTGTGTGCTGTAACGGGAGAAAGCGTGCTAAGAGCCACCAGGGATAGGGAGACGTGGAAAGCCATTATCGAATACGTCCTGAAAGGAAATGGCACATAGAAGAACAGAGTACAGAATCGTACATTTTTAAAAAGTTACCAAGACTCAGGTATTACTGATTGTGAAAGAATGTGTGAAAGAATTTGTGAAAAAAGACAATTTTATTAAGAAGAAAGGACAATAACAGAACAGAAATTAAACAGGCAGAATAACAATTCTGATTAGATTTAAATTTGTGAAGACCAAAAGAATCCGAAACAGATTTCGACAAGCAAGAATAAAGTTATCATTCTAGAAGATACGGTTGCATCAAGACATACTAGCTGTAAATAAACAGACCTTAGTGCTAAGCTTAAATTAATAAGGTCTAATTACTATTGGGAAAACTTTATCAGAAAAATTACCATTTTTTTAATGATTTCACCCCAAGCAGGGCGTTTACGCCACTGATGGGCAGGGGGTTACATAAGATAGCTGAAGAATTAAGCAGTAGCAGAGTGAAGACAAAGACGAACCAGCTATAGAAGGCAATAAACGGATGTAAACACAGGAGTAAAGACATTTGCGAACGTAGAGAGAAAAGAAAAAAAAAACAAGATACACGGGGTGATGTAGAAAGAGCTGCAGTTAATGGATAAGAGATTGGGAATTGACTTTGCATTTAAATTCCTGGAGGTTATAGCCGTCAGGAAAGCAAGTATATGGAAGAGGGTTTCACAAAGGGAAGCGGGAGAAAAAAAGCTGACGAAACAAATTGCCGTCTGCATTTGGTTTATCTAACTGTAAAACGGTGAGACCTTGTTGACAGTCTGGTTGCACGAGTAAATTCTTGTGGAGGGGGCACCAGTGACCCAAGTTCGTCAGAGCAGAAGCCATGAAAATATTAATAAAAAAGACAGAGAGAAGCCACATCCCACGAACGATAAGAAAGTGACTGGAGTCGAGCTGCCAGGTCGTGACCAATCACATTACAGATTCTCCTCTGGAGCCCGTCGAGAACATTGACATGAATAGCAGGGGCGCCTGACCAGATATGACACTAGTATTCCATGCACGGTCGGATGGCTGATTTGTATATGTGCAAGATAGATTCAGTGGAAAAACTTCCTGACCCGACACAGTGATCCAACCTTCCTAGCAGTGGATTTAGTTATTGATTTAATGAAATGATTGCACTTGAGGTTGGAACAAAGGGTAAGGCCGAGGAGGGGCAGTGTATTGCTTTCAGGGAGACTTGCTTGGTCCATGCTTATCGGCGGCAGGATTGGTTGCCTGTGATCGTTGATCGTTGAGAGATAAAAGTTATGTTTTAGAAGCGTTGAAATTTACCAGCTACTTCTTACATCAGTCCACCACTGAGTGGAGGTCCTTCTCAAGATCAGCAGCGAGGTTATGTTTGTCCACCTTGCCAGATTTCTTATTGATGCGGGAGTAAACTATGGTGTCATCTGCGTAGATACCTACTTGGGATTTGATCACGTCTGGGAGATCATTTATGAAGATTAGAAAGAGCGTCGGGCCAAAGATAGAGCCCTGGGGGACACCAGCGTTCGTGCGGCAGGATGTGGAGGAATGCCCATTAAATCGGCATTCATTATGAGGTTAGATTCGAAAGTTTGGGTCAGTTCAAGAAAGCGTCCAGTGATACCATAACTCTGAAAATATTTAAAATGAAAATATTTATAGCGAAAGAACTGGAAAACTACGTTACGGCAGTGGAAAAGTGACCGAAGCCGAGGTGCCAGGTCAAGACTTATAACATTGCATATTCTTCTTTGATTTTATCAATTATCTGTAAATACATAACAGAAGCCCCCGACCATAATTGGCGGCAGTACACAAAGGATGGACTCGTGAAAGTCCAATAGATATACACGATAGATTCGGGCGAGAAAAATTGATTGAAAGCAGAAAGCAATTAAATAAATATACGACGCCGAATAAATCCAATTCTTCATATCAAATTGCTTGTCACGTGGACAGAGTTGACTGATCAAAATTTGTTAACGGCTTTTAAGTTTGTTCAAAATAGCAAGAATAATGAAAGTCCTACATTTCAGAAAATGTTCAGTGTCGAGTGTCTAAATAGAAAAATGGCACACTCGAACCAAATATTTTGCATGAAAAGACAAGCTGAAAATTGGTGGGTGTCATGGCAAACGAACGTTGGCTAAAACGGTTGATTTTTTTTTATTTTCTGAATTGATCTTTTAAAATAATAAATTAATTAATAAAAAAACACGCCCGCATCTATTTCTCAAGAGAAAGTAATTGGAAACTAATTTTTAAAAAGTAAACATTTATCATTAATCACAATCTTTCTCTTTCTCTTTCTACCTAACAACTATCTATCTATCTATCTATCTATCTATCTATCTATCTATCTATCTATCTATCTATTTCAGTTTGTTTATATATATCGTACGCTGTTTATATCTAATTATGTCAAATTATTTATATTTGTCTCACACTGTTTATATCTACCTATTTCAGTCTCTATCTATCTATCTATCTATCTATCTATCTATCTATCTATCTATCTATTTCAGTAAATTTATTTATATCTATCTCACTCTGTTTATGTCTACCTATTTCAGTCTATCTATCTATCTATCTATCTATCTATCTATCTATCTATTTCAGTAAATTTATTTCTATCTATCTCACTCTGTTTCTATCTATCTATCTATCTATCTATCTATCTATCTATCTAATTACACACAGAAACAGCCAATCTTTCTTTCTCTCTCTCTCTCTCTCTCTCTCTCTCTCTCTGTCTCTCGCTCTCCAACTAGTGCCGCCTACATTTTTATTTCTATTTTTTCTGATTTGCTGAAATATTAACAGAAACTTCAAACGCAAATATCAATTTCAGAAAATCAACATTTTAGCCCGATAAAAAAATTTTAAAAAGTCAAAAATTGAGATTAAATTTTTTTCTTTTAATTTTTTTGAGGGCTGGGAGATCTTTGGCGTGTCGGGAGTGTAACCATCGTTCTAAAATTGATCGCGTCAAAAATTGCTGTCTATTTTTACCCATATTCTATCTCAGTTAGTCAAAAAGCCTCTTTAATCACTGGGTAATTAAGCCTAACACTACTTTCTCTGAAAATCGCTATTTTTAAGTTGAATAATAATTAGACATTATTTGTTATTTTTTAAAATTTGGCTAAATTATTATATTAGTCATAAAACTGAACTTTCGTTAATTCCTTTCGTAAAACTTTCTTACAAGAAACATCAAATGGAAAATGTATTTTCTACGTCATGTTTAAAATTTGAAAAGAATAAATATATTCAAAAAATATCCAGAAGTACGCTTGGATCTTTTATATAAGCGTAATGTTTTTAAACACAAATTTTTCATTTTAAAAGCGACTTTCATATTTATATCTATTTTCTTGAAATATAAACACAATCTATGTTTAGAAATTCTCGATGAAGGATTTGTATCATGAAGAAATGGCTTCTTGCATTGATTAATAATTAGTAAAATACCTTACCTGGGGCGATATGAAGCACAGTTTATGGATATATGCGAAAAGACGATGAAGTAAAAACTTGAGGAAACTACAGAAGGATGGCCAGAATATCATAGAAGGAACATGCTAGTAACGAGGAAGGTTTTAGAAAAATGGAATTAAATAGGGAACATATATTTAGAATCTGAATACTTTTTAGGAATAATGAGTAAAGATGGCATACAAAATGCCGCACTCAGAGGCAAGAAAGGTGGATAGAAACAATGAATATCCTAAGCTTGTGCAAATTGTTAATGGAATAGGAAGTGGGCAGTTTCGTAAAATGAAAAAAATATTGCTAAAAGCCACAATACGTAAGAAGTTGTGGTCTGATTGCAGTTAGACAAATAAGTGAACGCAACCTCACAGTAACGTTGTTACAACGTCATATATCCTCCAATTCAGGAACATTCTGGAACTTCCCGGAGTTTTCTAGAACTTTCTGGAACTTTCTAGATAGTAGTGGAATCTTCCCCAATTTTCTAAAGATTTCCCCAACATTGTCACAGCGTGATGCTGATGCTAAAGCAATCCTAGCGTCTTGAATATCTCATTATTCTCTTTTCGATGTACATGTGCTATTCATTTTAGTAGTTTCAGCTTTTGAAGGTCCGCAAATGATGAAGCTTCCATTACCTAGTACAATCCTTTGTTTGTGATTTTGTAACGCCAATCCACGTGGTTCGAAAAAGGATAAGAATTATACACTTAACTCGCTCGAACTAATTTTAAACCATCGACCTGGGAAAACGGTTGTATATAGTCGATAGTTTAGATATTTCTGAACGACCTTGTCATCATCCACATGAAAATCTTGACTTGCTTATTTAAGAACCTGTCTAGTTCTTAGATTAACGTTTTGGACTTTTGCCAAGAACTGACTTTTTTACCAGCTTGCGTTGTTCGGTGAAACGCCAACCTGTTCTATTCCTTTATCTTCTATACAAAGATTGCTGTAAATG
The DNA here is from genome assembly GCA_037127315.1 of Ascarosepion bandense. NCBI lineage: Eukaryota > Metazoa > Mollusca > Cephalopoda > Sepiida > Sepiidae > Ascarosepion > Ascarosepion bandense. Next base: position 121,895 of record JBBBDQ010000927.1, on the reverse strand, counting down.
ATCCATAAACCAAGGTATTTCAACTGTTTAGCACTTACTTATTTCAAATAGAAGGTACGGTGGAGTAATTGTTAACGGCTCTGATTGTGAAATCGAAGAGCCGATTTCGAATTCCAGTCGAATCTATCACATTCACTTACCCCACTGGGAAAGGTATAAATCTATCTCCTTTACTTCCAGAATAGACTGGGTTCCATAGCCTTCAGCGGCAACCGGTCTAGGAAAATGAAAGCTCTGAATTCAAACCAGCCTGGAGAGGGTTGTCGCCATCAGGCACTTCAACTGTGGCTGCAGTACATGTGTTGCCCATATTTCTCTAATGAGTTACTGGATAAAAAAACAAAAAATCAAATGCTGAGATTTTTTAAAATCATTTCACCCCAAGCAAGGCACTTTTACTGTCACTGGTGCGCAGGGAGTTACATAGGGGAAAGCGATGAGAAAGAGGGGTAGTTTATAGGCGGTATCAGGAGGAGGGTAATAGAAGGATGAGAATACCGGTGTGAGGTGGGTGGAGTGGACGAAGAAAAAAACCCGAGAGAAAGAATGCAAGTTAGTGAGATAGGAGGTGACTATTGACCGTACATTTAAATTCCTGAAGATTGTAGCTGTGGGGGAAACAAGTATACGGAAGGGAATTCCACAGGCGGGAAGTGCGAGAAAAGAAGCTGTTAGAGTAGAAATTGTAATAACATTTTATCGGTTTCACTGTAAAAGGGTGAGACCTCGTTGCTAGTCTAGTACCTCGTGTAAATTAATACATAGAGGGCACCAGTGAGTGAGGTCATTGAAGTAGAAGCCTTGAAAATATTTGAAGAAGAGGCACAGGGAAGCCCCATCAAGCCAACTGAGAAAGCGACTGCAGCCGAGCTGCTTTTCTGATGTTTTCGTTTAGGTGCAATCGCTATTTTCATTCTTATTCCAAATCATAATTTCTGATCTGAAAAAGATTATTCTGAGACTTCTTAGAATTCAAGAATTTAAATGTAAAGTCAATGGTAATCTCTTATCGCACTAACCTGCACCCTCTCTTTCATGCTCTTTTCTCTGTCTACTTCAATCTCATCAATATTCTCATCCTTCTCTTACCCACTTTCTGACACTCCCTATAACCGGTCACTCTTTCTCATAACTTTCCTCCTATGTAACCCCCTGCAAAACAGTGGCAGTAAAATGCCTTGCCTGGGGAGATATGGTTATAAAAAGAAAAAACTCCATACTATTATAATGTAGCTTTGAAGTGGGGAATCAGTTCTGCATTACAATCAATATATAAACTGATCCCTCACTTTATGGCAATATTTATCCTTCTCTTACCCACTTCCTGACACCCCCTATAACCTGTCACTCTTTCTCATAACTTTCCTCCTATGTAACCCCCTGCAAAACAGTGGCAGTAAAATGCCTTGCCTGGGGCGACATGAAGCACGGTCTCTGGATAGATGCGAAAAGATGATAAAGTAAAAAGGGATCTTGATTTTTTAAAAATTCTTCTTCCACCTGTGAATACCAATGTCATCAGCATAGCCACTTCATCATCAGTATATTGGTTTCAAGAGTTTAAGCAGGAATTCTGTTTTTTATTAGTAAATTTCTTTGGAATATTTGTCATTTTAGTTCGAATAAGGAAAGGATTAATTATAGTTGGGGTTCCCATTTCCTATTTGTCGTGCTCCTCTAAGGTCCACAGTATTTCGGTAGTGCGCTCCTCGTTCGACATGCACGACTTTGTGGGGCGATGTATTTCTTCTATTAGATCTCGTCATTCAAATCATTTGGAACTTGGAAGGCATTTTCTAATGTATGATAAGATGAAGTCTCTAGTTATCCGATCAGATGCTGCTGTCCGGTACGAGCATCATCCCTTAATGTAGTAACCATGTCAACGATATCAGCATGAACGCCTTTAGGGGATAAACCCTTTTTCTGCAGTTACTTGATAAAACCACTGCCAAATTTTGTCCATTTTAAAAAGAGTTTGATTTTGAGTTTTGTTTAACGGCATATCAACCTCTGTGGGTTATTTAATGTCAAAAAGGTAGGGGTTTAAGTTATTTTTTTTAATGTTCGGTTATTGTGAGGAGGTTGATTTAGTCAGATTTTGATGAAAATGTATGTTTTATTATTTTTTAAAAAACTAAAGATGTCTTCTAGTTTTTTTTTTATTTCAAAATGTATTGCTGGTAATTTTTTTCCTTCAAAAATGTATATTTTTCTATAAAATTCTATTTTATGTATATATTTATATAAAAGTGTATTTTCATACTTACATTGTGTTATAACCCCAGTTTAGAGGTTAACTATTTGCCAATAGCTGGGACCCTAGCAGGTGTTATCACTCCGGTTCAGGGTGGACCTGGGAACAACAGCAATTAAGAGGTGGTTTCATGCTCCTCACAACCTCTCAATCAGAGACCTTACTGCCGGATGCAGTTTTTCGCCATACCTAGGACCCATTTCCAAAAGAAATCACTATATATTTGAAATTTTCTTCGAACAGTCAAATATCAGGGATATGAAAAGAAACAATTCAGTTATTAACTAGAAAAGTTGAAATTAATGCATGCTATATTCCACAGTCCTACTTTTTCATAGTCAACTTTTCAGCCTATTCTCTTATACATAGCAGATATACAATTTTATATTGGAGAGGTAAGGAATTTTAAAAGTTTTTTTTCAATTTCAAGAGATATTTTATTAGTTTTTACTTTTTTATAGGTTTCTTTATCTCTTCTTCTGCGTGCCCTCTCCCTGACGTAGACGTTCATGGCTTTCCACGTTTCCCTATCCCTGGTGGCTCTGAGCATGCCTTCTCCTGTTACACCATGCAATCCTCGTTCCGTCATCCATCTAATTAGGTCCTTCAAATATGCTATCCGTTGCTTTCTCCTGTCTCTTTTTCCCTATATCTGGCCTGTTAGTATCAGATTCTCCAAGCCCTCCTTCCTCATTGCGTGTCTCAGGAACTTCAGCTGTCTCTTCCTGATGCTCAGTATTAATTTCCTTTTTGTTTCCATCATATCCAAGACTTGATCATTGCTCACATGTTCGATCCATGATATTCGCAGCATCCTTCTGTAGAACCACATTTCAGTTGCTTTAAGTTTTTCCTTCAACTTTGATGATATTGTCCAGCATTCACTGCCATATTGAAGGACGGACATCACGTAGCAATCCAGTACTGTCTTTCTGGTTTCTAGCGAAATTGTCATGTTTCTTAATACCTTCAACTTCTGGAAAGCTTCCTTCGCCATGCCAATTCGCCTTCGGATCTCGGTGTCGCACTTTCCGTCTTCTGTTAGAACGCTTCCCAGGTATTTATATTTTTGTACCTGCTTGATTCTAGTATCCCCGACCTGTATTTGGCATTTTGGGCTGTCCTTTTTACTGATGACCGTGCATTCAGTTTTCGTGCAGTTTATTTCTAGTCTTTTCTTGTTACTTTCTCCTGCTACCTTTTCTTTCAGTAAGTTAAGTGCCATACGTGAAACACGCTTGGGTGATCATGTCTCGAAAGATACATGACTGACTGGGCAAAAGATTCTCCCGCAGTAGGTTGCCATTGCTTTCTGTGGTAGACTGGTTGCCATCCAAGGCTATAGAACCCAATCCGTCCTGTTATTTAACCCATAACTGGAAGGAAGAGACGGATTAATAGTTTTTCCAAGGGTATTTGCGCGTAAGTGAATGCAATGAATTCAACAGGAATTCGTACTCGGCTCCCCACTTTCTCGTTCCGAGCTGATATCTACTGCACCACCATGCACCTTTTCTTTACTTCCTCTAAATGTTTAGAGACATATTTTCATGCTCGGGTGTATATTAGTGTATTTTATATTTTCTCGGTCTCAATGGGTGGTCAGGCTTGAAGTATGTCTCGAAGTGTGTGCTTTTTTTTTTTTTTTTTGCAGATCAGGTCATCTTTTTGGTTTAGTTTTAAATTCTATTATGTTTTGATTTTTACTTTTGTTCAGATTTCAACACTCATCTATGCTGTTTGGCCTCCTATATTTGCTTTCTAGTCTTTTGGGAGATATTCTTTCCTTAGAATTTTAATTTGTATTTTTAAAATTTTTCTTTGTTATTTGTTTAGTATTCTTCCTTGTTATAACTATGATTCGAAGCCATATTTCACTACATTTTTCTAAAATTGTTCCTATATTTGTAACGGATTATTTTATATTTTATCTGGAAACAGGACAGAATAATCAGGTTCTGGTGTGGCCCTAAAAAAAGGTCACAAGTAAAAACTCGAACACGTTATACGATTGGAAACAATATTATATTACAAAAGAGAAACAGTGTACAGAGGAAATAGAATATAATATTACTTAACGCCGGAACGGCATACTAACAAATGAGTATCGTAGCTGCTGCTACTTAATACTACTGTATTTCTACTGTATTTACTAGCCTTCCCACGCAAGGCCGGATGTGACACATGGTCATTTTAATGTGGGAATTCCCAGCCATATAGCCGGGCCAAAAATATATCTGTCTATTTTTACCGAGTCGTGGTTCTACCCTTCGGCGGAACCACGACTGGGTTCGTGCTCTCTGCTCGGAAGCAGAGAGCGCCCTCTACCCGAAGGCAGAGTTCTGACAGTGTAAAGGCAGTTACAGCGAGGCAACTACAACTGTAGCTACTTAATACTACCCCCGAGAGGAGATAACTCTCGGTATTTATGTAGTCCGGTAGAATACATATTAGTGTGTAGGTAATTCCCCACATCAGGTTCTTTATCTTAACTCCCTATATGCCGCTTCCCCACAGGATATAGGCGATTATGGCTCTCCAGAACTTCCTGACCTTTGTAGCTTTTAATAAATTTTGTCTTTTTAGTATTTTTCCTAAACCGTGTTTCGACATTCATTTACATAAGCTGACTAAGAATATTATGCATTAGTTTTTCCTACCCTACTTGCCTTCAATCTTTCTTGTGAGTATCAGATTTTCCAAGCACTCTTTCTTCTTATGCACCCTATAAATGACAACTGTCCCTACTTGGTGTTAAGTATTCGTTTCCTTTTGGTTTACATTTTCTCTTAAAATTTATCATTGCGCAAATGTTCGGTCCATGTTATTCCCAACGTACTTCTTTATGAGTTCCTTCTCTATCTTTGAGAAAATTGTATAGCATTCACTGACAGATAAGAGGACAGATATCACGTAAAAATTCAAACATTCTATGTTTCCAATGAAGTTCTTTTTGTTCTTAATATTTTGTTTAGCTTTTGGAAGGCATCTTTGAATATCTCAATGCACTTCCAGATTTTAGTGTTGCGATTTCTGACTTCTGTTAAAACACTTCCAAGATATTTAAATTTTTGTACTTGTTTGATTTTGATATCTCCAATTTGTAATTTACATTTTTTTTGGGCGCTTCATTTTGCTCAGAAACATTAATTATGTCTTCTTGTAATTGATGTTAAATCCTTTTTGAAAGAATCACTCGATATCCCAATGCGTCTTCGGATTTCAGTGCCGCACTTTCCCTCCTCTGTTAAAACATTTCCCAGATATTTAAATAGTTGAACTTGTTTGATTTTGGTATCTCCAATTTTTAATTTACATGTTGGGCTGTTTCTTTCGTTAAGAAACATTAATTCTGTCTTCTTGTAATTGATGTTAAATCCTTTTTGAAAGTATCACTCGATATCCCAATGCGTCTTCGGATTTCAGTGTCTCTCCTTCCTGAACTTGTTTCATTTTGCTATTTCCAATTTTTAATTTATATGTTGGGCGGTACCTTTTGCTAAAAAGCATTAATTCTTGTCTTCTTGCAATTCATGTTAAGTCCTTTTGGAAAGTATCACACGATATCCTAATACGACTTCGGATTTCAGTGTCACACTTTCCAGCCACTGTTAAAACACTTCCAATATATTTAAATTGTTAAACTTGTTTATTTTAGTATCTCCAATTTGTAATTTACATGTTGGGCTGTTCCTTTTGCTAAGAAACATTAATTCTGTCTTCTTGGAATTGATGTTAAATCCTTTTGGAAAACATCACTCGATATCCCAATGTGCCTTCGGATTTCGGTGTCGCACTTTCCATCCTCTGTTAAACATTTCCAACATATTTAAATTGCTGAACTTCTTTGATTTTGGTATCTCCGATTTGAAATTTACATATTGGGCTCTCCTTTGGATAGAAAATATTCTATTTTATAGATCAAAATGGTGATTGTAATGAAACTCTCTATTTTATGTATGAGTGGTCAGACAGGAGTCCTGACTTATACTTTGTGACTTTTTTATTTGAGTTTGGTTGCGCCATGAGTAAGCCTAGAGTATAGTTCGCTATGGAGTATACCTATAACATGTTTTATTATCTGCTTAGAAATTTGTTTATGATGTGAGAATGTGTCATGACAGATCTTTAAAATAAAGTAGAAAGCGAGTAAAACCTAGGGATAGTTGGTTTTGTTAAGTGGCATATCAACACCTCTATGAGTTTTTTAGTTCCGAAATTTAAATATTTTGTACATAATTTTATACTTTCGGAGTAAAAGATATGTTTTTTTAATACAAAAAGTGATTGAAAATTAACCCCCTATTTTATTTATTTATGGTCAGGCATTGAATACTAACTTAACACCCTGTGACATTTTTTTTTGGGGGGGGGGTTAAAGGATCATGTCTACTATAAAAGAAGAAACAAGTCTTTGTAAGAACTTGATGAGCGAATATAAGTAGTTATGTCTTCCATACTACAAGAGTTCCTGGTGAAATCAGTTGAAGCGATTTCTGGGCGGCTAGAGAAGCTGGTACCGAAATCTGATGCCCATATTCTTCTTCTTTTATGTGCCATGTCCTTTCAGGACGTAGGCAATCATGGCTTTTCACATCCCCATCTTAGCACGCTTTCTCCTGTTGCACAATGCAACCCTCGTTCCGTCATCCACCTGATCAGGTCCTTCAAATATGTTATACACTGCTTTCCCCTGTCTCTTTTTCTCTCTATCTGGCCTGTTAGTATCAAGTTCTCCTAGCCCTCTTTCCTCATTGTATATCCCAGGAACTTTAGTTGTCTGTTCCTGATGCTCAGTATTAATTTCCTTTTCGTCTCCATCCTTTCCAAAACCTCGTTATTGCTCACATTCTCGGTCCATGATACCCGCAGCATCATCCTTTAGAACCACATTTCAGCTGCTTCAAGTTTTTTCCTCATCTTCGAAGATATTGTCTAAAAATATAAAAAAACCTCATACTAAACACTTTTCTCTAATAATCATTTCTTGTAAAATTATAGTTAGAAATAAAGTATAATCGAGGGAGATAGAAATTAACTGATCTTAATTAAATAAAACCGAAATGATTTATTTAGAGAGAGAATTGTCACGTGAAAGCAAAGGTTTGAAAAAACAAGACGTAACCTCATTAAAAAAAAGTAGAAAAGAAGAAAGAAAATAGGAAAGACATGTGAATGTTGAAAGAAAACGAAGAAATTCAAAGAGAAATACACTTTTAAAAATAAAACAATAAAAGAAGAAAATTAAAACAGAAGCGAAGTGGAAGTGAATGGTATACAGTATGACTGAAAAAGTAATTCCCTGTTTTATGGATGAGTGGCCAAACAGCTCTGCCTTAACACCCGACGACTGTTTTCTTTGGGGTTTGGTTAAAATAGTAAGTCTACTATACCAAACTAATCAGTCGAGAAAAGTTGAAGAACGAATACAAGAAGTTATGTCTTCTATACCTCAAAAGTTCCAGGTTAACTCAATTGACGTGATTCCTGGGCGATCTGAAAAGCTGGTAGCGACATCTGGTGCCCATATCGAATCTTAAATAAAACCTCATGCGAAACGCTTTCCTCTCATATCCATTTTTTGCAACAATTTTAATAAATAAATTATATTTATTTTAAAATAGGGAGTTATTTTTTAATAACCCTGTAGACAAGCAACCTAGCCCATCTTCTATGGCGAGTCCAATTCAAAGCAAAAAATAAATGTGCGCCAAGTGGAAATCAGATCCAATATAAAATCAATATTAAGAATACAAACTCCGTTCAGCGACAAATGCCTTAGTTATTAGTAATGACTCAGTTTGTTTGAAGCAATTCGCCCTGTGTAAATCACATTCACTACCCTAGACAGGGGAAGAAAGACAAGCGAAGAATTCCTTGAAGAATTCGTTGATGGGTTAATGTGCTAGAGAGCTATAATGAATTTTGTAAGGCACAAGGCACATCAAAACGACACTTCGTCTAAGTCACACAACATTAAAATCATTCTGTGTTACAGGGATCTATTATGACTCAATATATATGTATGAATATTTTACATATCTATCTATATTTGAGCTTTCAAATATTTATGCATCGTTATTGAATCATAAATGTCTGCGCTGATATCAAGAAGAGAAAAATGCCAAAAATTCATGAATAAACACAAGAGACGGGAACAAAAAAATATCAGCTACACAATTGACAAGAGAGAATACATTTGTTGTTAATTTGAATTGTACGCAAGGAATAGCAACTTAAATTTAATTGTTCCTGTCTGTTTATTTGACCAATCATTTGTACCGATCTGTTTACGTCATCATCTTTATTTTTGTTTTTGTTTATGCTTTTTTTAATCTCTGGAACAAACGAACGGTTCTTATGTATTGGCGGGAATATCAACGATCAGTTTAACGGATATAATTGGAAGCCGTTACATTACTTGAAATATTTGATTGTTCTTGCTTCTTGTCTTGTGCAGAGAAAACCAAGGTTATTAAAACTTATAAAAGGTAAATAAAACAGAACCTCTCATTCTCTATCAAATTGCATACGCACATACGTACAAAAATCTACGCACGCATCTACACATACAAACATACATATTTCTTTATTTTCATATATGTATGTATGTGAGTGCGTGTGAATGCATATATATATATATGAAAATAATGATTGTATTTGGTGCATTGTAAAAGTGCTTTTGAGCAATATATATACAGGCTATCATACACACTCGCATATACAAAGAGACACACTCACGCACACATATATGCATATAACTAGGTTATATGTTGAATATTTTCAATATTAACAGTCTATGTATCTCTCAACGAACAGACATTATATATATATATATATGTATATATATGTATGTATATAGACATATATATATGTATGTATATACACATATGTATATATGAATATATATATTTATATATCTATATATACACATATATGTATATATGAATATGTATATACGAATATATATAAATATATATATATGCATGCACGCACACACGCATATATATATATATATATATATGTGTGTGTGTGTGTGTGTGTGTGTGTGTGTGTGTGTGTGTGTGTGTGGATGGATGCACATAAGTAGTGTATATTTTTTATATATAAATCTATACACTTTATTAAATTGTTATGAAATTTCAATGTTTCCAACAATAAAACTGGTTTTAAACAAAAGATCTTTAAAAAAAAATACAATTCCTTCGAACAAGATATCAAAATATAACTTTTAATACTAATAGATATTCTGTTTACAAATGTAGACAATAAAATATAATATATATTTTTAATACAAACATCTATAACTTCGAACTGGTCCTGTTTTAATCATGCGAAACAAATTAAATTCAAAGACCATCTTTTTAGACATAGATCTAAGCGATAAATGTCTTAGAAACATATATTCGATAGCATCATACATCACCTATTGAATTAATACTTATTTCGCTTGATTTTTGTTCTATACACATTTCTTTCCGGGTCCTAACCAGACCTAAGTTCTGAGATGTCTTCATGACATTTTCAACTGTTTGTTTTCATAAAAGACAAAAGACAAAAACCAAGACAAAAAATAAACAAAAAATTAAAATCATACACAATTCACATAGATAAAGATATTCGTAATCTTTGAGGTGCATTAGTGAGCAGAATTGTTTTTGTATTTCTTTAAGGGATAAAAATAAAAAATAAAACCCCTTCAATGAGTCTACCGGAATCTTTTCCAATCAAGCCAATGGATAAAAAACAATGTTCACATGTGCCACATTTTTAAGATTTTCATTTCAAGATCCTTAGATTTTGATAATGTCTTGATGATCTCCAAATATCCATTACAATCTGAAGGGACTGCCGAGGCAATAAGAAAGCACATTCTTCTCTTGTGGTGTTTGATCACGATGTCTGGGTTATTAGATTTGATTAATCTGTATGAATACATTGTAAAATCCCCTAAAATTGATAGACGTTTTATCTCTCTCACTTGGTTTGAGTGATGAATATCTTGCAGTTTCCTTCCCGTAAAAGCTCCATATTTTCCACTAGAGATATTATTATTAATATTATTTTCACACTTTGTATATCACGCACCTTGACATTTTATAACTTCCGCACGTCTTTTAGCTTTAATCAGTTAAGTGACATTCATGACACACGCATTGGGTGATCACGTCTCGAAAGTAAGATGACTGACTGGGCAGCAGATTATCCCGCAGTAGGTTGCCATTATTTTCTGCGGTAGACTGGTTGCCAGCTAAGGCTATAGAACCCAATCTGTCCTGTTCTTTAACCCTTAACTGGAGGGAAGAGACGGATTAATACCTTACCCAAGGATATTTGTGCATAAGCAAGGAATTCAACTGGAATTCGAACTTGGTATCCCGATTTAAGATGACTGACTGAGCAGAAGATTATCCCGCAGTAGGTTGCCATTACTTTCTGCGGTAGACTGGTTGCCAGCCAAGGCTATAGAACCCAATCTGTCCGGTTATTTAACCCTTAACTGGAGGAAAGAGACGGATTAATACCTTTCCCAAAGGTATTTGTGCATAAACAAGGAATTCAATTGGAATTAGAACTTGGTATCCCAATTTTTTGTACTGAGTCGATATCCACTGCACCACAACGTACATCCTCTTTTAACCATAGATTTTGTTAATTTTCTCCTTGTTTTCCGAAAAAATAATAGAAAGCTTCTTTTATCTATTTGCACACTGACGGCTATATCACGTAGAAAGACAGTTTCTCCTACGCTCTACAAGTTGAATAGATCCGGTGAAAAAACACGTCCTTGTCTTAAGCCCCTTTCTATATTTGTATATCTGCGGGATTCGTTACCTGTTTGTATGGGGGCAGTTTGCTGCCAGTAGAGATTAAAATTACTCTTATGTTTTTCCCAAATATATCGAGTCTGCTGAGCATCTCCATCAATTTTTTGTTGTGTATTTTTTTCTAATGCCTTTGCATAATCAAAAAACTTAGGTGCAAGTCCTTCTTTCGGAGAGCATCCTAAACATAAATATGGCTTCCTTGTTCCGGTGTCTTTGATGAACCTGCACTGTTCTTGCCCTATCTCTGGCCTGATTCTGCTTCTCGCTCTGTTCATCAGGATTCGGACGATCAGTTTTGTAATATGACTCATTAATCTTATACTTCTTATTCACTTAAGCTTCACTTAAGCATAAATACCATTGGAAAAGATGAATCCGCTTCTTTTCCTCTCAGTTATGGGATAATTAGTAAGATTTGCTTAAGCAAATCATTATTATATCCAAAACTTTCTTACAATCGAAAAAGGTTTGGTTGCTTTAAATAACCTGTAAAAAGGTTTAGTGGCTTTAAATAACATATAAAATGGTTTGGTGGCTTTAAATAACCTGTAAAAAAAGTTGATAATAACCTGTAAACTAATCAACCAAATCTTTTCTCATTTCTGGGATAAGGAGTTATCATTATCTCCATTATTTTCAATCAGACTAAAGTCCGCATTTTTGTTTTTATTTTCAAAACGATTTGATTGTTTTGCTCTTTGAAATTCTTCAGTTATCTTTCAATCTGGTTCACCTTCAGAGAATTACTAACTGATCCTCTGTAGATTCAAATAAAAAAACCTCCAGTCTTTATGTTTATTTTGACATCATTTTGTAAATTCAGCATAATCAATATGTAGGTGTCCGCCTGATCTGGTCTCTGGTAAGCATTGAGAAATTTTGGATTTCAACTGACTGGCAACTTTCCTGAATATCTTCAACCTTCCCCAAATATTCAGCATTCCCTGAATATCTTCAGCGTTTCCGTAATTCTCTTTGTCGAATAAAATTAACTTATTCAAACGATAATGATATGGTATTGAATTCGGCTACGACGTATGATTGAGGCAGGAGATTCGAGAGCTTGCAAGATTTACGTATCCATAAGACATGCTGGTGCAGGACACACAGTTTCCATATTGGAGAATCTAAGTCGGATGATGGATTTATGAAACCGGATTACACCCGTTGTGTTCAGGATACCATTGCTGAGCATCAACACCCTGGAGAAATTCCATGAAAGCCAAGAATCAAGTGGTCCAAAGGCAATCAAAAAAACTTGGCCAAATCTCGATTAGGAACTATCATTAATAGGTACGAACCATTTAAAAGGTACTAGTAACCAGCAGATCTTCATGCAGAGTTGTGCATGAGGTGTGGTTTGGCATGGCATCTGCAAGAGGGGATAGGAAGGAGAAACGACCAAATAGACAGGTTCAGAAGTGTAAACTAAGTGCAGAACAGAGAGTCATGAAGTGCCGTTACAAAGATGTTCCACTTCATGAGAGGGAACACCTTAAGGACTTACTTAAGGATATTAATGAAAGAATCCTTGTGATCTCTAGAGCCGAGAACCAAAGAAGAAAAGGCGCCAGTCTCGGAGATTATTTTACAATTATCCTAACGCTCTTGCCTAAAAGCTGTTCACCGAGACTGAGCGGTAACCTCGACGTACCGTAGGAAGAACTGGAGAACCACCTGAGAATGACGCATTCTGATGCTTGGAAAAATGTCTCAATTCTTCCTATGAATGATCTTCATAGGCTTCAAGATTTAAAGATCATGTTTTATGACAATGGATTAAGCCTGAGTGAATTCGGGAATTCTCACGTAAATCCCGTTCCGATATTGTACCCGGAATATTCTAGAAGTTGCATAAGAGTTGTCTAAACGTCCTTAAGCTCCTCACTGTGCTTCTTTAGCAGGGATGGAAACAATGTATTGTATGACAAAAATGGTGCTTGGCATTTGGATACCTAAGGAAAAGAATGTAAATGGCATTGCAAATTTCCTCCCTAGCTCCCTTTTGAATGCAGAGGGGAAAATATTTTTGGGGTCCTTGAATTGTTGTATAACGGCATTCCTTCTAGATGACCATTACATAAACATTACTATTCAAAAGGCGGCGATGCCTTGCTTCCACGGCTGTCTGGAGCATTCACACATTATTTGAAACTCAATCCTATCAGTCAGTCAGTTAAGTGCTATACGTGATACACGAAAGTGACATGACTGACTGGGCAGAAGATTATCCCGGAGTAGTTTGCCATTGCTTTCTGCGGTTGACTGGTTGCCAACCAAGGCTATAGAACCCAATCTGTCCTGTTATTTGACCCATAGCTGGAGGAGAGAGACGGATTAATACCTTTCCCTAGGGTATTTGCGCGTATATGATTGCAACGAATTCAACTGGAATTCGAGCTCGGCTCTCCGATTTCTCGTTCCGAGTCGATATTCACTGGACCGCAACACACATCCTAATTTCTTCAATTCATATGAACCATTTCGCTATGAGCTAATTCGAATGTCCCTCGAATTTTTCAATTTCACTAGTAAGGTTTGGAAAATTATAATAAAATACCTCAAAGTAGCGTTTATGCAGTTCATCGTTGATAACAAGCCCTCGATATCTGAAATCATGATGGGGTGTGTGATTTCACTATATCTTTTCATTATACCCATGGAACACATATTACGGGGTGAAACGGACATAGCGAATAGAGTAATGACTAAGGAACAAATAGTCTTTCCTCCTTCCAGTGCTTTCATGGATTACATCAACATTCTGGTCCTGTCTAAGGTCGATGTCAATGAACTGCTGTAGCGCTACTATAAGTTTTTCAAGTGGGCAAGAAAGAAGGCTAAACACAAGAGAAACTTATCATTAATATTCAGTGGCTCTGTCAGGGTGACGCACTTCCGTATTGGCGGTGAGATTATCCCGACAGTCAAAGAGAAGCCAGTGAAGAGCCTCAGACGGTTGTATGAAATTCCATTGACAGCTCGTCATCAAGGTAATGAGGTGACTCTTGAATCCATCGACAGAACACATCTTCCCAGCAAACTGAAGGCTTGGTGCTCCCAAGGTGTTCCGGCTTCTTTGGTCGTTGTAGGTGTATGATATTACTCTGTCTCGTATTCAGCAGGCGCAACAGTGTATCGACAAGTACTTGCTCAAGTAGCTGGGAGCTCTACTTCTCCAAATTGGGACTCTATACTAATCCCGGAAACCTGCAAATTCCCATTTCATTGGTGGAGGTGTTCAAGGTCACCCTTACATGGTAATGAGGGATTCAGCCAATGATTTCGACAGAAGAAGCCACCCAAGAGGTTGTACCAAAGAGATTATGAGCGTGATCCGAACCAATTGAACTGGCCTGAACAGCCCAAGCAAACAGATTTCTCCAAACAGTGCCGAACTCAAAAAGCGAGACATAGTGATTGAAGAACTCAAAAATTTCGACCAAGTGAAGCGAACAGCTATTGCTGTTTCTCTGTTTAAACAATGTGCTTGGATGATATTTTTTTTAATCATATCATACCAAGCAAGGCGAAAACGCCACTGATGCGCAGGGGGCTACGTAAGAGTGAAAAGATTGGAAAAGAGAAAAACCGGAAACCACATCCTAAACAGGAAACAAGGGATGAGCTTCTTCACCTGTTCAATAGACGTGGGTGGAGTGTGAACCGGGCGATAGTTTAGTCTATCTACTCCAATTGAAAAAAAAAGAGTGAAAAGATTGGGAAAGAGAAAAACCGGAAACCACATCCTAAACAGGAAGCAAGGGATGAGCCTCTTCACCTGGAATGATAATGATCCGATGAACATATGAAATACCCTAAAGCCATTGCCAATATCATTTCTCCTACGATCTACCTATGATCTCCTACCAAATGCTACCATTTTCTTGTTGTACTTTGCGTGATTTGACCGTAGGCTTAAATTCATGATAGACCGGAGATCAACATTTGAAATCTTCACACTTTTCGCTCACATCTGAAACATTAAAAAATAAATAAACGTTAAATTTTTCCGTCCGTTTGTCTGAAAACCCTCTACACTGCGTCTGTATAGACATATCATTTTTGAATGAGGATGACCCCGGGTGCTTGAACATCTAGCATTGTGTCTGGGTGAGGAGAAAACAGTTAAAATTTAAACTGTCATCTTAGTTATCTCAAGGCATTTAACGAAGTTTGACATAATGGAATCTCTTTAAGAGTTTTCGTAATTATTAAGTCCTTACTATAAGGTAGATGCCTAAAAGCCATTCTCAAAAGCTAGACTTTTGAAGCCTATGAAATCAATACAGGCGTTTCTCTCTTATCGGTCCCTCCATCTTTTTATTTTATATTAACGATTTTAGATGTGTGGGTAGTTCCATAGATAGAGGCTAGGAATGACAAAATGTAGAGCCGAGTTCAAATTCCAGTTCGTTACATACATTTGTGCACAAATATCTCTAGGAATGCTATGAATCTATCTCTTCTCTCTCCTCACTATGGCTTAAATAATACTCGTTTATCTGGAAAAATCACTGTTATTTCCAAAATGTGTCATATGAAGTATTCACTTTCAAAGGAAAAACATATTCCTCCAATCAAAAAAAAAAATTCGGTTTTGAATAACAGAAAAGGCCGAGAAGCTGTAAAAAACAAATTGGTCAGTCAATTAACAATCTGCGTAAGAACATCCACCGATCGTTCGTAAACATCTTTGAAGTCACATTTTATGAGTGTAACCTTAAAGACCGTAGATGATCAAAGCCTGGTAACTGACCTCTCTTGTGACTTACTTGTATCAACCAGGGCCGTAGCTGATGTTAACAAAACACCGGGCACAAAGAAAATTGCCCGGATTTATTAATTGACAATGTGATGACGTAATCAGTGTCATCAGTTTCCAGAAACTATGATTTTTGCGGATATTTTCGGCTATTCCAATAGAAATTAGGCACAGAACGTGAACGAAAGCAGGAAATTGGGTTCGGTCTTTCTGAGTATAACCAGCCTTTTCTCTCAAAATTAATAAATAAACAGATTTTTACTGCGTTCATTCGGATATTGTGTTCGTTTTTCTTTCTTTCTTTCTTTCTTTCTTCGTGAATTGTTTAGTTTGATTTCTGACGAAGACATTTTTCCTTGCCCGGATTTTCACTATGATTGTACGGATCGGCCCGGACCTGTGCCCGGTGTGCCCCATAGTCAGATATGGCCATGGCATCAACCCAATTCTTTAGGCTACACTGAAGCGATAACACTCGGATTTTCAGTAGAGTGTTTGTCTTTACAACAAATGTCGTATAAATAATGGCCAATATAGAGGCCAGGGTTTGTGTATGTTCTCGTTTCCACTAGAAACTCTGAAGTATGTTTTTTTCTACCTGTGTCTATTCGCAAGTATAAATGGACGACATTAAAATAAATGCGCTCTCCATTATTTCTAAATTCTACTCCTTTTTTTCATTTTAAAATTATCGATCCTTAATACAGATGACAATGTACATACTCAATTTTAAATCAATAGTAAAAAATATAGCGTGTTTTGTTATTTAATTTGTGCCTAGACTTTTGCATTTTGTAATCTTTACATATAAAAGATAGATTACTGAAGACTTTTATGATTAAAATACTTTGATATTTAATTAATTTCCTGAAAATGGAAACTACCTTAACATTTTGATCACCGTCAAGGACACCGTTTAAACAAACATTGCATAAAAGTAAGCAAACAGTTTTTTTTAAAATTTTTACAGAAATACAGATCTTCGCCAACTTAAGATCTGTGTGGCTTACGAAAGTTCGACTTGATGACGACGACCACAATTTGATATGTCTGGTCATCTGGTCACGTCTGTTCTGTGTCTGGCAGCGTTCGTGTTTCCCAGCATGGTGTGAGACAATTTCCCCCCCAGCTCTCGGCAGCACTAGCATTCTATCGCATGCCTCAAGCTTAGTGGTAGCGGCCACAGTACAATACACTCTCGTCAACACCCGAGACCCTCTGTGACCCAGCTGAAGATTTCAGCGATTTACGTCCAAGCACCAGTGACTAAAATGTTTTTTTTTGCATTTGATTTTGCTGTTTTTCAATAAAACGGTCAGTTTTGCATTGGGAAGTTTTTATGGGTTTATTAAATATTAAACTTGGGAAAGGTATTAATCCGCCCATTCCTTCCAGTTATGGGTTAAATAGCAGGACAGATTGGGTTCTATAAGTTTGGTCAGCAACCAGTCTACCGCAGAAACCAATGGCAACCTAATGCGGGATAATATTCTGCCCAGTCAGTCATGTCTCTTTCGAGACATGATCGCCCAAGCGTGTATCACGTATGGCAATTAACTGACTGAAATATTAAACAAACTGCGCTCTAGTAAACAATGTCTGGCACAAAACTGACGAACGCAAAAATAGGATATAAAAATAGAATTAAAAAAAAGAAAAAAAACAATGTAAAAAGAGATTATACAAATGGTATCAAATAAAGAAAAAAAAACTGTAAAAATTATTAAAAAAAAAACAATTATGCTTAAAGAAAGACAAACTGATTGCAAAATAATCATAGGCCGACTTACGACCAAATCAATTTGTGACAAAATCTATCGTGATGGTAAGTCGTTTACCTATAATAATAATAATAATAATAATAGAAGATGTCACCATTCTATGTGGTTACATCATCTACACAAACAAGAAAATTAAAGCAAATAGGCCGGAGATTATTGTCTGAAAACAAAAAGGAAAAAACTTGCCTACTAATTGATATGGCTTGTCCAGCGGATTGTGACATAGCAACCAAGGAATTTGAAAAACCATCAAAATATAAAGACCTGGAAATTGAAATAGAAACAATGTGGAAATTGTAAACAAGAGTTGTGCCAGTGATAATAGGTGCACTTGGAATGATAAGAAATGGAACAAAACAACACATTGAAAGAATCCCCGGAAACCCCAGCTTAAGAGATATACAAAAAATTGTCTTATTAAGTACAGCCAACACACTAAAGAGAACTTTGTCTATGTAACGCTAGGGATGTTAGGGAGATAGAAAAAAAACATGAAATGTAGCCATAACAACACGCCACGACCTGCCTGAGGTCTTTCTGCGCACTTGGTTGATAGTGCGACCTTAGCAGAATTATGATGAAAAATGACATAATAATAATATATAATTTTGTTAACCCGAAATGCAGATTTTATTGTAAATATCCCGAAACAATTAACCATTTTGTATCAGGTTAATGGCGTTAGCACCCACTGAATATGAAATTCGGCATGATAGAGTGGGCCAATATTTGCACTGGAACATATGCAGATTTTATGGGAAGGACACTGAAAAAAAAGCTGATATTAACATCTCCCAGATCTGATTCTAAAGATAGAAGCTCTAACGGTTTTGTCAGACTTTACAATACGCGTAGACAGAACAATCAAAATTAATAGCTCATCGTGATCAAAGGCTACAAGGCAGAATGTGCTTTTTTTTTATTAACATTGCAGTTCTTGCAGTTTTTAATGTATCCTTAAAGATCTTCAAAAAGTTATCAAAATCTAAGGATCTTGCAATGGAAATTTCAAATGAGGTCATCAGTAATTCCTGTTGTAGTTGGATCTCACGGATTGATTCGAAAGAGTTCCGATAGTCTTAAAAAAGGTACTCCTGATAGCCTACTCACTATTACAGCGTAAGCATAACAAAGAGCTATCTATGTAAAATGTGCGTAATCTTAAGATTTATAAAAATACCTAAAGAAAGATTAAAAGATTATGGACCGATTTACGACCTGATCTATTTACGACATATATTTGATGATTTGTTTAATCTGAAGGTTTATGCGCGTTGTGATGCAGTGGATATTGGCTCGGAAAGAAAATTCAGGGAGCCGAGTTCGAATTCCAGTTGAATTCCTTGCATTCACTTATGCGCAAATACCCTTGAGAAAAGTATTAATCCGTTTCTTCCCTCCAGTTATGGGTTAAATAATAAGACAGATTAGGTTCTATAGCCTTGGCTGGTAACCAGTCTACCGCAGAAAGCAATGGCAACCTACTGCGGGATAATCTTCTGCCCAGTCAGTCATGGCTCTTTGGAGACATGATCGCTCAAAGCGTGAAGCGTGTATAACGTATGGCACTTAATTGACTAACTGAATATAATAGTTGGAATCATGATTAAGGCTTCTACTAGTCATAAAGTGGGGGATCTGTTTTCAAATGTTATGATGTAATACACTGAACCTCCGCTAATTACTACGCAATAATATAATACATCTCTTCTCCCTCTAGCTATGAGTCAAATATTAGGACAGATTGTGTCTTATATCATTGGCTGGGAACCAGTCCATCGCAAAAAGCAATGGTAACCTACTGCGGGATAATTTTCTGTCCAGTCAGTCATGTCTATTTCGAGACATGATCGCCCATAGCTTGAAGCGTGTATCACATATGGAACTTAACTGACTAACTGACTGTATAATGTTCAAGCTTATGTGATTTATGTGTGTGTATTTGAATACTTTCAGAGGGTATATATATATATATATATATATATTAGTCATCCACATACAAGCCTGTTTCGCTGTATCACAGCTCATGAGTGTGGCTAGACACATTCACTTGCTTCTGGCCTGGATCGAAACTCGACCGATTTAGTGTCAGTCGGAGTCGCTACTTCCTAAGCCATCAACGCATGGAATCAGAGAATGGAAATTTTAACGTGTTGTATATAAGCAGTGTATACACACGCCAGTCACCGAAAGAACTCAGTTAATTTCTGAAGAGTCACGCATATAGCAGAAGTGGAAACTGTTTTTAAAATTTTCTTCTCCAGAGAGCTCAATCGTAATGAGAGCATATATTAGGTATATATATATATATATATATATATATATATATATATATGTTTTAAAAACATATATATATATATATATATATATATATATATATATATATATATATATATATATATACGAAACAAAATGAATATAAAAGAAACAAGAAGAAAAACTGCACTTTTTCCGAAGCGTTTTGAGAGACGTGATCAAGACAATGTAGAATTTATTCTACTGCTTGTGTTTATATATCAAGTGGCGAAGATGTCATTGTTTTGTGAATGTTTGGAAATTTGTGAACGTTCATGAATGTTCATCGGGTGGTTGAGAGGTCAGCCACAGCATGATAAGGGTAGATTGTGTATGGTGTAGATTCCGGGTGAAGAACCGCACAAAATAATGAACTACAAAACAGGTATTTGAGATAGGAAAATAAGTTATATTAAACGTAAAGATACAAACTGGAACGCAGGTTAGTAATCCAGGAATACGATTAGTAAGGAATATATATATACAAGTCTTTGAACGGAAGCCGAGCTGGAATTAGTATGTCAACCACGGAACTGCTGTGTAATACTATTCTGGCTGAGTGGAGCTCAGAGCTACTATGACTACTGACGCGGTATTCTCTGTGAAACTTCGGTATATCTCGGTATCTTAAGGATCACTTACTGTTCTCTTACGATGTCTCACTATGGCAGGAGTATATGTATACTCAAGTCGAGTCATTATTATAGAAAAGGGGGAGATCCCACAACAAAAACTATAGAACCTAAGAAAAGTATTCCTAAACATAAGAAAAGATTCATCTTTCCGTTACTTAACTTAATCTTTCTGTAGAGTATGCTAAAGAAGTAGTGGCTGATGGTATTAAGACGAGCAGAATTCAGTGTTCATTATTACGTCAACATTGTCTATACATACAAACATTTGATCTCCTATTTTGACTACACATTCCTCATAAATATAGAAAATCTTAAAAGATGTATATTTGGGGAACTCATATTCAAGGTTTAATTATTAATATAACGATTAATATAACCATCTTCTGCATCGTGTGTTCCATGGGCAATAATGGCTTTTCTTAACATTTTATCCCTTGCATCTGTTAGTAAATTTTTAATATTATGCATTTGCTGTGTAGACTGCGATAGGGCTCAGTCTACTCGGTTGTGCTAAATGACCGCTGACATTACAAGACGATTCCTAAACCATTTGATAATACTTGTTTTTTATCATCTTGAATGTTTAATTACGTCCACATCAGAAAAAAAAAAGATGATACAGCCATGTGGCAGGTAGTACTAAGAGCTACCTAGTACTATAAGTCCACGTAGATACTAGTACCTAGTACTATAAAAAAGTAAAGTGAGCGAGTAATATTCAGTTTTTAAAAATCTTTTTTTTAACGAATATTGTTTGGCTTGTGATTAGGTTATCATGGTATGAGATGGGCATTTGTGTTGCACATATTCTTCCAATATTTAAGCAAGAGGGGATAAAGATGAATTATCATGAGAAAAAACAAGATATCAATGGAAGAAGAATTAGAAAGAAAGACAATAAAAAAACAAGAAGAAAGAAGAAGAAAAAAGTTAATCAATAAAACAGCCTGAATGATGATAGAAAATTAATGAAAAATGATGGTGAATTAAGAAATACGATGGTTATGTAAATATTGTCAGTGTGTGTATCTGTAGAAGAGAAAAAATGTACAATACCGGCTTTAATTATTCGGCCACCATAATTATTTTTAAAAGAAATGATGTATTTCATACTACTTTAAGTATTTATTGCCAAATGAAAATAGAAATATTCTTTTTTATGATTACTTTGAAAAATTTTACAAGGCAAGGAAGCAAAGTTGAATTCGTCTGAATTACCCTATAATTTTTTTCATTCTTTCATTAATGAAACTGCAATATAGGTAATTATTAAATAATTATAAATTCATTTGATGCACATGTTATTGTGCAGTATTAACAAAAGAACCATTCTATTTTCCTTTACAATTATTCACTTGGCAATAAATACTAAAAAAATAGCATGAAATACATCATTTTTTGAAACACTGGGGTGGCCTAATAATTATAGCCTGTAGGCAATACAAAAGAGACAAGAGGAAAAATTGTGCTTAGACGACGCGTTTCGTCTTCTGAGCGATTTTATCAAGGCAGTGTAGGATTTATTATATTGTCCGTGTTTATATATACAGAAGCGAAGATGTCATTGGTTTATCAAGGCTTGCAAATTTGACAACGTTCATGAATGACAAGGTTAGAGATCAGACATGGATTGGGATTAAGATGTTATGGCATGAGATAGGCGTATGTGCTACAAAAGTTGAAGGTTTAACAGGATTCATTTGATTTTCAATATATTTGTTGCTGGGAATATTTGCTTGGTAATGTAGTAATTCTTTCAGGAAAGGCGAAATTGGGGGAAAAACTGGGCGTAGGTTCATATTTTCATAATATTCATTGACGGCACTTTCATGTAGCGCTCTCAAAGATGGAATGGTCTGGGGGCCAAAATAGCTGTATAGATAAAGGTTAATAACAGTTAGAAATTTGAAGTGTCCTTGACAGCCTGAGGCGATCGACTACGTGCGTCTGTCGTTCACTTTGAGGGACTCTCTACCTTCGGGCGGAGAGGAACCCCGACGAGGCTGCACCGAAGGGTAGAGTCTCGTCTGGGGAATAGCAGACAAGCATTTTTACGGCTCGGTTTTATCCACGGTAATTAGCCATGTGCTGCATCTACCTCGGGATTCTACCCATGTAGGGAAGGTCATAAATAATTCAAACTTTCGTTGACGATTATTATCTGCGCATCTAACAAACATAACCTCTTCTCTCTTTCAAGTTATTGTTCTATCTTATCTGTGTTTGTCTTGTTTATACCTAATATCCATTAGCACGGATATTCTGCTGTAGATTTCAGTGTATGACTAGTGTATTTGATAGTTCTTTTATTTATGATGTCCCTTTTGTGTTCATATATATGTTTTTATATCTGTAAATTTCCCTAATGTATTGTGAGGAACACTCCTGGCTATTTATTTTAGATACGACTAGTTCTAAAATATTATTGAGCCAATTGCACCCTTCCATTCCTAGATATCATGTTATACTGTCTTCAGAATATAAAGTATAGCTGTGATTATATATATATATATATATATATATATATATATATATACATATATATATATAAATTAAAAAAGGATTAATTCAATGATGTTGAATGACCATTCAGATATGAAAATCCCGACGGGGGATAACACATCACCTCAGCAACAGAAAAATCCTTTCAGAAACTGGACAAAAATTTATATTTGCTCTGTAATATTTTATTACATGGAGCTCTCTTCCTGTATCATTTTTTAATATTAAAATAAAATTTTTAATATTAATTAGGATCGGGTTTTTGGAATTTACCTTCCTGCTTTTTCACTTGGATTAAAGTATCTGAATTAAAATATATATATATATATATATATATATATATATATATATATATATAAACCACAATACAATAAAGTAAAATAAAATTTTATCCTTGATATTTTGTTTGCTTCATTTTTTTCGAAAGAAATTTCGGAAGAAGTGACGTTAGTTTAAAATTATAATGCTATTGTTGATCAGACTGTGAGAAATATCACTGTAGTTTTTTCTCTCGTTCCAAGTATCTTGGTTAAATATAGTAAATCTCAGGGGAGTGCATTTTCACTTGTTTTTCCACAAAAGTTAAAAAATTTGAAATCTATCTTTGAAGGAATAGTGTGTAGTTTAATTGATATGTAGAATCAGCGTATCAAATTCCTGGATATTCAGATGCGTTCACTTTCGCACAAATTGTTTTGGGAAAACATGAATCCATCTCATTTTTCCCAAAATAGGGAATAAACAGCAGGGTACACTGAAGAAAATAGTCTTAGAGAAGAAAAAGAGCTTAATTCTAAACTTTATTAATTCTAAATACTAATATATTTTCTAAGAATTCATAGCAATTCACAGATAATAAAAGAAAACTAGAAGGGGCATCGGATAAAATAAATTGTGGACAGTATTTTTTTTTAATCCTTTCACATCAGGTAAGGCGATAAAGCCACTAAGAGGCAAGAGGTTACTGGGAGTGAAGCTGAAACATCCACCTTGATTTCAAGGTTAGCTCCCACCCACACAAAACACTCGCCTGTGACATACACAAAACACTCAGATACAAAATAAATTCTTCTTACTCATAATCAAGGTTAAGCAAGAATTTCTGGTTGACCATTACTATGGTTTCGTGAGTTCAATCTTCACTGAATGCTAAATACTTATTGGCATGATCCTAAACTTAGCCAAGCTACTCAGGGCATTTTATCATGGTGTAATTTTTAAAAAATCAGTTCACCCCAAGCAAGGTAATGATGCCATTAAGACGCAAAAGTCTATAAAAGGAATAAAGAAAATTTTAGAAGAACCGAACATAAGATACAAGGGGAACAATTCTAATCCTGTTCAAAAGACCAGGGTGGAGTGTGAACAGGGCGATGGTTAAACCTTTCTAAAATCTATCGCAAAAGTCTAGGGGAGTGGAAAGGGATTAGGAAACTTTTAGAAGGAAGCGGAAATTTAATCCTGAACAAGAAACAAGGGATAAACATTTAATCCTGCGCAAAAGACCAGGGTGGAGCCTGAACAGGGCGATTGTGAAACCTTTCTACAATCTATCGCAAAAGTGTAGAGTAGTGAAAAGGGATAAAGAAAATTTTACAAGGAATCGAAAACTCAATCCTGAACAAGAAACAAGGGATAAACATCTAATCCTGCTAAAAAACACGGCTAGAGTGTGAAGAGTTCGATAGACAAACCTATATACTCCTGTTTATTTCAATAATTATTTATGAGGAATTGGCAGGGCGTAACTGTTGTGTGAACTAATAAAGAATGAGCAAGTAAAATTATAATAGGATGATTAAGAGGTAAAAAATTTATGCACGACCCCCAAAGAGTATTGTAATTGGATTTCGCGGGATTATTTTTATCAACAAAATTGCTGGCGGTATTCGTCTCTAATGAGAGAAGAAATGTTTTTTGTTGTGGAATCTTGTTTAGAAACCACACAAAATAATAATAACAAAAACAGATAAGGACAGATAAAATGTAAGTTATATTGAACAAAATATATACAACCTGGAACACGGGTTAGTAAATACAGGAATACTAGGAATACTGTTAGTAGGAATCAATATATACAATCTTGTAAAGAAAATTAAGTTCGGGTAATAAGTCTATATTCTTACTAACCAGCTAAGCGGCGGTCCAACTACTCAACTCCTACTACACACTCTCTCTAATACTCACTCCTTCTCTTTAGGCAGGATCATATGTACACCATAGACGAGTCCATTTATTGTGCAATAATGGGTGCTCCCCGAACAGTTTTACGAAATTTCTGCCGAGAAGACAGCTAATGATCATCCATGCCTTCACACACACGCGCGCGCGCACACGCACACACACACACACACACATACACACAGAGGTGCGATGGGTATTTTGTCGTCATTTTATATTTTTATTTTTGCCCATGCGCGTTTTTTTATTTTGACTTTGTCACCTGCACACTATAGTCGGGTCAGTTGGACACCGTCTATAAGAAAAAGATTTCCAATGACAAAATACGCCCCGCCAGAAATTTGGAAACTGTACTACTTTACATTCTCAACTGAATCTTCAAAAGGAACATGAAAGAATTAGGTACAGTAACTCTGAAAACTCACTCTGATCGTTCTGATAAAAACTCCCAATTTGTAGGTGAGGGCTTCGGACTCAACACGAAGTCTTACTTCAAATGGTTTTAGGATGTAGTACAGTCCTGGGTCAAGAGGGAGGCTGCTGAAAGTCACTACGTCTGGCAACATGACTCTGCAGCATGTCACACATGCAGGACAAACCGGTCATGACACACATGCAGGACAAACCGGTCATGGCTGTCAGACAATTTCTCTGTTCACATCACCCCCTACATCTGGTCACGTAACTCCCCTGACTGCAAACACCCCTTGATTATTATGTGTGAGGCAAAGTCAAGTGAGAGATCGACAAAACTCCTTGTAACCCCACAGATGAAATGAATGCAAGGATTATGCCAGCATTCACTAACTTAAAGAAAGAGAGTGTTCAGAAAAGAAGCAAGCCGTTCCAAAATCAACTGGATGTGGTGGGTGAAGCAAATAGTGATTTTAGTGAATATATTTATTCTTTACTATTTCAAGATATTTTGAGTAATTTTGATAAATATATCTATTAAAATGAGATGTCTGTATCATTTTCATTTATGCGTAATTTAGACGATAATTTATCCCTTGCACTCTGTACACACACACACACACACACACACACACACACACACACACACATATATATATATATATATATATATATAAAGCATACACCTATTCACGCGTGCTAAAAGAAAGTTTGCACAATGAAAAGCAATAAAAATAAATCAATCTTCTGTCAATAATGAAACACACTAAACAGAAGTCAAACACAACAAAAGCAATGAAAAGCAACTAACTATCTGTAGAGCCACTTACATACAAAAATATCATTTTACACCAAGCGACATATAAATAAGACTAAAACCGGTACACAAATGATTTTATTATGGAAATTCATCTAAAATCAGAACAAAAAAAGAGAATTGCTCATAAAAGCCAAAATTGTACTTAGAACATTTTTCTTTTTTAGAAAATATTTTAAGAATAGGTTTTAAATAAACCGGGAAACTGATTACAAAAACGACCGCGAACCGACCACTTTTATTCTTATGACAGTGATGTGTACGAAATTGTTTCAAAAATAGAACAAAAAGTAGATAAATCAATTCCTCAAAGAAAATGTCAAAATGATAATAGCCATGTTTTGCCCAATTATTCGTTTTTTTTTCTCTAGTGACACTCCTATTTTCTCCCTGTTTCTCATATCTCAGCTTGGTTGTTTTGCCTGATTAGAATTAATTTCACATAAAACAGCTTTGTCCCTTATAAGGCGGGTGCCTTTTTCTTTTGTTTGTCGTTAATCCGATTAGTAGCGAAAGGATTAACGCAAGGTAGGCTATAAGGGGTGCATACCAATGGACATTGTTTTTGGATTGGGGGAAGAAAAAATTCAAGGACATTTACTCGCGTAATCTTTTCTCATTCGTCAGAATGCTGACTTTGTGAAGTGGGTTGGGCCAAGAATTTTGGCGTGACATCTATCTATCTATCTATCTATCTATCTATCTATCTATCTATCTATCTATCTAGTGTTTTCATTATCTATCTATCTATCTATCTATCTATCTATCTATCTATCTATCTAGTTTTTTTCATTTTCTATCTATTTATCTATCTATCTATCTAATTTTATTTAAATTTTCTATCTATCCGATGACAAAAAAGAAAAAATAATTATGGATAAGGAAAGAAAGAAAATATCCGGAAATGAAGATATACACAAAGAAAATATGAAGAAAAAAAATGAAAGAAACAAAGAATAGAAGAATTAAAAAAGGGAGAAAGAAGAAATACCAAAAAATCATGAAGAAAGAATGAAATAAATAAAGAATGAATGAAGGAAGGAAAGAAAGAAAGAAAGAAAGAAAGAAAGAAAAAGAAAGAAAGAAAGAAATTACACTAAAATAAATATACACAACTAAAATATGAAAAAAGAATGAAAGAAATAAAGAATAAAAGAAAGAACGAATAAAAGAAAGAAAGAAAGAAAAAACGAAAAAATAAAGGAAGAAAGAAAATACAGTAAAGTAAAAAATATGCACAATGAAAATATGAAGAAAGAAAGAATGAATGAATGAAAGAAAGAAAAAATAAATAAAGAAAATACACTTAAATAAAAAAATATACACAAAGAAAGCATGGCATAACCATTTACACACACACACATATATATATATATATATATATATATATATATATATATATATAGCCTAGTGAGCCAGACAGACCTACCAAGGTTTCACCTAAACGGATCGTCAGTGAAAGCTGGCTTTTGAAACCTTGGTTGTTCTTTCTGGCTCACTAGGTATACTCTTATTAATTCTGCTCTACCTAAGTATTAAGAGCTTTTTTGTTACTCGTATCGGTTTTTTTTTTCTTTGGACTACGTGCTGACTCGGTCTGAACTCTTTTTACTGATGTTTATGTACTTAGCTTTTTTTGTTAAAACTATTTTCCTTTCTACGTAGATCCGTGGAAGGATTTTCGACACGAGCATAGTTATTATCTTGTTTATATATACATATAACCAACGGAAATGTTTCTGCTAAAAATGCTTCGAATAACATACGAGCAATGACAAGGAACTCGCAAGAAAATTAGCTGATATATCAATTCTCCTATATGGCAGTGAATGCTGGACAATCCCCTCACAGATGAAGAAGATGATTTCCAATAGAAATCTCGATCCACTGAAGGATAATTCCTATAACATACTAGCAGTGACAAAGAAATCGTTAGAAAATTACCCTGTAATATCAATTCTCCTATATGGCAGTGAATGCTGGACAATTTCCTCAGAGATGAAGAAGAAACATGAGCCAATAGAAATCTGGTTCTACTAAAGGATTCTTCGAATAACATACGAGCAATAATGTTTTAGAGAAAATTGAAAAAAGGCAGTCATACTTAGAATCGGATAGAAAGAGTTAAAATTTCTAAGGTACTTAATTAGGGGATGTGCGTTGTTGTGCATTGGATATCGGCTCGGAACGAGAAATCGAGGAACCGAGTTCGAATTCCAGCTGAATTCATTGCATTCACTTACGCGCAAATACCCTTGGGAAAGGTATTAATAAGTCTATTTCTTCCAGTCATGGGTTAAATAACAGGACAGATTAGGTTCTATAGCCTTGGCTGGTAACCAGTCTACCGCAGAAAGCAATGGCAACCTACTGCGGGATAATCTTCTGCCCTGTCAGTTATGCCTCTTTCGAGACATGATCGCCTAAGCGTGTATCATGTATGGCACTTAACTGACTGACTTAATTAGGAAAGAGGGCTTGAAAAGTTGAATATCTTAGTACAGATTAAAGGCAAAAGGAAAAAAGGAAAACAACGCATAAACTACCTAACGAACTTGTGTAAGTAGATATTGGAACAAGGTTTTGGTGATATAACAAAAAGACAAAATTTATTAAGGAGAGGAAATTTTGGAGAGTCATGAACAGAAAAAAACAAATGAGGGTAGGTATAAAAAGGCTTTTAAAATAACATTTCCTTTTCTTTTTTTATTCTGCATTTCTTTAAGAAGCGATAAATATTGGGAAACGAATAGATAGGTTACTAATTAATTAATGTCTTGAGGGAAAGTTTCTTTCCCGGTGGGGGTGACTGAAGTTTGTGGGGGTCGGTAAGTATGAATTGACGTCATCATGTAAAAATAAAGAGCTTAGTGATTTTACACAGAGAACAGCACGAGAAGCAGCTAAAAGTAATTCAAGAGAAATACACGCATACGTACTCACGCACATACACGAATAAAAAAGCTTTTCAAATATACTGAGCCATGAGAATTCCAATGGTCGTTCTGTATCTCCCACGTGTCATGTTAACGAAGGCTAATTTCGCTTTTAATGAAACGCCTATAGCCTTCAGGGCACACGTAGGTGACACGGTTCTTTTTTGTGTTCATTCTTTGGGCATTTTTTTCCTTCACCCCCCACCCCACTTTTTTTTATTTCTTCTTACCTAGTCTCGAGAAAGAAAATCCCCCGTGTATTTTATTCAAACACTTTTTTTTATTTTATCTGCAGACCCCACTTCTACTCTGACACTTCTTTTGTATTCCAATTTTTTCCTTACAATTCTGTCTGATCATTGTAAGTATATATAGGTCTTTATTTGTATTTCTTCTTTCCTTCTTTCTTTCTTTCTTTCTTTCTTTCTTTTTCAAATTCTTTTTTATTTTCTTCTCGTTCTATTCCGTTTTGTTTTCTTGATAGCTAATAATCACACAGGTCGAAAACAACAGACTCATCTTTAACAATAATAAAATAAATAAAGGAAACAAAGAAAGAAGACAAAACGACTTAAAAATAAAATAGCCACACCGAGAACAATAAAAAAAAAACAATAACAAAACAATCACTCCTTTTCTGATCTTGAATGTAATAGAAAAAAAATAAAAATAAAAAGATAATTAAAATAATAAAAAAAGAAAACAATAGCGATGCCCGGGAAATAATTCTTGAAAATAAAAGTGGAACAGGCGGCATTGTTTTCCTATTATTTATGCCTTGCATATGGGCATACGATCATAAGAAGAATGAATAAAAAAGAAGCGATGATTTTCTTTTCAATAAAACGTCAGCAACGCAAATGTAGATGTCACCAGTCTGTCACTAAGTTTTTCTTTCTCGTAAAGGACTCCAACTTCTTCAAGAAAAGGACTACACTAATACTATTATTAATATTCTTATTTGTACACTGAATTTAATTTAATCATTTATTAA
The DNA here is from genome assembly GCA_037127315.1 of Ascarosepion bandense. Classification (NCBI taxonomy): domain Eukaryota; kingdom Metazoa; phylum Mollusca; class Cephalopoda; order Sepiida; family Sepiidae; genus Ascarosepion; species Ascarosepion bandense. Next base: position 91,490 of record JBBBDQ010000927.1, on the reverse strand, counting down.
CACTTTCACTACCTTGGACGTACTTATACCTCGTTCCAAAGATTGTTATAGTGCCTGCTATGGACATATACACTACCGGCAATAATTATTAGGCAACCCCAGTATTTAAAAAAAAAATGATGTTTTTAATACTATTTCGCAAAGTTATAATAACTGGGGTGGTAGCTTAGATAAATACAAACATAATTTATTTTTTTGTAAATGTGGTTATCTATATGTTTGTATCTGTAAATGCCCATGTGTACATTAGAGCTATCTGTCAATCAAGTGCCATACGTGAAACACGCTTGGGCGATCATATCTCGAAAGAGACATGACTGAGTGGGCAGAAGATTATCCCGCAGTAGGTTGCCATTGCTTTCTGCGGTAGACTGGTTGCCAGCCAAGTTTATAGAACCCAATCTGTCCTGTTATTTAACCTCTGGAAACGGATTAATACCTTTCCCAAGGGTATTTGCGCGTAAGTGCATGCAATGAATTCAACTGGAATTTGAACTCGGCTCCCCCGATTTCTCGTTCCGAGCCCATATCCACTGCACCAAAACGCACATTAGAGCTATAACTTGTTTAAAAATAAGTAGATTTTCGGTATCATATTTATCAATTTCCCTGTTTAAGAAAGTTAATAACAATTAAACAATTAAAACCCAGTTTTAAAAAAATGATGTATATCATACTATTTTTTAGTATTTATTGCTAAGTGAATAATTGTAAATGAAAATAGAATGGTTCTTTTGTTAATAATGCACAATAACATGTGGATCAAATGAATTTATAAATATTTAATAATTACCTATATTGCAGTTACATCAATGTAAGAATGAAGAAAATTTTGGGTGATTTGGACGAGTTCATCTTTGCTTCCTTGCCTTGTAAAATTTTGCAAAGTAATGATAACAAAAGAACCATTCTATTTTCATTTGGCAATAAATATTAAAAATAGTATGAAAAACATCATTTCTTTAAAAAATACTGGGGTGGCCTAATAATTAAGGCCGGTAGTGTATATATATATATAAGTTTTAAATAATTAGATCCCAGTGTTTGCATTATAAACTAATTACCACTTCGTGCAATTTCAAAGTGGAAATCAGAATAGAGTTCTACAGACGAGAATTTCGAGAAAAGAAACTATTTGAACAGAACTGACGGTTGCATCTACCTAGTTCAACCGTAAAAGCGTAAAATGGCCTAGCCTAATTGCTAATCGAGTATAACGGTTAAATTCATGCACATCGCAGTATCAAAGAGAACAACTGATCAGAACAATTACCCTGGTATTATATTTTCTTTTTTTGAAAGCCTTTCATATATTTACATGTTTATACTAGATTTATCAATGGGGTTTAGCGACAGAAAGTCTCCTCACATCAACAGAACCTTCCTCAGCATCGACATTGATATCATTATTTCTCATATATTTTCATTTTCGCACCAATATCTGCTGGTTATTGCTGGAGTTTTAGTGCCATCAAGCTTACTTACATTGCCAAAATATTTTTAGTATTCAAATCACGGGTATTATATGTAATGTATCTGCATATTTATCCCAAATGTATTGTAGTTTATCATTGCAATTGTGCTGATTCTTTCAGACGTCGGATTCTCCAGTGTTTTTTTTTTTAGTATTATTGCTTCCTTCTACCCAGATTGGTGAACATCCTTTTCCCTTCATACATGTTCAGTCATGTCTAATTTGATTACTCCACACTTTTAATCACAACCTTTTATGTCATTTATATCTTTTTTTTTTTACAGTGCTGATTGCAGACACTGAAAGGAAACTACAAGACCTTCTACAGAAGATAACCGACGAGAGTGACAAAAAAGGAGTACAAATAAACTGCAAGAAAAAACGAATGCATGGGCATCAGCAAAAAAGGGCAGCCCAAAATGCCAAATACGGGTGGAGGATACTAAAATCAAGCAGGTACAAAAATTTAAATACCTGGGAAGTGTCTTAACTGAAGACGGAAAGTGCGACACAGAGATCCGAAGATTAATTGGTATGGCGAAGGACGCGTTCCAGAAGCTAAGTAAAGTATTGAGACACAGGAAAGTTTCACTAGAAACAAAGAAAAGAATACTAGATTTCTATGGGATGTCAGTTCTTCAATATGGCAGTGAATGCTGAACAATATCATCAAAGATGAAGGAAAAACGGGAAGCATCTGAAATGTGGTTCTACAGAGGGATGCAGCAGATATGGTGGACCGAGCATGAGAGGAATGATGAGGTGTTGGAAAAGGATGGAAGCAAAATGAAATTAATATTGAGTATCAGGAACAGACAACTAAAGTTTCTGGGACATGCAATGAGGAAGGAGTGCTTGGAGAACCTAACAGGTTACATATAGAGGGAACATAAGAGGTTACATAAAGAGGGAAAAAGAGACAGAGGAAAGCAGCGAATAACATATTTGAAAGGCCTGAGCAAGTGGATGACAGAACCCCGGGGGTTGCGTGGTGTAACAGGAGAAAGCGTGCTAAGAGCCACCAGGGATAGGGAAACGTGGAAGACCATGATCGCCTAAGGAACAAAGAAGAAGAAGAAGAAGAAGAAGAAGAAGAAGCCTTTCTTTAAGTGCTGGCTGGTTTTATCTTTATATTGTCTACACCATGTGTCAGTTTTTAAGCGCATAATAAATACTAGTCAGTCAGTTAAGTGCCATACGTGATACACGCTTTGGGCGATCATGTCTCGAAAGAGACATGACTGACTGAGCAGAAGATTATCCCGCAGTAGGTTGCCATTGCTTTCTGCGGTAGAATGGTTACCGACCAAGTATATAGAACCCAATCTATCCTATTATTTAACCCATAACTGGAGTTAAGAGACGGATTAATGCCTTTGTGCGTAAGTGAATGCAAGGAATTCAACTGGAATTCGAACTCGGCTCCCCGATTTGTCATTCTGATAAATAAATACTAGACATAGTATTAATTTTGAAAGAGAAGAGAAATGAGGGAACATCTAAAAAAAAATGGATGAATATTACAGAAGAGCTAGAAGACTATGGCAACATTTAGAATGATTTTGCAAACGGAAAGAGATAACAAGAAGAAATGAGTTTGTTTGTTGACATGCTTAAATCTTTTTGATTGTACTCACAAGTCCAGATTCTTTTGATACGTAGGAATTCTTGTGATGAATTCCAAAGCAAGGATGTTCAACATATAAGAGAAAACAGAACATTTTAACGGATTGATTCACATACCACCAAACGATGGCGTTGTGATATACTAGGTAGAGTCGATAAAATATCTGAAGAAATGATTTGAAGAGAAGACACATTTAGAGAGCTAAAATTTAGAGTACATAAATAAATAAAGGAATGAACAAAATGTTGAACAATAAAAAAGAAAGAAAACCTAAAAGAATAAAATAAAAATAAAAACAAAAGCACAAAACCGCGAATGAAATGAATGAATGAATGAAATTTAAAAAAAAAATCAGATGGATAAAGAAGGAATGACATAATGAATTAAATTGAAACAGAAATCAACGAATGAAAGAAATTCTTTCCTTCATTCGTTCAGTCCTTCCTTTATTTAATTAATTAAAAAAAAGAACAAAATAAATAATGAAAAGACAGAACAGAGGAAAGAATAATTGGTGAAAACAGAAACAAAAACAAACAAGCAAACAAACAACAAAACGTAAAACCATTTTTATGACGAGATATATTTTCCCTGTTGGACTGTCACTTGTGACAATGCAATGAGAATGACGCTGCGTTTAATTGCCAGTCTGCCTGAAGGAAATTCATTCGACAGTTTTGGCGGGAAAAGTTCAACGTTGTCAGCGAAAATTAAAAAAAAAACGTTAAAGAATTAAATCAAGAAATTCGAATGTTTGATTTATTTAAATATGAAAACACTAATTGCTAAACAGATAATTTTATGTTTGGCCTCACAAAACGTTTAATCCACTATTGCATAATACGTCTAGTGACAAATGTGTGAACAAATAATTAATTGTTTATATATATATATATATATATATATATATATATATAAACAAATTATTTATTCACGCATTTGTGTCACTAGACTTATTATATATATATATATATATATATATATATATATATATATATTTCACTTTAAACTTTATTTAAATATATACAGGTCGCATGTGTGATTGGTTTGTATGTGCAATTAATACAAATTTTTAGAAGGCAAGTCATACACATAAGAATATTATATTATATATATATATATATATATATATATATATATATATTAGTCATCCAGATACAAGCCTGTTTCGCTGTAACACAGCTCATCAGTGTGGCTAGACACATCCACTTGCTTCTGGCCGGGATCGAAATTCGACCGATTTGGAGAATGAAAGAGGGGAAATTTTAACGTGTTATATATAAGCAATGTATGCACCCACAAGTCACCGAAAGAACTCAATTCATTCCTGGAGAGTAATGCATATATGGCAGAAGTGAAGACTGTTTTGAAAATTTTCTTCTCTCTAGAGACCAATCGTTATGAGCGCATAATTTATTACTTATCCATTCAATTGTTGATAATGATGAGTATGAAGGAATGTACGCGAACAAATATAAAAAGAACTTTGAACTTGGGAAAGTTCATGCACAATTATTAAGTGCCAAACCAGATACACGCTTGGACGATCATGTCTTGAAAGTGACATGATTGACTGAGCAGAAGATAAACCCGCAGTAGGTTGGCCATTACTTTCTGCGGTAGACTGTTTGTCTCCCAAAGCTATAGAACCCAATCTGTCCTGTTATTTAACCCACAACTGTTGGGAAGAATAAATCCCTTCCCCAAGGGTATTTGCACGTGAATGTAAGGAATTCAACTGAAAATCGAACTCGATCCCCGATTTCTAATTCTCAACGCACATCCATGCACATCCATGAACAATTATAAAATACAATACGAGATAAACAAACAGTCCTTGTCGGTTTAGCCTAACATAATATGTTTAAAGGAATTCTTGTTGAAAACACACACACACACACACACACACACACACATATATATATATATATATATATATATATATATATATATATATATAACCATGTCAACCTACGACCATTATCTGCGATGGACATTATCCAAGGAAACGTAAGAATATTACAATGCTGCACGAACAAGCCTTATTGCTGGTGTCAGCCCCACACACACACATATATATATATATATATATATATATATATATATATACGGCTTGATTCGTTTTATTTATACTCTTCCAACGATTTTCTCCTGATGAGAAATGTTGGACGAAAGGGCCTTAGAGACTGTCAATAAATTCCATGTTTGCAAAACAGTATAGACTTAAACAAAATAGACGTCATGTTATACCTTAAGTACCTTTCAACCAACTTTTTTTAAAGGTATACGTTGGCAAATTAGAAAACAATTAGATACACAATTTATTTCACGAATGAGGAGGGAAAATTGGAATGCGATTAAAAAAGAAAATTTTAATTACAAACAATTAAAATTCAAAGGTGGGTTGTAAATAGCAAGTACCACAGCTATTTTCTTTTTTCAGAAGTGAGTTTCTCTGTTGGATTTCTGTTTACTTTATTTTCGTACCTGAAACATAAACATACCAATTATTACGGAATTAATCTCTTTTTTTTTGTTTCCTAATGTTTTATTATTACAAACTTTATTATAATAAACTTTAAACAGCCTTCTAAACAGTTTTATTAATGTCTTCTGGCCTGGGTAATCGATAGATCTAAGAAAGAGCATGGGACTTACTACGTGGATTGAGCCTGTATTGCCCTTACACATTAGTAGATCAATAAATAATGTCTATTAATTTTATAACAGATTTACATTGCATAAATATAGCAATTTTTTTTAAAAAAGTATCAAGATTCAAGGTCTAGTCCTCATAATTACCTACTTCTTTCTCAATCCCGATATTCAAATTTGACGAAAGTCATATATATCGGCGTTTCTTTTCGTCACATGATAGTTGCTTTTTTCATCTCTTCTTCGTTGAAGAATCAGCGTTCTTTAATGAATTCCTTCAGCTGCCCTGCTGTGGATTCCGATTGAGAAACGACACAAAATAATAAACAACAAAAACAGATATAGTGACAGAAAATGTAAGCTATATTGAATAAAAACATACAAGTTATACGGGTTAGTCAATTCAGTCAAAGCTACGCACATTAGAGTTAACCTCCCTTATTCCCTTAGTATTACATTGGTTAGATACAAGTTCCAATCGAGCAGCGTCTTCCCATGTACCGCTGCTTTGTTTAAGCCGACTCCCAAGCGGATACTTCCCCGATCATCACTACCTCTTATTTCCTGTTTGGACACTCGTTTTCAGTTGACAAATAGGGTTACGCGTTTCCTTTTGAACTATAGTTAGGCTTCTTTTCTTTTGGCCAAGAGGGGCAATCCCTTTTTTTTTTTTTTGTTAATAATAGCCCACCATTTTTATTGTGCAATAGTGGCACACCATTCCGTTTGACCAATAGTAGTACACTGTTTTCTTTTGTCTAATAGGCGTTCTAATCAAAGCAAGAAGAAACATTTCCCTTATTTACCTGTTCTTCAAATGAATCATCCTGGATGTGATTGCTACTTTATTTCAACAAAATCACTTTAAGTCACGCATCATTTCTCAATAGCACGTCACACTGAGTTCTGTGAGAATAGTTCACAAAAAATATCCTCCTATGTCATTGAATGCTGAACAATCTCCTCGCAGATGAAGAAAAGACTTGAAGCAATAGAAACAAAGAAAAGAGTGCTAAACTTATAAATAATGTCGGTCCTCTTATATAGCAGTGGATGTGGATGTGCGTTGGATGTGCGTTGTGCTGCAGTGGATATCAGCTTGGAACGAGAAATCAGGGAGCTGAGTTTGAATTCCAGTTGAAATCCTTGCATTGAAAAAAATAACCTTGGTAAAGGTATTAATCCCTCTCTTCCCTCCAGTTATGGGTTAAATAACAGGACAGATTGGCTTCTATAGCCTTGGCTGGCAGCCAATCTACCGCAGAAAGTAATCGCAACCTACTAATCATTCTGCCCAGTCAGTCATGTCTCTTTCGAGACGTGATCGCCCAAGCGTGTATCACGTATGAAACTTAACTGACTGACTGAATATAGTAGTTGGAATCCTGATTAAGGCTTCTACTGGTCATAAAGTGGGGGATCCGTTTTCTTTAGTTATCAAGTAATAAACTGATCCCCACTAATTATTACGTAATAATATAATAAATCTCTTCTCCCTCTAGCCATGAGTCAAATAATAGGACAGATTGTGATCTATAGCATTGACTGGCAACCAGTCTACCGCAGAAAGCAATGACAACCTACTGCGGGATACTCTTTTGCCTAGTCAGTCATGTCTCTTTCGAGACGTGATCGCCCAAGTGTGCATCACCTATGGCACTTAACTGACTATCTACCAGTGAATTCTGGACAATCTCTTCACAAATGAAAAAGAAAGTTAAAGCAAGAAAAATACAATTCAACATCAGGATGCTGATTATACCATGAACTGAAAACATGAGCTACGACAAAGTTTTAGGGGAAATGGAGTAAGAAAGGGCGCTTAGAGTTAGAAGCAGATAAAAAACAGTTGAAATTTCTTGGATGCATAAGGAAGAAAGGAGGATTAGAAAATTAAACTCCACCAGACAGAGGTCAGCAGCGCAAAACCGACTTAACGAATTTGTGTAAATAGCTGACAAAACAGTGATTCGGAGAAAAAAAAACACAAAAATAAACTTTACTATGAGCTACGAAACATTGCAAATTGTGGAGAGTAATCGTTGCTCACGGTACATGGAGGAAGCAGCAGCAGCATCTAAAGAAGAAGAAGAAGAAGAAGAAGAAATAATTATGATAATACTGTCAATCAGATAGTTTCGCTTTTCAATATTCGACCTGGATTATTTTCTTCTCCACTTCGCTAATTTGATTGAGTGATCGGACGATTTATTAACAATTCTCACAAAGGATTTGTCTTCAATACCATTGTTTTATTGTTTTCGTGACCTCCATTTTCCTTTCTTCTAGTATTTGTTCTTATTCTTTCTTCTAGTATTTGTTCTTATTCTTTTATTCTATTAACTTCGATTTAAATTGGTGGGAAGTTCACTTCTTAAGCCAGACCGAAAGACAAAATGGCGAAGACTGTCACCATTGATTGTAACTGTGCATCCGTTGAACATTGGGCGTATTTATTTTGATTGCTAGCCATGCCAATAATTATTCACCGGAGAATTTTGAAAAGTTGAAGTTTCATTTTTTGAGAGAAATTCAATTTGAGTGTCAATCAAAATTTTCCGTTTGTTTGCGAGTGTAGAATCTTATTTTTTTTTTTTTTTACTGATATCTATTTATCTATTTAATTGTGATATCGACCAGGAACGAGAAATCGGAGAGCCGAGTTCGAATTATAGTTGAATTCGTTGCATTCACTTACGCGCTAATACCCTTGAGTAAAGTATTAATCCATCTCTTCTCTCTCCAGCTATGGATTAAACAGCAAGGCAGACGGGGTTCTACGTGCTTGGTTGGCAACCAGCCTACCTCAAAAAGTAATGGCAACCTACTGAGGGAAAATCTTCCGCCATGTCTGTGATGTCCTTTTCGAGACATGATCGCCAAAGTATGGCATTTAACTGATTTATCTATCACAATGTGGTAATATTTATCTAACCTCTTTATTAATCTCCACCAGCAGACATTTTATATTCATCATGTCTATACACGGAAAAGATAAATATGTTAAAATAGCTGTAAAATATACTTTAAAATATGTGTACATGTTTTTAACTGAAAGTACACATATAAGTAAGCATCCATCAACCTCGCTTGTAGGGGAGCGTTTGTAGACGCGTGATCAAGTAGATTTTTGGTCTTTCTAATAACCAAAATGAAAGGTTTATATCACTTTACTAACAGTATATCCCGGCGTTGCTAGGGTATAATGAAAGTTTTAAAACTAATCCATGTTCCTGGAGATCAGACTCTTTGGACGTTGGCATAAAAGAGTAAAAAGCAATAGTTGTTTTCAATTAAAGCGAAACCGTAGACTGAAGGTAAAATGAATGGATGTAAGTCAAATTTTGATTTCTTGGTATCGATATCAAAAAAATGTTTTTCATCGTAAACTGAATTTTGAAGGCTAAATAAGTCCTCTGAGTAAATGGTATCATGGCTGAGTCTAAGAACTACAATTATACCTACTTAGATCCAAGCCCGAAGCAAACACTAAAATAAAAGGGGTAAAAAAATACAGACACACAGGCAGATAAACAGATACACACACAAACATCTTGCATTATGTATAAATATATTATCGATTTTCTGTACTATTGTAAGAACTGCAACCTTGAAACTTCTCAATATCGTTTCTTATATCTTTGTCTATGAGTGTATCAAATTTGATTAAAATAAGGACCAATTCTTTTTATAACCCGAATTTTTTGATTATCGATTTTCGATATTTATATGGGGTACCTCGCCACAAAACCTAGCTAAGAATATTTGCAGACGCTTCTAGTACAACTGTGTATATTTTCAAGAAAATCGGTTCAGCCGTATCGGAGTCTATAATTAACGGACACACACAGACACAGACACACATACACACACAGACACACATACACACACAGACAAAGTTCCATTTGTAAATAAGTTTATATATATATATATATATATATATATATATATAATTTACCAGGTACGTGTTGGATGATCATTTAATATAAAACGCCTGAAGATACATAAAGGTTGAAACCAAGTTAGCGTACTCGGCTGATATCCCGAATTAGAATATATATGTATATATATATATATATATATATATATATATATATATATATATATATATATAGTGACGCCCATAAATATTAGATACATGTTATTTTCTGTTATTAACTCTAGTTTATATTCGCCATTTTGCCTGATATTTGGTAAGTAATGTCTCGTAAAGTTGTTTCAGTTGAATGTGGAAGGAAAATTAAAAACTCATGGTTGAATCCATATTTGTTTTTTCATTACAGTTCAAAATTACCCTATGCAAAAGTCATGGATACATCAATTTAATATTTTGTTGCGTAGCCTTTGTTTTTTTTGTTTTTTTGTTTCACTGCTTCCAAATAGTTGAAATCCTGATCTTGCCCAGACCTGATCGGATATCGGGGGTATCCATTTCCGATATCGGGGGTAAATCGGAAAAAATAAGTAGGCCATGACCTAAAGAATATTGTGTAAATTTTGGTGAGAATCGGATAAAAAATTTTGGATTTGTATAACGAACACACACACACACACACACACACACACACACACACACACACACACACACACATCTTGCCTTAAACAAGGCTGCTATGGTTTCAAGAAGAGTGTACATAATATGGCTTCATTAATAGTTCAACGTAGTCGACTCATTCATTTGCAATGGAAAATATCTGACTCTGCTTTATCTTTACAAAAGGCAGATTATGTTTACTGTTGTATTATCTGAGCTGGAGTTTCTCATTCTTCCTTTTCCAGCCATAATAAAGTTCAAATATCACTTAAGCTGTTTCGTGGATAGAAACATGATGTAATGAATAGCTAATGAATATGTATACACCTTGATTTCCCCTCATTGGAATGTTATTGTCTGGTGTCAGCCATAAATATAGACTAAGGCGGGGACGTCCATAGGTTTACAGGTCTTCGACTAGAGGTCTACGTCCATACGACTAGAGATCTATTGGTCTTCCACTAGAGTTCTGCAGATCATACGACTAGAGGTATAGGTCTACGTCTACTGAGTAACCCCCCATGTGTCAGGATACTCCATACGACGAGTACCGTACATTACGTATACATACTAGATTGTTCTACCCTGTTACATTTGCCTAAACCGCTTAGTTACCTGGAATGATATATATATATATATATATATATATATATATATATATATATATATATATCCTTTTCCGGGACATAGGAAAACATATTTTCGACTGTATAATCTCTTTCCCAAGCGTCGCAGTCTTATCGCTATTCCGTAGCTATTTTCCGTGGCAAATATACAGGTAATCTCCATTCTTTAATTCCACCCGTTCAGAAAAGTAGTAATGTCTCCCACGTGTATGCTTTAACAAATATTAACCTTTTGAAGGCAAGTGTCTGTTTTTACCTATCCCTCTCCATCTTATTCTCACATCGTGCAACTTCCACTGATATTCGTATCAAATATCTTATTTAGTAGCCATTCTGCCACGAGGGCAGTATTTTTTCAGACATCCAAAGAGCGATCCATTATGAGCAGTTTTTTAATGGGACTAACTTTAATATGTTTCTTGTTTAAGATTGGATTCCCAGTTCCTTTTAAAGTCAACCTCAACTGTATATGTTGGGGAGCACCTCTTTTTACATATCAAGAATGGAACTCGCTTGATGTGTACATATAATCCTGCCTATACAGAGAACAGCAGTGATTGCCACAGAGAGTTTTCTCGCTGCGACCGCATTTCTCACTGTCAGCGCTCTGCCTTCGGGCAGAGGGCGCTCTCTGCTTCCGAGCAGAGAGCACTAACCCAGTCGTGGTTCCGCCGAAGGGTAGAAGCACGACTGGGTAAAAATAGACAGGTATTTTTTGGCTGGGCCATATAGCCCGGAAATCCCAGTCATAAACTGACCATGTGTCACATGTTGCCCTTACTGGGAGGAATAACTAAATATAGTGATTGCCACAGAGAGTTTTCTCACTGCGACCGCATTTCTCACTCTCAGCACTCTGCCTTCGGGCAGAGGGCGCTCTCTGCTTCCGAGCAGAGAGAAATAACCCAGTCGTGATTCCACCGAAGGGTAAAAGCACGACTGGGGAAAAATAGACAGGTATTTTTGGCCGGGCCAATATAGCCCGGAAATTCCCACTCATAACTGACCATGTGTCACATGTTGCCCTTAGTGGGACGGACAACTAAATATAGTGATTGTCACAGAGAGTTTTCTCGCTGCGACCGCATTTCTCACTCTCAGCTCTCTGCCTTCGGGCAGAGGGCGCTCTCTGCTTCCGATCAGAGAGCACTAGCCCAGTCGTGGTTCAGCCGAAGGGTGGAGGCACGACTGGGGAAAAATAGACAGGTATTTTTTGGCCGGGCCGTATAGCCTGGAAATTCTCCAACTCATAACTGACCATGTGTCACATGTTGCCCTTAGTGGGAGGGACTGCTAAATATAGTGATTGTCACAAGGAGTTGAGTAGTTATACCGCCGCTAGTTGGTCAGTAAGGATATAAGCTCATTACCTGGACATACTTCTCCACTCCCAGATTGTATATATTGATTCCTACTAACAGTATTCCTGAATTGACTAACCCGTTTTCCAGTTTGTATATTTTGTTCAATATGACTTACATTTTCTATCTCTATATATGTTTTTGTTATATATTATTTTGTGTGGTTTCTCAACAAGAATCCACAACAGTATACTTCTAACGTCTCCAACTAAACACTGACATTTTATCTTTTTACTTCTTCTTTCAATAGAAGTATATAAATTAGCCAATCTTCAGTTCTCTTCTTTGGTGTTTTGAGCAGAAGTAGAGCTTCATCTAGTGTTTTCCTGCTTAGGAATGAGTTCCTGATTCCTTTTAAAGTCTATTTCAAATCTGTACTTTTGATATTTCCGGTTAAACTCTGATATTTTTTCTCAATAATAGTAGATAGATTCTCCTATCGGCTGGTTCACACTTTTACCCGGTATTTTAAACAGAGGGAGAGGTTTTTTTATCTTCTATCCTTCATAGAATGGGATTTCAATTCCTTCTAAAGTATTTTCATTCCCTTTCCTTCTCAGAGTCCCTTTTCACTCCCAGTAGCTCCTTTTCATGTTTATGGCAATATTGTCTTGCTGTAGGTGAATTGAGTTTTCAAAGATTTCTAGATCGTCTGTTAGGACGACTCGTTTAGGCGTGTCGGTTGCTTATATACCAAAAAACAGAAGGCAGGGCTCTATATATTCCTGTAATTTTCTATCTGAATCGAATAATTCGGTTTGCATCCATTTTCCAATATAAAGATTTTTTGCATAACACCGTTGCATTTTAATGCCATTTGCCACAATGTCTGTTATATTTGACAACAAACACTATACAGCATCCTGCTGCCGATATATTTTCCGTAATCCTGGGAGGGATAACTTCTGAGTGCTATGTCAAAGAGCATCCCGAGATTTGGTCTCCACAGATTCCGAATTCAGAGTTCTCCTATCACTAAACTGGTTTCCAACCAATTCCAGTCTGTCTTACCATTCAACTAGTGGATTCATATCTTTTTCTGAGCCACGGTGGAGTAATGGATAGCGTAACAGAATGAGGAATTAGAGAGAAAAGTTCGAATTCCACTCGAGTTCTTTGTATTCATTGACATGTTAATACTTTCGGAAAAAGTATGAATTCATCTCTTTCCCTAAGCAGCAAGACAGGCTGGGCCCTCCTGCCTTGGTTGACAAGCAGTGTGATAAATAACAGCTCTAAATTCAACCTACCTGCTGCTTTGTAGTTCCTGCCTCTTTAACATCTTAGAGGATCATCATCGGGGCGAAAAGAACCAGCTAGCCATTTCACTATTCTGAATTGGGCGTCTCCATGAACAAAAATGTTCAAATGGACAATAATGTGTTTATTGAATGAATAAATGAATGATGATGATGATGATAATGATGATGATGATGATGATGAATTTTGCATAAATAACAAACCAGTGGAAATCGAATTCGCTATGTGCTTTCACATTGTGAGCTGCTATCAATTGAATAAAAAGAACAATAACTATGAAGACAACAGATAACGTTTAACATTGCATAGACTTTTGAAGAATAAATATGATTGGAAAGCCGGAAGATAGTTCCGAGAACGAAAAGTGCGATAAAATAATCCATCAATAAATAAAATTGATCTGCTTCTTAGGATGGTTGATTAAACAACATGACAACCATTGTCAGATCGAATGTTGAATTGATTTTTTTATTGTGAATAGGCACCTGGTTAGTATCAAGTTCACAAGCCATTAGTAAGAGTAAATCAGACGAGTCTCATTAGCCATTATCCCACGCCAATGCGCTTCAGTCAGTACAGCTGCGTGATCATGATTGTAAGGAAGTTTACATGTATGAATTATGACTCACTTGGCAGAATAAAGAAAAAAAAACAAAAAACGAAGGGCAAGGTAAGAAGTAATTAGTTTAGCGTGGGAACCCTCCTCCTTTCAGAACAATTCTCACAGTTTGCAGTTGTTATCGCGTTTCTTACAGACGAGCAAATTCAGTCAAAGTCTTGAAATTTACGGAAGAAATCAAAACATCTTTCTACAAATGAAACTTCTTGCATCAACGCGTGTCAATCAATAAAACTAACGCCACTCGCAGAGAGTTAATTAGTAAATTAATTTCGAAACGAATTTCTATTGCATTTGTGTCTTGTACCAGTTTAAGTTCAGTTCACTATTCCCCATATTGATATACTTATCAAGTTCAGTTCACACTATTAATTTGTTCTGAAAGTAATATGCAATTTTAGAATAAAACTTTTAAATGTGTTCTAAGATATTATCATAAAAGCTGCACAAAATATATTACCCATTAATAATGATTAGAGTGCCTTCTTTGTTAACATATTTACAGCTCATCTTGAACATGAAAAACGAACTAATACGTTTACTGTTTTTGTCATGAGTTCAAGCTGAGTCATAATGCTTCTCAAACTGCAATCAACATTAACAGAGCATGAAGTGAAATAACAATAACGGACAGTATACGGCGCTGATTTCTGAAATTTGGCAGTAAGGATTCTAGTCTTGAAGATCAAAATGGCAGAGGGCGTTCATTTGCAACTGACGATGAACAGTAGTCAAACAAAGCCAACGCCAAGATGTCACATAAAATGTCAACAATATCGGACCATCACAAGAAAACTGACAAACTGAAGCAAATCGATAAATGGATCTAACTTGATTTCAGTGAAAATCAGAGTTTTAAAGTGTATTCGATGATGTAACTAATGACCTGTTTATTGCTGGTATAGTGACATGTGATGAGAAATGGACCTTTTATGACAATCATAAATGATGATAAGCAAACCATGGACGAAACACCCGAGCAAAGACGAGGTTTTAGAGATGATGGACACAAAAGAGAAACTGATACTTAACATCAGGAAAAGACAGCTGATTTTTTTGGATATGTATCGTGAAGGGCGGGCTTGGAGAACTTGATGCTCATGAGACCTGAGACAGAGAGAGAGAGGGGAAGAAAGACAAGGGAAAGCAACGCATGGTATGCTTGATGGACCTGAGCAGATGAATTGAGGAGCGGGCGTTGAGTGGAATAACAAGAGAAGGAGTATTAAGGGCGATTAGGGGTAGGAAGATGTGGAAGGCCATGATCACCTACGTCCTAAAGTGACATGATACATAGGAAAGGAAATTATCGGCTAAATGACTTGAATTTGATGAAGAAGCAAAAGTTTTTTCCAAAACCTAAATTGCACCAACAGAGAATTATGGTGATTGCTACTCTGCCATTGGCATTATCCATTAAAGCTTTATGGCAACTATTTAGAACATAACGGACAAAGTTCACTTTCAGCAAACAGATGAAATGCACATTCAGTCAAAATAAGACGGTTAAATAATGAATCCATGTTCAGTTCTAAATCAGGACAATGCTCGGACAGGATGACACTGCAGAAGCCCTGCGAGTTGGAATTTGAGACTGTGCTATGTCCACCATATTCTCCTGGTCTCTCGCCCATTTTCAGGCATCTTCTCAATTTTTTTTTTTAAGGTAAACGACATTCTCTTGGAAAGAAGATTCAGAAACTACACTCCCACTTTTCTTGGCGTCTGCAACATTAACATTTTATCGTAAAGGAATAAATTAACTTTATATTAGAAATGTATAAATGTACAGGCTCCTTAGTTTGACTGATTTAAACGATGTTTAAATGTATATCTTTAAGACTGAAAGCGGATTCTAATTAAACTCTTACACTGGGGAAAAACCCATCAATCTGTCTCTCTCTCTCTCTCTGTCTCTCTCTCTCTCTCTCTCTGTCTCTCTTTCAGGTTAACCTATTACCCTTCGAAACACAGTGCTATCCGTTTGTTGCATTCATGCATTCCTTAGGTTTTTCTACTAGAAGCAACTAGTAGATTCAAAGGAGAGTCCGTAATATTAAATCTCATTATAATCAATGTTCTCCTCATTTTTTATGCCTGGATACTCGGGATGCTTCCGGGACTTCCATTTTATTTTTCTGGGATCTCAAACAACGACTGACGTAAAGTTACCATCAGGTTCCCAAGTAATTTAATTTCTGTTGGAGTCAAGATACTTTTATTGTTTTTTACTTTCTTCTTCTTCTTCTTGTTATTATTATTATTATTAGTAGTAGTAGTAGTAGTAGTAGTAGTAGTATGCTTACATGTTACGTTGAACTACTCTGTCTCGTAATCATCTCCGAA
Source organism: Ascarosepion bandense (assembly GCA_037127315.1). Classification (NCBI taxonomy): domain Eukaryota; kingdom Metazoa; phylum Mollusca; class Cephalopoda; order Sepiida; family Sepiidae; genus Ascarosepion; species Ascarosepion bandense. Next base: position 74,988 of record JBBBDQ010000927.1, on the reverse strand, counting down.
ATGGAGCAGCGACGAGCCTAAGAAGTATTTAGATGACTGACTGCTTGGGAATATCAAGGGCTGTAAGAGTGGATGTAAGGGAGGTGTATTGGTTAACGTCAAGAAATTGGAGATTGAAATTCCAATTCCAGTCAGGGTCGTTATATTCACTTATGCATAAATATTATGAGGAAATGCATGAATACGCCCACATCTTCTCCCAGCTATCAGTTAATTAGTAGAATTCGTATCAGCAAATATTTTTTTCAATCATTTCACCTCAAGCAAGGCAATAAGTCACTTAGACGCAATTGCCGACAGGATTTTAGAGAATATGAGAAAAAAAAAACATTATTAAGAAACAGGAACAATTTAAAGAACAAAAATTATGAAAACAGTAGATTGAGATTGTATTTAAACTTTTGAAGATCAGAATTGACTGGGAAGCAAGAAGAGAGTTCCACAAAAAAAAAAGAGATAAAAGGTACTGTTAACATAGGACTTACCGCTAATTCTAGTCATTTCAAATGTAAAATGATGCGACCATGTCGCCAGTTTAGTACTGCGAGTAAATACATAAAGTCAAAGTACCAAAGAGGAAAGTTCATTAGAACAATTACCATAAAAGTATTTTTAAAAAAAAGTATATGGAAGCGACATTACCTCAATGCAAAAGTGACTGAAGCCGAGATGCCGGTTCATGACCAATAACTTTGCAGATTTTTCTTTGAAATTTATCAAGAATGTTTAAATATATAAGCGGACCAGAAATGGCAGCAGTATTGAAAGTAAGAGCGAATGGGAGACTTATAAAATTGTAAGATCGATTATCTCTAAAAAAAAAAAAGAAAAGATGTTTACAATTTAAAAATATGTACTGACTTTAAACAATCTGTAAAAAGTTGATAAACTGTAAGAAACAAAGAGGGTGAAATAAACGTGTCTGTCGTATTGGGGGTTCTAAGGTGCGAATGCCCCATTTATGTACGCATTTATAGCCACCCTTCACGAGTGGCAGGATCAGGGGAAGGTGGAGGTTACATGGTTACACTGAGAGGAGAGGAAAGAGAAAAGAAGCAAAAACGCGTATGTCGAAAAAAGGGTAAAAGAGCGATAGGAGTGAATGAGATAGAAAATGGCAATTTACGTTCCACTTAAACCTTTAGAGATTGGAACTATCAGGGAAGCAAGCATGCGGAAGAGAGTTACACAGGCGGTAACTGCGAGAAAAGAAATTATCAGAGTAGAAGTGGTAGTTACATTTGCCTACTTTGAGAGTAAAAGGATGGGACCTAGCTGCCAATCTAGTTACACGAGTAAATCTCATGAACCTTGTCAGAGCAAAAACCATAAACATATATGTAGAAAAGAAAAGGACAATTTAAATCTCTTCGGTGAGAAAGTGACTGCAGTGGAGATGCCAAATCGTCACTGATTACATTGCAGACTATCCTTTAAATTTTTTTCAAGAAAAATATAAAGTCGAGGTACCAAAGAGGAAAGTTCATGAGAACAATTACCATAAATCTATTTAAAGAAAAAGCACATGGAAGCGACATTACCTCAATGGGAAAGTGACCGAAGGCGAGATGCCAATTTACAACCGATAACTTTGCAAATTCTTCTTTGGATTTTATCAAGAATGTTTAAATATATATTACAGGAGCAGCGGACCAAAAAATGGCAACAGTATTCAAAAAAAAGAGCGAATGGGAGACTTATAAAATTGTAAGATCGAAATATCTCTGAAAAGAAGATGCTTACATTCTGCTGTGGATTCTGGAGGAACCGCACAAATAATGAAAAACAAAAACAGATATGGAGATAGAAAAGTAGGTTATATTAAACGTAATATACAAACTTGAACGCAGGTTAGTAAATCCAGGAATATTTGTAAGAAATACATATATACAAGTCTTGAAGTGAAGTCGTTGGAAATTGTATATCCGTATATATTATTCTAGCTGAGTTGAGATCGAAACTAGTCTGACTTCTAATGCGGTAGTTTCTGGATAACTTCGCTATCTCTGTAACTTATGTATCAGTTCCGGTACCCTCCGATGACTCGCACGGACCTTTACGATTATTCTCAACTCTCAACAACTGCTGTTCTATGGCATGAGTATATGTATACTCAGTCGGGTCTATTAACCCATAGAAAAAGGGGAGATCTACAACACAATCTAAAAATATGTACTAGCATTTTCTTCTGATATGATACCTATCATGATTTTTAATAAACCCAGTTTGTATTAGATCAGTCTCATATATTTTCCCATTTCCAAAATAATGTGTCCCTCTCCCGCAACTAGTGAGTGAGGTTCTTGATTCTGCTTATCGGTAGAGTACAGCGCCTGCTCTTCTTTTATTGCCGGATTGAACGTGCCATAATAACAGTTTTATTATGATCCCTGTCAAGACGTCGTATTGTGGTACATGCTGAATTGGATAAAGAAGGAAGGGTTCTTGTGGTAATTGAGGTCATTCTTAGATTGAATAGGTCTTGAGACGGTTTAGGTAAGTGTACAATAGAGAGTCTTGACTAACTTTGTGGCACTTTCTCTTCACAAATTAATATAACCACATTAATTAAATAAACAAGTTGATGTAATTGCATATGCTCAATGTATAGTCTAGCCGATTTAAATTTAAATTCTCTTTATTTTTGTTTTTGATTTTGATAGCTTTTGCTTTTAAATATCCCACATTAAAGGAATAAATTATCTACAAAGAGAGGTGAAATACTGTAAGAACCTGGATGTAAATTTACTATGGATGATCTAGAGATTTAAGCAATTTATATACATTTTCCTCACAGTAAATTTTATCCTTTAATTTAAATCGGTGTTTTTTTTTTTTATTACAATTATGGTCAGATCAGTTAAAGTTCTAAATATGTTATATTGTAAAATATCTTCTTGTTTTCATGTAATATTTTATGTAAATTCCTTGATGTTTCTCTTATGTATACCTTGAGGCAATTATTACAGGTGATAAAGTAAATCCATACGCATATGTAATAACATCCGTGTAAACATAGTCTGATGAAAGAATAAAAAGGCTTATGAAGAAAAATATTTTCTACTTTGTCATAGATGGTTCTAAAATTGTCCTGCGCTGATAGGTAGGATCTCTGACTGATGAAAAATCAGTCGAATTTCGATCCCGGCTTGAAATAAACGGTTAATTTAGCAGCGTTGATGAGCTGTGATACAGCGAAACAGGCCTGTATGCGGATGATTATTTATGTTCTCGCACATCAATAAAGCCCTGTAGAGGAAGGTAAATGTTAGAAACAGTAGCCACTTACGGTTTTAAGTCATGGTCTTCGGCTACCGAGTTGAACGTTCTCGGCTCGGCTATCGAACGGAACGTTGCTGGCGGTTGTTTTCATTCGGCAAATAAAATGCTGTGAAGTCTGTCTTTCTCTGACGTGAGCTGATAGCGTACTGGTAGGATCTCCGACTGATAACAAATCGGTTGAGTTTCGATCGTCGCTTGAAACAAACGGTTAATCCAGAGAAACAGGCCTCTATGTGGTTAATCTTTCAAGTATTATAATTGAAAGATGCAAAACTGCGCTGTAACATTTACGGTTGATTTTATTATCCATTTCTCAGTGCTCCCAACTACGTTCAATCTCTTTCCGAGATCATCTTCAGGGATATAAGTTGTGGTAACAAATAAATTACCGTAAAACTGTTTTGCTAAAAATTTATTTAATTTTTTTCTTTTTGCTTCAAATGTAACGGTTAACAGTTACGCATAGCGTTAATTAAAAAAAAAATCACCCACTATGGAATTTTTTATTGTAATGTCTTGGTCATGCACATATTAAATTATAAAAAAAACTGTTCTTTTTATAAAAAAAATTAGAATATTACTACAGTATTCATAGCTGATTCTATTAACAGACGCATTAAGTTTTAATGAATATTGCCTTGCGGATCTGTAGTTGGCATTTGTTGATCTCTTGGTGTAGGATAGATCATTATTTTTTATATTGTGAATGTAAATCGAAAGGTTGTTGTAGAGGTTTCGAAATAGACGAATGGTCATATATGCGCAATGTAAGATGTCTATTTAATGTAGCTGTTGTAAATCCAACATATTTATTTTATTTTATTTTATTTTTTGTCGGAGTTACATTCTCCCAAGTGGCATTTGAATTTATATATAATGTTGGTTTTACGTAATACATCAGATTGTGGAGAGGAGTTATTACGAATATCTAAATTAGTAGTATTGTATTTTTTATAATATATCATTAATTTTCATTTTTTTTTATTAGGATTAACGTGAAATATATTAGTACGAATAAGATTTTGTATGATTTTTTCATCCTGTTTGTAGTTATTGGGCATCTGGTTGCAATATAAGAGTTTGATATATTTATGGTCTTTTTTGAAAGTACCATATTCTGTTTGCTGTGTGTTTGAGGTTTTTGAAATATCGTCTTATTTGTTCATCTACAATGTGGTTTCGTTATTAATGAGAATCTGCTTATATTTTTTAGTGCAGAGTAAAAAAATCTTTTTTGTGGAGGAATTAATATGTACTTCATTAATTAATTGTGTATAAGTGCTATTTTATTGTAATTAGGTTGTTCACTCTTATAGTTGAGAGTGCAAGAGTTTTGGTAGTTGTTTTTTTATATAGAGAGTTACTAAATGGCTTATTGTTTTTGTCTATTAAAATATCAAGGAAAGGGATTTTGTTATTTTTGTTCGTATATGAACTTGAGGATAGGGTTTTTTTTTTAATGTTTTTTAAATTTTTATTATTTATTATAGGTTTTTAACTATTAAAAGAATATCATCTACATATCGTGCGTAGATGGGTGGTTTTTAGTGATACTAATTATTTTTTTTAGGTTGGCCATGTAAAAGTTCCTGAAGGTTGGACCCAGAACAGAGGCCATTGAAACACCGTCCAGTTGCACATATGCATTATTTCTGTAATAATAGAATGGGACTTCGGTAGTACAGGTTAAAAGTTGCTTTTTTTGTTTTTTATGTTTAATTTTTAATCGGGACAGAGAACTATTATATATATATGTATATATAATGTCACTGGTTTCTCTAAAAGGAACATTAACGAACAGATTTTCAATGTCAAATGATGCCATGGTTTCATTGCAATTTTTAAATTTTTTAATCTAAACGTATTTATAAATGGAACTTTTTGTGTGTGTGTCTCTGTGTGTGTGTGTCCGTTACCTATAGACTCCGAAACGGCTGAACCAATTTTCTTAAAATTTTACACAGTTGTACTATAAGCGTCTGCGAGTGTTCATAGCTAGGTTTTGTGTCGAGGTACTCCCGATAAATATCGAAAATCGATATTCGAAAAAATCGGGTTATACAAGAAGTGGTCCGACTTTAATCAAATTTGATACACACATAGACAAAGACATAAGAAACGATATTCAGAAGTTTCAAGGTTGCAATTCTTACAATAGTGCAGATAATGTTTGTGTGTGTCTGTTTATCTGTCTGTATGTCCTTTATACAAATCCACGATTTTTATCCGATTCTCACCAAACTTCACACAAATATTTTTTAGGCTGAGTCTGAGCTCCAGGACCATGGATTAGTTTTAAAACTTTCATTACACCCGAGCAACGCCGGGGTATACTGCTAGTATTTGTATCAATTCAAGAGATAATTTAATGCTGCATTTGTTAGGTGTGTATTGTGTAATTAATTTTTTTAGTTATTTTGCATATAGGAGTGATATAATAGGGTTTAGTGGAAAGTTAGGCTTGTGTGTTTTGATAGGAACCATAAATATATCAAGATGTATAGTCTTTGATTATTTTGGTAAGTTTTAGATTATCTTGTTCAATTTAATCTGACATGCCTGAAAGATAAAAGTCCTGGGCATGACGGTAAACTGCATCCGGCTGCAAGGCCTCTGAATAGGAAGTTGTGAGGAACATGGAACCACCTCTTAATTGCTGTTGTTCCCAGGTACATCCTGACCCGGAGTGATGTCACTTCTAAGGGTCCCAGCTATGGGCAAATAGTTAACCCCCCAAACTGGAGTCAAAACACTATGAAAGTAAAAATGTCTACTTTTATAGAAGCATATACGTAAAAATAGACTTTTATAGAAAAATATACATTTTTGAAGGAAAAAATTATTCTCAGCAAAACATTTTTGAATACAAAACTAGAAGACATTTTCAGTTTTCTAAAATAAAAAAGAATAAAAACAAAAAAAAAGTAATTCAAATTGAATTCAACAAATTTGACTAAATCAACCTTTTCACTATAACCGAACATTAAAAAAGAAACCTTAAATCCCACCTTTTTGGCATTAAATAACCCACAGAGGTGTTGATATGCAGTTAACAAAACTTAAACTCAAACTAAAAGATAATCTGAGGCCTAAATTTAGCTAGTCGATAGAACACTATCGAGAGAGGTAAATTTCATAAAACTATTTTCTGGTTTACGCTACGTTCTTTGGTTAATGAATTGAACGCAGTTCTGTTCATCTATCAAACTGAACGCTCTCAGGTGCTATCTGCTTGTTTACATCTTGTGAATAACCAGCTATGAAACCTGCCTTTCTCAATCGTACGCCGATAGCGCTGTGGAAAGATATCCGTCTGATGATGAATCAGTCGGATTTCGATCCCAGTTTGAAGCAATCGGTTAATCTAGCTGCACTGAAGAACTGTGGTACAGCAAAACAGGCTTGTCTGCAGATGATTACATATATATATATATATTGTTACGTAGCATTTATATATAAAAATAATATAAATAATATCTAAAACGTTGTGTAAGGGATTCATTTGAGTCCTACTTGTTATTACAAAACGATTTTAATTCATGAAGTATTCGTAAAAATAGAGTAATTAGGAAAAGAACGATTTGGAAGATGTCAAAATGTTCCAGTAAAATAGAGAGAATACTAAAAGATTCTAGAATATGCAAATTAGGTGTTAGCCCCTATAAAAAGGGGTTTTGGGAGGAGAGTAGTTAGTTGTTAACAAGATTTGCTGACATTATCAACTCCGACTTTCATTCAAGGATTTATGTCTAGCTGAAAGAATCTCTAAGAAAAGTTGCCGACCAACTAAAACCTGAAAGAGAAACTCATGAAAATATATGGGTAAATAGATATTTTTGAATCTTTTATTGACCTTACTGGAGATTATTCTTTATATACACATTTAAGGATTTCCAAAAGTATCGTACTTGCACTACTTTACTAATTTAACTGGGTAAAGATTCTGACCCTTCTTTTCCCATCGTAACACTTCGCCTGCCAGTAGTAAACAACGTATTTCTTTTTGTATGAAAAAACTTAATTTTTCTAAATATTTTTATTTAATGTTTTTGTAAATTAAATATTTGTCTGTGAATTAACTCTGAGTTTTGTTCATTCTTCTTTTTTTCTTTTGTTACACTTACCACATAAAAAAATAAATGGTACCAAGCCTGCAAACAGAGAGGGTATGTCAAAAAGTTCTTTTTTTTAAATCACTTCACCCCAAGCAAGGCATTCCACTGCCACTATTGCGCAGGGGGTTACATAGGGGAAAGTGATGAGAAAGAGTGGTTAGATATAGGAAATGTCAGAAGGAGAGTGATAGTCGGGTAAGGATACCGAGGATGAGGATTGTGTAGATGGGAAGAGTGTTTGAGAGAATGGATGCGAGTTAGTATGTTAGGAGGTGTCTATTGACCGTACATTTAAACTCCTGGGGATTGTAGCTGTCGGGAAAGCAAGTATGTGGAAAGGGATTCCACAGGCGGGAAGTGCGAGAAAAGAAGCTGTTGGAGTAGAAATTGCGGTTACATTTTATCGGTTTCACTGTAAAATGTAGTATCCAGTGCAAATTCGTACCTAGGGGGCACCAGTGGTCTAAGTTCATCGGAGCAGAAGCCGTGAAAGTATTTATAGACGAGGCACAGAGAAGCCACGTTACGTCGGTGAGAGACTGACTGCAGCCGGTCTGCCAAGTCGGTATCGATCACATTACAGATTCTCCATTGTATTTTGTCAAGAACCCAGAGGAGAATAGCAGGGGCACCCGACTAGATGTGGCAGCAGTATTCAATACACATGCGGGTGGTAGATTTATATATGTGCAGGATAGATTCAGACGGGAAAAACTTCCAGGCCCTACACATAGAACCGACTTTCATAGCAGCGGGTTTAGCAATGGATTCGATATAGTCATTCCACCTGAGGTCCGCTGAGAGTGTGAGACCAAGCAGGCGTAGTGTTTTACACGCTGTGAGGCAAGCCTGTTCCATGCTAATGGGAGGTAGGTGCGATTGTCTATGATGGTTAATTGATATCAGCTTCGTTTTGGAAGCATTAAAATTTACGAGCCATTTCTTACCCCTGTCCACTACGGATTGGAGATCCTTTTCAAGCTCGACAACGAGGTTTGCTTTGTCGCCCACACCAAATTTTTGATCTAGGCGGGAGTAAACTGTGGTGTCATCGGCGTACATGCGTACTTGGGCTCTTATGTCATCAGGGAGATCATTAATGTAGATCAGAAAGAGCGTAGGACCTAGGATACAGCCTTGAGCGACACCCGCGTTCGTATGGTAGTTCTGGGAAGCATGTCTGTTTAATACCACCTTCAATGTGCGGTTAAAAGTGGAAAGACTGGATTAGGTCAAATAAATGTCCAGTTATACCATAGCTCCGCACTTTACGTAGAAGGCCAGCATGCCAGACTCTGTCGAGCGTTTTAGAGATATCCAAGGCAATGGTTCGGGCTTCGCCATTCTTTTCGAGAGCCTCGTATATATACTCGGTGATGGTCGTTAGCATACCAGCAGTAGACCTGATGAAGTGGAAACCATACTGTTTGTCCGAGATATATTTAATATAAATTATGGCGCGATACATCTGTATTAACTGGTAAGAGAACACGCCGAAAATTATTCTGAAAAAAATGTAAATTCAAATATATAGAAATTTCAACTTTTTCTGTATCTGTTTTTCTTTTATTCATTTACTTTGGTTACTAAAATATACTAAATTATTCGGTTTTCTAAAGGCCGTTTCGAAATATAGTATTAACGTTTATTTTGTTTTTATTCTGCTAGTAGAACCTTTACTGTTTGAAATCAGCCATTTTCTTCCCCGTCCCCTATCTGGGTGCTCTACCCTGTTCTCTCTCTCTCTATCTCTTCCACTCTGTCACCCTCTCTCTCTCAACACACTGTGCTTATTAACTGGCAAGAGAACACGCTGACAATGGTGCTCAGCCAATGACCAGGTTATTACTATCTCCTGGTTTCAAGAACACCCACGACGTCTATGGACATGGAGAAGACCAGAAGGCGACATGAAGAACCAAATAGACTATATAACTATAAACAAATGATTCAGGAACGCAGTGGTCAAATGCAAAACATACCCAAGTGCCGACTGCAGAAGTGACCACGTCCCAGTCATCTGCAAACTAAAAGTGAAACTCCGAAGACTGAAGAAGCCCAGCACGTCACCAAGGCTGCAATACGACACCCTAGAGGACGACCTCTACCTGCATAAAGAATACAATAACAGCGTGAGAAAGAAATATGAAGAACAAATTCGAAAAGGGCACTCAAAATAGGATTCACAAAAAGAAGTGATGGTGACCTCAGCGAACAACATAGCCCAAAAGGAAATCAGACGCAGAAGAAAAACGCAGTGGATGACCGAAGAGATCCTCCACATGATGCAAAGGTGACAAAAAATAACGCCAAGACACGGAGCAGAGTACAAGAAACTTCACAGGGAGATAAGGAACAAATGCAGACAAGCCAAAGAGGAATGGCTCAACAACAAATGCGCAGAAGTAGAGAGACTGAGCAGGAACAAAAAAGCAGAAATGCATAAAGAGATAAGAGAACTAACAGGACAAAAACCTGCTCCTCAACAGGATGCATAAAATCCAAGGAAGGAACAATCATATTAGAGAAAGAGGAAATACTCCAGCGATGGGAAAAATATATAAAGGATCTTTTTTGCGACAAGAGAGAACAACCGAGAATACACAAAGAGATGGATGGACCGGAAATACTAAATCCGAAGTGGAAGCTGCAATGGCCAAAATGAACAGAAACAAAGCAGCTGGTCCAGACGGCATAGTGATAGAGCTGCTGACAGCCTGAGAAGAATATGGCATAGAAAAAATTACCGACATAATAAACGAAATTTATAGCAGCGGAATAATACCAGACAACCTATGCAAGGTCGATATTTATAGCGCTGCCGAAGAAACCTGGTGCAAACGAGTACGAAATACACAGAACTATCAGCTTAATGAGTCACATTACAAAACTCATTGTCAGAATCCTGATGAATAGAGCGAGAAGCAGAATCAGGCCAGAGATAGGGCAGGAACAGTGCGGGTTCGTCAAAGACACTGGAACAAGGAACGCCATATTCATGATTAGGATGCTCTCTGAAAGGGTATTACAAATGAAGAAAGACTTGTACCTATGCTTCATTGACTACGCGAAAGCATTCGACAACATACGACACAAAGAATTGATGGAGATGCTCGGCAGCCTCGACATTTTCGGGAAAGGGAAAAACATAAGAATAATCAAGAATCTCTACTAGCAGCAAACGGCCAGCATACGGACAGGTAACGATCTTAGTAGATACACAAAGATAGAAAAAGGCGTAGGACAAGGATGTGTTTTTTCACCGGATTTGTTCAAACTATACAGCGAGAATATTTTGAGGACCCTAGATGACACGCCAGAATTTGTTATTGGAGGCCACAACTTGAACAACACAAAGGTATGCGGACGATACAGTGCTGATTGCGACACGGAAAGGAAACTACAAGACCTCATACAGAAAGTAGCAGTGGAGAGTGACAAAAAGGGACTAAAAATAAACTTTAAGAAAACTGAGTGCATGATCATTAGCAAAAGATACAATCCAAAATGCCAAATACAGGTGGAAGATACCAGAATCAAGCAAGTACAAAAATTTAAGTACCTAGGAAGTGTTCTAACAGGAGATGGAAAGTGCGACACGGAGATCCGAAGGCGAATTGGCATGGCAAAGGACGCGTTCCAGAAGATGAGTAAAATACTAACACACAGGAAAATCTCAATAGAAGCAAAGAAAAGAGTGCTGGACTGCTACGTGATGTCAGTTCATTCAATACGGCAGTGAATGCTGGACAATATCATCGAAAATGAGGACAAAACTGGAAGCGGCCGAAATGTGGTTCTACAGACGGATGCTACGGATATCGTGGACTGAGCATGCAAGCAACGATGAGGTGTTGGAAAGAATGGCAACAAAAAGGTAATTGATAGTGAGAATCAGGAAGAGACAACTGAAGTTCCTGGGACAGGGAATGAGGAAGGAAGAGCCTGGAGAACCTGATACTGACTGGTCAGATAGAAGGAAGGAGAGACAGAGGAAGGCAGCGGATAACATATTTGCAGGGTCTGATCAGGTGGTTGCCAGGAGCAACAGGAGTAAACATACTAAGAGCCACAAGGGATAGGGAGACATGGAGAACCATGATCGCCTACGTCCTGAAGGAGCAGGGCACATAGAAGAAGAAGACATCTGTATAAAGAGCTCAATGGATTTTATCCAGAGCAATATGATATTAATTAAGGAAAAACTCAAAGCATCATCTAAATTGGTTATAAATTATGATTTATTTCGACGAACGAATATGCTTATCTTTTCAGATCACGATTTCACTAGATTTAATTTTCCTCGAAGCATCCAAAAATAATATATGTATATATATTTAAATTGTGTGTATTTTGGCAGCATTTTTTCATTAATGCAGGTTTCATTAAATAATATAGACAAGTTTTGTCTATTAATTTTGTGTAGGATCCGTTCATACCGTCTGATATACTTGATGGTGATGTCATTAAAAGACAACAAAAAACCCACAGTATTTGTTGAATTTTTTATCGGGTCTAAGCTTTCGGCTCACATAAGCCATTATCAAAGAGTAAATATTAACACACAGTAAACATAGAACATTTAAGCTATTAACAAATGGCACTTCAGTAGTACAAGCTAGTAGAATTTTTCTTAGGATATTGGGATTAATTTTGAGTGGGGGTAATGAAGGATTACTGTAAACATTTCTTATAATTATATCAATAGTTTCACTGACGGGTACATTAGTAAAAAGGTTTTCCACATCAAGTGAAGCTATGATTTCATTATTAGGTTTTTCACTCTTGAGGATTTGGATTGCCTAGGGTTGACTTTATGCTGTATTTACTCGGAAGGTAAGGTGTGATAAGCTGGTTAATATGTTTAGTTAACTGGTATACAGGAGTAGGAATTTGGGATATGATATATATATATATATATCCTTTTATCACATGAGAATGTGCATGCGAATTACAGTATCACATGTCCTTTAAATATTCGTCCCATAATCTTTCACAGTGAAAAAACTTACAATTTTTTCAATGGGGAATAATAATAATGATAATAATTTATATTATTATCATTATTAATGTCACCATTATTTCTTATCTTTTCAACGGAAATGTTATTTGCAGCGATAGTTATTCAAGTGACCAATTTTGTAAACCTGCTCATAAAAAGAAAGCGACAGGGTTCTTCGTTCCTTCTCTTACAGCGCGACACCTCCCACAATTCCCTCACAATCAATGTCCTTCCGATACAACCGGCCAATCAAAATACGTGACAGATCAAACGATCTTGGCCGAAACGTTTTCCAGTCTTTCCCTCGCTCTCCCAACCGTTTTCATCGCAGAACAAAACGAGGGTCTGAAGGAGCGTGTGTCCTATTCAAGAATTCTTGACGACCATGCTACGAAGCAACGCTCAAGTCCTTGAAGCCTCGCCAAATTCACTTCTTTTATATAAGAATGGAGAGCAGAAAAAGGAAAACGAAGAAACAAAAAATAAAAAGAAAAGAAAAGCGATGAGCGGGGACGAAAGAGGTACTTTTATATTCGGTTGTGAAGACAGAGACGAAAAAAGGACAGAGTTGCGTTTAGCGATTAAACTAATTTGTTAGACAGTCACTGAAACCGCAGATTCCTGGATAGGCACAAGCTGTTATTCGTGTCATGGGCAAATTGAACTTATTTAGGGAACACTCAGAATGAAGGATTTGAGCGAAGTATGATGGACAATTTCTGCAATGAGAGCTGTAGTTTTTACTGCAACGAATAATTAAAATTACAGCAAAGATGATTATCAGATTATTTCTGATATATCAACAGTTGTTGTCAACAAGACTTAACTTCAAAAAGAAAATCACTACTGAATACAGTATCATTAAGAATACTACAATGCATGCGGGAATGAATGGGCCACAGGTGGCAGCCAGTCTACACGAAAAACGCAGACCAGTAGCCTGTTAAGTGCACATGTGTCGTGAAGAAGAATAACGGAATTAACCTTTCGTTTCGATCTTTCTTGGAAACTGATCCACTACCAGCCATCTTGGACCTCCCCTATGCTAGAGCCTGGAAAGGTTGGTTGCGCATAATTCTTTGAAAGCATCTTTATTTTGGGTAGATATCAATAACCACTTAAAATAATTTTAATAATTGATTGAACTAGTTTATTTACGGTTTATCAACCTTTTAAATTCAGAAAACATATTTAAATCGTATTATATATTTTACTTAATAATGATTTACTGATACACGTCTTACTAATTAATTAACCCATAGCTGGAGAGAGAAGAGATGAATTCATACCTTACCCAAGTGTATTTGCACGTAAGGGAATATAACGAACTCGACTGGAATTTTCATCGGCTCTCGGATTTAGAAGTTTCGGAATTGTTATCCGTTACACCAAGCAGCTGGTATTCTCGCACGATTACCCACCTAGCTGTTGAACAGGCTCGACCTTGCTTAACTTTGGTGATTGTGCAAGAATCGGTGTTTCAAATGGATATGACCGTCAGCTCAATAAGAGTTGGAGAAGATTCAATGATTGAAATTCAATGATTAAAACCTGTCACGGTTGATTATAGGTGTAACAATTATTGTTTTACTGTCTAAGAAATTGAGATAGATATAGGAGAATGGCTCGTTCAAGTGACCACCTGCTCACGAATAGCACTAAAACCAGTTTCAAAGTTTTTCGACATAAGCATATTGGACATTCATCTGGAATTCAAAATTGGCTCTATGGAAGCACGTTCAATCACAAGAACAACAGCATTAATAATAAAATAATAATAATAGTAGTAGCAGTGGTAGTAGCAGTAGCAGTAGTAGTAGTAGTAGTAGTAGTAGTAGCGGATTGTAATATAGCAACCAAGGAATTCGAAAAAACTGTCAAAATATAAAGACCTGGAAATTGAAATTGAAAAAATGTGGAAATTGAAAACAAGAATCGTGCCAGTGATAGTAGGTGCCCTTGGAATGATAAAAAATGGAACAAAACAACACATTTAAAGAATCCCTGGAAACCCCAGCTTAAGAGATATACAAAAAATTGTCTTGCTAAGTACAGCCCACACACTAAGGAGAACTTTGTCTATGTAACGCTGGGGATGTTAGGGGAGGTAGACAAAACATGAAATGGAGCCATAATAACAAACCATGACCTACCTTAGGTCTTCCCGCAGACTTAGTAGGTAATGCGACCATAGCAGAAATAAAAATATGATGAAAAATGACAACATAATAAAACTAATTGTTATTTTATTGATATATCAGTACCCGTAATATTGTAATGTATCTGTGAAGATCTTAAAAAAACTATTGAAATGCAAGGATCTTGAATTGGAAATCTAAAACATGTCGCACATGAGGATATAAGTAATTCCAGTTGTAATCAGAGCTCTCGGATTGATTGAAAAAATATTCCGATGAACTCATTGAAGGAAATTCCTGACACTCCATGCGTTAAAGATAAGCAAATCATTGAAAACTCACAAATACAGCTCAAACATTACTAAGAGCTTTTAGAAAATGATCATCGGAAAATGTCATGGGGCCAATTATGACCTTTGGTCAACGATTGGAACCAGGAAGGAAATGTGTATAAAACGGAAATCCAGGAAATAATAATAATAATAATAATAATAATAATAATAATAATAATATTTACTATTATTATTATTATTATTATTATTATTATTATTATTATTATTATTTTTTTTTTTCTCTTCAACTCAACGAGTTCTTGTTTTCAACCCTAGAATTTGCATTATGGGTGTTCTCTATCAAGCGATATCACCTCAGACAGAATAACCAGAATATTTGCAGCGTCAAAGCAACGAAGACTTCTGAAGCAATAGGACGCTAAATTTTATTTCATTTTTTCTTAATTGACGTCTTCATGTTCGATGGTATAAATCCTAACGTCCCAATGATAAGTGATACAATAGTTGCACATCTGTATCGGTGTAGGTCATAAGCTTGTCAAGTTTTTTGATCTTGCTATCATTGTCACCAAGAATAGACAAATCAATGAGGAGGTTTTTTTTCCATCAAGAACGGTAATGTAAGGTTTGGTGGTCTTGAGAATGCGGTTGGCTTGGTTGTCGAAATCGGATAAGGTATTGATATGGTTGTTTTCGGTCACGTTGTCTAGTTTGTACCGTTGGATTTTATTATTTACAGTAGTATTGTGTGAGAAAACAGTAGACCCAGAAAAGGACACTTCTCCTTTCAGGACGTAGGCGATCATTGCTTTCCACATCTCGCTGTCCCTGGTGGTCTCTTAGCACGCTTTCTCTTGTTACACCATGTAACCCTCGTTCCGTCATCCACCTGATCAGGTCCTTCAAATATGTTATTCGCTGCCTTCCTCTGTCTCTTTTTCCCACTATCTGGCCTGTTAGTAACAAGTTCTCCAAGCCCTCCTTCCTTACTGCATATCCCTGGAACTTTAGTTGTCTCTTCCTGATGCTCAGTATTAATTTCCTTTTCGTCTCCATCCTTTCCAAAACCTCGTAATTGCTCACATTCTCGGTCCATGATATCCGCAGCATCTTTCTATAGAACCACATTTCTGCTGCTTTAAGATTTTCCTTCATCTTCGATGATATTGTCCAACATTCACTGCCATATTGAAGAACCGACATCACATAGCAATCCAGTACTCTTCTCTTGTGCAAATATACACTGTCCAATATATCCTGGATGACATTCGGTATTAGAAAGATATACTAGGCAGACGCAACACAGTCAAATGTGCGCGACATAGCTTGACGAAATCGGCACATAACCTTGTAGTTGGTGCCCAGTTAGTAAAATCTGCGAGTCGAGTAATCCAGTCTGCTCATACGATCTCGATTACGTGTCTTTCTAAGTATCTAGATGGGGTTCCTCAGTCGCCTTGGCTTTCTCATCAGTCAAACTAAAAAGAAAAAAATAATAAACTCCTTACATCCATTCATGACGCATTCCAGCTACACCCGCTCATGAACATAGATGTACAGTGCGTCTGTCCCGAGGGATCACGACCAAAGGGTCAAAGGCAAGCAACTTACATTCAAATCTGTGGTACTGAACGGGATATTTCGAGTAAGATATCGTATTTCACCAAGTGAAACCATGTACAAGTTAGACCCTCTAATCAATTAAAATCAGAAGTCATAAGAGCCATGTCTTTTGTATTATTATTATTATTATTATTATTATTATTATTATTATCTTCTTCTTCTTCTATGTACCCTGTCCCTTCAGGACGTAGGCGATCATGGCTTTCCACATCTCCCTATCCCTGGTGGCTCTTACCACGCCTTCTCCTGTTACACCATGCAACCCTCGCTCCATCATCCACCTGATTAGATCATTCAAATACGTTATCCGTTGCTTTCCCCTGTCTCTTTTTCCCTCTGTCTGGCCTGTTAGTAACAGGTTCTCCAAGTCCTCCTTCCTCATTGCATGTCCCAGGAACTTCAGCTGTCTCTTCCTGATGCTCAGTATTAATTCCCTTTTTATTATACAGTCCTGATAAACTACATTTGGCAGCAAAGCCTCTGATAGGGGTGATTGAAGGTTTTGAGGAGTCTGTAACCACTTTTAGTTGCTGTTGTTCCTAGATTTACTCTGACTTAGGGTGGTAGCATCTGTTAAGATCCAAGTTAGGGTTAAATATTGACACCCTCTATAAAAACCAAAAAATTATGAAAGTATCAATATATATTTAAAAAAAAAAAAAACTGTAAGAAAAATGACCGACAAGTCATGACAAGTAATACACTTTATCTGTAGTTTTTTTTAATCATTTCACCCCAAGCAAGGCATTCCACTGCCACTATAGCGCAGGGCGTTACATAGAGTGATTGGATATAGGAAATGTCAGAAGTAGGGTGATAGATGAGTAAGGAGGTACATAGGAAGAGTGTTTGAGAGAATGAGTGCGAGTTAGTCTGTTAGGAGGTGTCTATTGACTTTACATTTAAACTCCTGGAGGTTGTAGCCGTCGGGGAAGCAAGTATGCGGAAGGGAATTCCATAGGCGAGATGTGCGAAAAAAGAAGCTGTTGGAGTAGAAATTTCATCGGTTTCACTGTAAAAGGGTGGGACCTAGTTGCTATTCTAATATCTCGTGCAAATTCATACCTAGGTGGCACCAGTGATCTAAGTTCATCAGAGCAGAAGCCGTGAAAGTATTTATAGACGAGGCACAGGGAAGCCACGTCACGCCGATGAGAGAGTGACTGCAGCCGGTCAGCCAAGTCGGTATCGATCACATTACAGATTCTCCGTTGCATTTTGTTAAGAACCCCGAGGAGAATAGCAGGACACCCGACCAGATGTGACAACAGTATTCAATACACGGGCGGATGGTAGATTTATACATGTGCAGGATAGATGCAGACGGAAAGAACTTCCGGGCCCTGCACAGAGAGCCGATTTTCATAGCAGCGGATTTAGCAATGGATTCGACGTAGTCATTCCACTTGAGGTCCGCTGAGAGTGTGAGGCCAAGCAGGCGTAGTGTCTTACTCTCTGGGAGGCAAGCCTGTTCCATGCTAATGGAGTTGAAGGCATACATTTTTTTTTTATAATCGTGTCGCCCCAAGCAAGGTATTTTACTGCCACTGTTGTGCAGGGGGTTATATAGTAGGATTGTTGAGGAGTGAGAGGTTGATGGTTGTGTCAGGAAGAGAGTAAGACAGGGAAGAGAATACTGATGAGAGTGGGGTGGATGTAGAAAAGCATGAGAGAGAGGATGTAAGTTAGTGAGACAGGAGATGAATATTGACTTTACATTTCAATTCTTGGAGATTGTAACTGTCAGGAAAGCAAATGTTCACGTTCAAAGTATATTTAATTGAAGCCATAAAAGTGTGTCCAAATTATTTAGATTTCGGCATAAAATTGGGGTCGATATGCCGCTAAACAAAATCAACCAACATGAAATTTCATTGCATTAATCCATATATTCTCCTTCAATTTCTTAAATCGTATTGTATTCACAAATAAAACATCAACAAACATAGCACACACATCACCATCTCTAGTAATTATGTCCACACAAACATGTATATGCAACGAAGCTGAGCATTATCTACTGCAAAATCTATTGTGAAAAGCAGAATAACATATTCTGTTACTTTAAAGCACTCAAGAAAATTAAGTTTCTGCATTAAATGACCCATGAGGCGTTTGTATGTCTTTAAACAAATAAGTTAATTATTATTATTATTATTATTATTATTTTTTTTTTTTGCTCTGTGGTGTAGTGGATATCGACTCGGAACGATAGATCGGGGTGCCGAGTTCGAATTTCAGTTGAATTCCTTGCATTCACTTACGTACAAATAACCTTGGGGAAGGTATTAATCCGTCTCTTCCCTCCATTTATGGGTTAAATAATAAGGATAATTGGGTTCTATAGCCTTCGCTAGCAACCAGTCTACCGCAGAAATCAATGGCAACCTACTGCGAGATAAACTTCTGCCTAGTCAGTCATGTCTCTTTCGAGACATGATCGCCCATAGCGTGTATCACGTATGGCTCTTAACTGACTGACTGATTATAATTATTGAGTGAGAAAATAACATAACTGGAAAGTGACACAATATACCCATCATGACACTCAATCTGATAAGGTATAACCGGCACATGCATCACAGCCATAAAAAAACATTTTGACATCCGTTCATGTTCCCCACTACGCCACGCAACACTAATCAACATAGTATGCTGGCCCCTGAGTCAACATGTCCAGTTAATTCCATAGTATTGAACAGCATCTTTATTGTATACGATTTTAATTCACCAAGACGAAACGAGTACATTTTAAAACCTCCAATCAGTTAAGATCAGAAGCCTTGAAGGCCATGCCTTTTGTCACATAAGGATATTTATATTATTATTATTGTTGTTGTTGTTGTCATCATTAATATATTTTTACTTCTGCTATGGTCACACTACATACAAAGTCTGTGAGAAGACCAAAGGAAGGTAAAGGCGTGTTGTTATGGCTACATTTCATTTGTTTTTCTATCTTCCATGATATTACTAGCGTTACATGGACAAAGTTCTCTTTAGTGTGTAGGCTGTACTTGTGAAGACAATTGTTTGTATATCTCTTAAGCTGTGGTTTTCAGAGATTCTTTCAATATGTTGTTTTGTTCCATTTTTTTTAGCATCCCAAGCTTATCTACTATTCTTGTTTTCGATTTCCAGATTTTTTCTTTTTCTATTTCCAGGTTTTTTAATATTATTATTATTATGTTGTCATTTTTCATCATATTTCGATTTCTGCTATAGTCGCACAACCTACCAGGTCTGCGGGAAGACCTAAGGCAGGTCGTGACGTGTTGTTATGACTCCATTTAATTTTTTCTTCATCTCTCCTAACATGCCTAGCGTTACATAGATAAAGTTCTCCTTAGTGTGTGGGCTGTACTTAACAAGACAATTTTTTGTATATCTCTTAAGCTGAGGTTTCCAGGGATTCTTTAAATATGTTGTTTTGTTCCATTTTTTATCATTCCAAGTGCACCTACTATCACTGGCACGATTCTTGTTTTCAGTTTCCACATTTTTTTTCAGGTCTTTATATTTTGACAGTTTTTCGAATTTCTTGGTTGCTATGTTATAATCTGCTGGACAAGCCATATCGATTAATACACAATTTTTTTCTTTTTGGGTTTTAACAATAATGTCTGGCCTATTTGGTTAAATTTATTATTATTATTATTATTATTATTATTATTATTATTATTATTATTGAGCAAAATTGATGTGTAGAATCCAAGAAGAAAGACATTTTTTGTTTTTATTTTATTAATTATTTTCCAGTGTCATTTTACATATTTTCCAAATGAGTGTCTTTTTTCGGTATTAATTTGAAAAATCGTTATTCCTCTCCTATTATTTAATATTATTTTTCTATGTGTTACCTATTAACAAATGGTGAAATGAGTTCAAACTTGCTTTCGTTAACACAAGTCTGATCAGGACGTGACTTTACACATTTCTCTCAGAAATCATTCTCGCAATTTAATTTTATTTTATATTTGTAGTATTCATGAGAAAAGAAAAAGATGTTTTATTTTTGATTGGCCTTTTTATTTATTCCTTTTCTTTTTTTCAGAATCGTTCGCCATGTTGAAAGCCCGAAGGCCTATCAAGATAGTGGGTTAAGTTAAAAGGCGGTTTATATGGATAAAGGGGGAAGATAACGGTTATCTCTAAACTTGAACAGGACAAGATTCCTTGTGATCGAGGAAACATCCTCGTTGTAGTTTGTTCCATCGGGCCGTGGTTCACGGAAGAAGGTGTTTGAGCGGAATTTACTTCTGGTCTATTAAATACGGAAGGAATGCATGTCGTTAGCTACTAAGTAAGTGGCATGGCCGTGAAGGACAGACCCGATGGAATCAGGTGATTCAGTTTGTTTGAGCACCTTTCCACAGTAGTAACGATAGGCCCGTGAGATTGCACCGCATTCTGTTTGTGAGAGGGTTATGGTGTAGAAAATAATTCTTTTCCAGTATGACCTCGGAGGTGTTTTTAAACTCTATCAAGACTGGAAGGTGAGGTCCGGGCAACGCCTCCCCATATATTGCACTTGCAATCCATTTTCGGTCTGATCTTACTCTTATAAAAGTAGAAGACAGCATCAAGTATCATGGGACCTACTGAAGCAGTAAAGAGGATTGATCATTTTATCTGCATCTTTACTGGTGAATCGTATAAAGAAATTTCACTTAAGGTCGAGTGTGAGTCTGAGCCCCAATGTTACGGAGCCTTATCGAGGAGAAATGATCACTGTGATTAACGGTAGTTCGGGGCGGTCTGATCGGCGATGATGCTATGTAACCATTTCGGTTGTTGGAGGAATAGAATGTAACCAGCAAGTTCCAATCCCCCACGGAAAAGTAAGTATCAGATCGGAAGAGAGGTCAGCTGGCTATCTCTGATTGTCAAGACTTTTGTAAATGTGCCCATATATCGCCGTATCTTCGGCATAGACGTTCACAAATGATCGAAGTAGGTATATCATTTTGCAAAAGACTGTTAGTCCGAGAAGTGAACTCTGGGGAGCGCCTATGTTGATCGCCAGGGCCTTGGTAGATTTCCTGTTAATATTTGTCTTCAAAAAGTATTTTATAATAGAGAAAATTCTTCCATTGATTCTATAGCCGGTGAGCTTGTGTAGTAAAACTTGTGGAATCACTAATTATGTATGTAATGGTAGTTAGGCCGTCTGTGATTGATTGATTCTACCCAGGTGTTCGACGACCATCTTGGGAAAGAGTCTTCCTTTAAAAAACGGTTAAATAATTTTGATTGAATCGGGGATAATTCAGGGTTCATATTCATAAGGACGACCGGTGGAATTTTTATCCGTATCCGACGACTAGTGGAGTTTTATACGTCTATTTTGGGGGTTTTTTCTTTGACTTAAATGAGTATATTACTGAAATTGGGCTCAGTGAGACGGGGAAGAGTGGATGGTTTCTGTCATCTAACTTTTTGTTTGAGGCAAATATTGAGATAAAGAGCTTCGCCTTGTCTGCCGAAGAGAATATTACCACGGAGCCATTTATAATAGTGGGACAAAAATCGCTTGGCCTCTGTTTATAATTTGGTTGATGATCTTCCAGAATTCGCGAGATCCAATTTGTTTCTTTTCAAACTTGATCTAGACAGCACGCGCGTAGCTGCACTTTGCGATTTCCAAAATTCTCTTACACTGATTACGGGTGATTCTGAAAGAATTAAGTGCCAGATTACACCGTTCCTTGTGATATGTTTTGAAATAGTAGTTCCGATGAGTTATGGTTACAGCGCATCTAAAGGTAAACTAAGGCTGACTGTTTTATTTTCGCTTAAATTTATCCTGGGATATTGTTGTGGATTCTGGTTGGGAAAGAAACAACACAAAATAATAAATAACCAAAGCAGATATGGAGATAGAAAAGTTATATTGAACAAAAATATACAAACTGGAACACGGGTTAGTCAATTCAGGAATACTAGGAATACAATTAGTAGAATCAATATATACAAAGTCTTGTAGTGGAAAAGTATGTCCGGGGAATGAGTCTATATCCAAACGACTCCAACTTACTTTGAATCAACTTACTGACTAACTAAGCGACTCTACAACTACTCGTTACAACTACTCCTAGTACAGTATTTAGTCGACCTTACCCACTTAAGGCAAAATGTGACACAAGGTCATTTTATGTGGGTCTTCCGGGCCATATAGCCCGGCCAAAATATCTGTCTATCTTTCACAACTACGCTTAATATAGTATTTAGTCGGCCTTCCCACTTAAGACGAAATGTGACAAGGTTATTTTTATATAGAACCGAAAGCTGTCCCAGTCTGCCATCCCATTGCAATAAACTGTTCCATTAGGCCTTAAATCAGGAGATTTCATTGGCTTGGAGTCAGTCTGGACACTGATAGGGAATTGATTAGACGTGCTAATGGGAGGTAAAACTTTTACTGTGAATGTCGGGGCTGGATGTTAGAAAATGGTTGAGAATGTTTTTCGGCTGTCCGGTCGCATCCGAGACGAGGGTGTGTTCTTGAGCTGGATCAGTTCATAAGTGATGGAGAAGTCTCTGCAGTATCTGCCTTCCTCTTCGGTTTGGTTAGAGTGGACTAACTGTTTGTTTTTTTTTGTGATGAACATTGAAGTCAGCACATATGTGAAAGTTGGTCAGGGCTAATTCACCCTAAGGATGATACAGAGCAAAGATAAATGTAATACTTTGGATAAGTGCCACGGGGAAACAGATTGTGTTCCTGGCACCAGGTAAAAAACGATCGTTAGAGGGAAGCCACGTCACGCAGGTGAGAAAGTGACTGAAACCGAGGTGCCAAGTCAGGATCGATGATATTGCAGATCCTTCTTTGGATATATTTTAGTTTCTGAAAATGAACACATCTTTCCTTGCGCATGATTCTTGTGGCCAAAAATCATATCTATTTGCATATTTCCATGAAAGGTAAAAGATTATTGTACAAAATATACCAAAGTTTCGATTCTTTCTATCGAACTTGTTTTCCAATTTCATTTTTTCACCAAGACTTGTAACAGACAAATTGGAATTGATCGAATAGAAAGCTTTAAAGATCTGAATACTGTCTCTAAGCACCGGAAAGCATTTTCATAACATTTAGCAAAATAGAATAAAATGCCCTGAGGCAGTTTTACATCCGTCTTACGAAATTATGATTTCACAGCCTATTTTCTGATAAACAGTATTATTTCCGCTTCAGCAGGTCTATTGCTGATACGCTAATGACCATCACTGAGTATATATAACAGGCTCTCGATAAGAACAGAAAAGCTCGAGCTGTTGACCTGAATATCTTCAAAGTGTTTGACAGAATCTGGCATGCTGGGCTTCTACGCAAGTTACGGAGATATGGTATAACTGGACGATTGTTTGATCTAATCCCGTTATTTCTTTCAAATCACGTAATGAAAGGCTGTAATGAGTTGACATGCTTCCCGATAACTATCATACGAACTCGGGTGCCCCTCAAGGCTCCCTATTCTAGGTCCTACACCTTTTCTGATCTTCATCA
Source organism: Ascarosepion bandense (assembly GCA_037127315.1). NCBI lineage: Eukaryota > Metazoa > Mollusca > Cephalopoda > Sepiida > Sepiidae > Ascarosepion > Ascarosepion bandense. Next base: position 51,022 of record JBBBDQ010000927.1, on the reverse strand, counting down.
CTGTTCTCCCCGATGTAATCAGATCCCAAGTAGGCATCTACGTTGACGACATCACAATTTACACTCGCCTCGATCAGAAAGCCACTAAGGCTGACAAAGGCGAACCTAGCTGCTGAGCTTGAAAAGCACCTCCAATCTGCCGTGGAGTGGGCAAGATGTGGCTCGTGAATTTCAACGCTTCCAAAACGAAGCTGCTATATGCTAACCACCACAGACAATCTGTCCTAGCCCCCATTAGCATGGATCAGGCTAGTCTCCCTAAAAGCAAAACGCTGCGCCTCCTCGGCCTTTATCTCTCAGCAGACCTCAAGTGGAATGACTACATCGAATCCATAGCTAACTTTGCTGCTAGGAAGTTCGGTTCACTGCGTAGGGCCAGGGATTTTTACCGTCTGAATCTATCCCTCACATATATAAATCTATCATCCGCCCGTGTATTGAATACTGCTGGCCACATCTGATCTTGTCTCCTGCTGTTCACCTCGGGGTTTTTGAGAAAATCCAACGGAGAATCTGCAATGTGATCGATCCCGACTTGTTAGCTCAGCTGAAGTCAATGTGGCTTCCCTATATCGCTTCTATAAATACTTTCACGGCTTCTGCTCTGATGAGCTTAGCTCACTGGAGCCCCCTCTGCATGAATTTACTCGAGCTACTAGCCTATCAACTAGGTCCCACTCTTCAAATGCAACCGCAACTTTTACTCTAACAGCTTCTTTTCTCACATTTCCTGCCTGTGGAATTCCCTTCCATATTTTTGCTTCCTTGGCAGCTACAATCTCCAAGAATTTAAATATAAAGTCAACTGTCATCTTTTATCTTACTGACTCGCTTCCTTCCTTTCCCACATGTTCTTTTCTCCGTCCACTCTACTCTCATCACACCAGTATTCTCATCCTTCTCTTACCCATTCTCTGATACCCCCATAACCTGTTCCACTTTTTCGCCAATTTCCTCCTACGAAACCCCCTGCACACCAGTGGCAGTAAAACTGCATTGCTTGGGGTGAAATGATTAAAAAGAAATAAAATTAAATTAAAACTGATATGCTAAAATATACGAGATTGATTTCAACTGGTTACCGCCTCACACCCACTCTCTTTTGTTAAGCCAGACTGAGTGACGTCATAGGTAAAGAGATAGTGTAACTGTGAGAGAGTAGCCGCGGCTGCCATTGAGCATTGGCAGGATTTAACAGAATGAGATAGAAGGACCTGTAACATTTCTACGAGACTTTACAATACATACAGACAGAAAAATCAAAGCTAATTGCCCAGACATTCGTGATGAAAGACCACCTAAAACAGTATGTGTTTTTATATTGACATGTTAGTTCCTGCAGATTACAATGTATCTTTGATAATAAACTGTCAAAATCAAAGATCTTAAAGTGGAAATCTAAAAATTGTGGTCCTCGGATTGATTGGAAAATGTTCCTTTAGTCTCACTGAAGTGAAGAGAAATTAGCTAAGAATCGAAATTAAAACTGAAATAACGGAGAATACAATATTCCGTTCTACTGGTTTCCGCCCTCCTCCCTTATACAAAGCCAGGCTAAATGACGTCATAAGTAAAGAGATAGTGTAGCCGTGAGGGAGCAGCCTCGGCTGCCACTGGACATTAGCACGATTTAAAATAACTTTCGTCGATTACGGGAAAACAGTGGGCGCACACAATTGCTACAAGAAGGTAACAGATAGCAAGGACGTTAAATACACAATGAAAAATGTTGCGGAAAATCCTACCCCAATTCAATGCTGAGGTCACATTGAATTCTACGATGTTTTTTCTCGTTACAAATACCGACACAAAGTCACCATTTGCTGCATCTAACCTAGGTCATTGAACAACAAAGGGATCAAGTGACGGGTCGTCGAGTCTCATCAGTCAAGTGCTATGTGTGATACACGGTAATGAAACATGATTGACTGGGCGGAAGACTATCCCGCAGTAGTTTGCTATTGTTTTCTGCAGTTGACTGATTGCCAGCCAAGGCTACAGAACCCAATCTGTCCTGTTATTTAACCCGTAAATGAAGGAAAGAGACGGATTAATACCTTTCACAAGGGTATTTGTGCGTAAGTGAATGCAAGAAATTCAACTAGAATTCGAACTCGGCTCCCCGATTTGTTGTTTCGAGTCGATATCCACTGCACCAAACTGGAAAAAAAGGAAAATTAAACAAAAACTTCTACAAAATTTAACAAAATTTCTCATATTTTAAAATGTTGATGAATACTGTGGTATTTTTTAATTAATTCACGCTGAGTAAGGCGATAATGTCACTAAGGTGCAAAGCGCTCCTGGCAGCGAAAGAGAATGAGATTTTTAGAATGAAAGGGATCAAGCAATAATCCACTACTTCTGTTCAAAAGACCAGCGGGAGGCGGAATTAACCGGCCGATATGCGAACATATTTACTCCTACTGAAAGAAAAAAAATAGCAGATAATAATTCAGAGTTTAAGCGGAAACGTTAGAAATATATAGAGCTGAAGTAGATTTGAGCAGGATCCGGAAACACAAACCTAAAACCGGAAAGAAGGGATAAACCTCTATTTCTATTCAAATGTCCAGAGAGGAGTGTGGACCGGCCGATATGTGAACATATCTACTCCTACTGAAGGAAAAAATAAATAGCAAATGAAAATTCAGAAAATTAGGCGGAGACATTAAAATTGTAGAGTTAAGCTATACTTGAGAAGAAACCGGAAAACCAAACCTAAAGTCAAACCTAAAACCAAACCTAAAACCGGAAACAAGGGATTAAAATTTATTTCTATTCAAAAGACAGGAAGTATTGTGAACCAGCCGATATGCAAGCCTATCTACTCATATTGAAGGAAAAAATGAATACAAAATAAAATTCAGAGTTTAGGCGGAGACGTTAGGAGTAGGAAGTTGAAGTAAATTTGAGAAGGAGCCGGAAACCCAATTCTAAAACAGGAAATAAAAGATAAACCATTATTACTTATTTTTAAAAAATGTGAAAAAAATATGATATGCAAGTCTATCTAAATAAATAGCAAATAAAAATTAAGAGTTTGGGCGGAGACGTTAAAGTTATATTGTTGAAATAGACTTAAGAAAGAACCGGAAACACAATCCTAAAACAGAAAACTAGGAATAAATGTTTATTCCTGTTCAAAAGACTGGGGAAGAGTATAAGCCGGTCGACATGCGAACCAATTTATTCTTATTGTAGAATAAATATAAAATTATTGTAGAATAAAATATATAGCAAATAAACAATCAGAGTTTAGGGCGGAGACATTAGAAGTATAGAGATTCAGTAGTCTTGACAAGGAACAGGAAACCCAATAATAAAACAGGAACTAAGGAATAAATCTCTTTTCTTGTTCAAAAGACCAGGATTGTGTGTGAACCAGCCGATAGGCGAACCTATCTATTCCTATGGTCGGAAAAAATACATGCACAATAAAAATTCAAGGTTTAGGCTGAGACGTTAGAAGTATAGAGTTGAAGTAGATTGGCAAGGAACCAGAAACCCAATCTTAAAACAGGAAACAAAGAAAAAAACTCTATCCCTTTCAGAAGACAGGTAAGGAGTGTGACCCAGCCGATATGCAATCCTATCTACTCATATTAAAGATAATATTAAATAGCAAATAAAACTTCAGAGTTTAGGTGGGGACGTTAGATCTATAAGGTTGAAGAAAACTTGAGAAAAAACCGGAAACCCAATCCTAAAACAGGAAACAAGAGATAAACCTCTATTTCTGTTCAAAAGACCAGGGTAGAGTGTGATCGGCCGATATGCGAACCTATAAAAATATTTAGCAAATAAAAATTTAAAAGTTAGTAGTAGATGTTAGAAGTATAGAGCTGAAGTAGACCTGAGTAGGAACCGGAAACACAATCCTAAAACAGGAAGTAATGTCTTTAAACTTCTATTCCTGTTCAAAAGCCGGGGAGAAGAGTGAACTAGGTGACGTGCTTAGCTACTCCTTTTGAAGGTAAAAATAAATAGCATATAAAAATTCAGTTTTTAGGCAGCGAAGTTAGAAGTATAGAGTTGAAGTAGATTTGAGAAGGAACCGGAAACACAATCCTAAAATAGTAACAAGGGAATAAAGATCTATTTTTGTTCAAAAGACTGGAGAGGAAGGTTAAACGGCCGATATGCGAGCCTATCGACTCGTATGGAGGGGGAAAATCTATCGCAAATAAAGATTCAGTGTTTAGGCGGAAATCTTAGAAGTATACAGTTGCAAGCAAAGTTGAGAAGGAAGCGAAAACCCAATTCTAATACAGGAGGCAAGGGATAAATCTTTATTCTTGTTGAAAAGACTAAGGAAGAGTGTGAACCGGTCAAACCTATCCACTGGTGTTTGGAAAAATAAATAGTAAATAATATTATTAATAATGCAAATACGAATAAAACAGCTGAAAGTAATATAAAAAAATATTAACCAAAAATTAATAATTATTAACTAATGCTTTATCTCAAATATAAATGAAAATCAAGATACTAGTATTAATAACGTAAATGATATATAAATTTTATAATGGAAGGAATTATTAAGTCAAAAGTTAAAAACGTTTGACAATGCTTCATTTAATAATGATAAAGTTTGTTTAAAAATCATATAAATCCCATAATATAATTACAAAACATCGAATCAAGACATAAAATATTGTCAGTCCTTTGACGATTCAAATGTCAAATCGATTTTTTATTTGCATCTGTCTGTTGAAAACATTTTCTCTTTTGTGTATGTGAACTTTTTTAATACGAGAGATTTTGCTTAAGTTGAATGTGTAATTGTGTATGCACCATCATCATCAGTAGCAGCAGTAGCAACAACATTAGGAGCAGTAGCAGTAGCAGTAGTAGAAGCCATTTATTAGAGAATAAATATATTTATTAAAACAATTATAATACAAATTCTGCAGCTATTTCTTAATGATTTTGATAATAAAATGAAAGGGAATGAAAAATTTATTGAAATTATCTATCTAGCTTAAAAGTGACACAATGCCGAATATATGGAGCATCAGTGAATATCGAACTCACTTCTTTGTTGTAATATGGTTATGCGAGACAAGATTGTTAACAACGTCGAATTGCCCAAAAATGATTTCTAAGCGTAGGTTAGATGTGTCACAATGCCGAAAACCGAGAAGTCAATCAGTTAAGTGCCATACGTGATACACGCTAGACTGACTGGGCAGAAGATTATCCCGCAGTAGGTTGCCATTGCTTTCTGCGGTAGACTGGTTGCCGACCAAGGCTATAGATCTCAATCTGTCCTGTTATTTAACCCATAACTGGAAGGAATAGACGGATTAATATTTTCCAAAGGTTATTTGCGACTAAGTGAATGCCAATGAATTCAGTTGGAATTCGAACTTGGCTCCCCGATTTCTCGTTCTGCGCCTATATCCAATGCACTACAACGTGCATCCAACCGAGAAGTATCTAGTCAAAAATTAATTCCCTAGTCAATTGTAATTGATTTTGTGAGACAAGCTTGCTAACCACATGGACGGGTCCAACAAGAATTGTATATGTAATGCACGGATATAAACCATATCGAACAAAAATAATCAGTAAGTTATTTAACACTAGCAGTATAGCTCGGCGTTGCTCGGGTGTAATGAAAGTTTTAAAACTAATCCATAGTCCTGGAGCTCAGACTCTTTGGACGTTGGCACGAAAGACTAAAAGGCAATAGTTGTTTCCAATTAAAGCGAAACCGTAGACTGAAAGAAAAATGAATGGATGTAAGTCAAATTTTGATTTCCTGGTACCAATATCAAATAAGTTGTTTTCGTCGTAAACTGAATTTTGAAGGCTAAATAAGTCCTCTGAGTAAATGGTATCATGACTGAGACTAAGAACTACAATTATACCTACTCAGAGCCAAAACTGAAGCAAAAATTAAATAAAAGGGCTGAAAAAAATACAGACATACAGGCAGAAAAACAGACACACGCACAAACATCTTGCCTTATACATATATATATAATCGATTTTCTGCACTATTGTCAGAACTGCAACCTTGAAACTTCTGAATATAGTTTCTTATGTCTTTGTCTATGAGTGTATCAAATTTGATTAAAATCGGACCAATTCCTTCTATAATCCGATTTTTTTGATTTTCGATATTTATCGGGGGGGGGGTTAGCTCGACACAAAAGCTAACTAATAACATTCGTAGAAGCTTATAGTAAAACTTTGTCAATTTTCAAAAAAATCAGTTCAGCCGTTTCGGAGTCTATAGGTAACGGACACACACACACACACACACACACACACACACACACACACAGACAAAGTTCCATTTATATATAAGTTTAGATACAATATTTTTTTGAAGGTTCGATAATTCTTCTTCCTCTTTTTTTCTATTTTTTTCTTGTTCTTCTTCGTGCCATATTGGTGATCATGGATCTCCACAATTTCTTATTCTTTATAGCTCTTAATGTTGTTTTTGCTGTCTCTTCTAAACAGTGTTATGTCATCTTTTTATAAAAAAAATGCTAGATAGATTACACGCTTTTTTCTTTTTTCCTTCTTCCCTTCAATATGTTTTGTGGGTGTCCAATTTTCAAAGCCATCTTTCCTCATTATGTGCCCTAGAATCACATTTACTGTTTTAATATCTAGACTTAACTGATTGCGAGACATTTCTAGCTCGGTTTTAAAATTATCCAATTATATATATTTATGTATTGCATTAAATTGTTGTATATGCGTTGTTTTCTTCTGTTTCTATTGCTTTCAAAATACGTCAAATTTTACAAGCCTCTTTTTTCATTATCTTCCATAGAAATTCCAAACCCCCTCTTTTGGTTGTTAAGTATAATTTTCCGTTTGTTTCTAATTTTCTCGAAAACTTCATAATTGCTCACTTGTTTGGCCATAGTATACTTAGCATCCTCTCATAGAACCTTATTTCTGTTGCTTCAAGTCTATTCTTCATCTGCTATGAGATAGTCCAGCAATCACAGTTAATTGTACGACGATATCACATAACAATTTAACTCTATTTTCTTTGTTTCTAACGAAATATTATGGTTTCCTAATACTTTACTTGACTTCTGGAAAGCTTCTTTCGCTATCACAATCTCCATCCAGATTTCAGCATCTAACTTTCAGTCACCTGTTAAAATACTTCCCAGATATTTAAATGTTTATCCTTGTTATATTTTGGGATCTTCCACTTTGTAATTTTCATTTTAGGCTGCTACTTTTGCTGACGATGATATATTCTGTTTTTTTTGCAATTGATACTTAATCCTTTCTTCTTGCTTTCCCTTACTATCTTTTGTAATTTTTTTCTTACTTTGTCTGGTGACAACACTATTAGATATCGATATTTCTATAAAGTAATCGGCTCAAATTAAGAATCAATTCCTAAGTTACCATTGGTTAAAAATATTTTTGATATGTTTTAATTGATAAGTTAAGTGGGAAAAAAATGTAAAATTTGCAATGATTGAATCATTAATCTAAACTTTGTGTGTCTGTCTGTGTGTATCCGTTACCTATAGACTCCGAAACGGCTGAACCGATTTTCTTGAAAATTTACACAGTTGTACTATAAGCGTCTGCGAGTGTTCTTAGCTAAGGTTTTGTGTCGAGGTACTCCCGATAAATATCGAAAATCGATAATCGAAAAAATCCGGTTATACAAGGAATGGTCCGATTTTAATCAAATTTGATACACTCATAGACAAAGACATAAGAACCGATGTTCAAAAGTTTCAAGGTTGCAGTTCTTACAATAGTGCAAAAATCGATAATATATATATATATATATATATATATATATATATAAAAATCGACACCAGGAAATCAAAATTTCACTTACATCCATTCATTTTTCTTTCAGTCTACGGTTTCGCTTTAGCTGGAAACTTTTTAGTCTTTCGTGCCAACGTCCAAAGAGTCTGAGCTTCAGAACCATGAATTAGTTTTAAAGCTTTCATTACACCCGAGCAACACCAGCCTATACTGCTAGTATTTTTAACGACCTTTTGGCGAGAAAAATGCTTTGTCATTTTTCTGAGATTTCATTCAGATTACACGATCCTTGGTGCTTCTTTTTGCTTAAAAATGACAAGCGTATCTTCTATTGTAAGACATATGAGTTTTGTTATTCCATGTCTTTCTAACCTGGTGTCCAGTTTGTGTGTAAAGGTGACCACATGAGCCTACGAATCCAGCGAACTTTTTTTTTTTTTTTGCAGTATGGATCACCCTGTACAAAGCCAGGGGCCACTAGAAATATATGGCTGTGTTAAGCGCTAGTTTATATGCATAGAATTGGAAAACAATGGTCGAATCTAGACTTGAATTAGTCAAGCCTGTAGTGGTCGGGGAAACATCCTCTTGAAAGTCTGTTCCATAGGACTTTGGCGGTGTGCTACTTTTTTGAATACACCGGTTCTCGTCCAATCACCTAAGTTAAGCAACGTGAGCCTGGTCAGTACTTAGATGGGTGGCCGTTTGGGGAAGTCCAGGCGCTGCAAGCGTTCAGTGACGGATGTGCGTTGTGGTGCAGTGGATGTCGGCTTGGAAAGAGAAATCGGTGAGCCGAGTTCGAATTCTAATTCCAGTTGAGTACCCAGCATTCACTTAAGCACTGGTACCCTTGGGAAAGGTCTTAATCCGTCAGTTTCCTCCAGTTATGGGTTAAATAATGGGATGGGGACTGGAGGCAACCCATAAGTGTTGGTGTCACAATAAAACCACCCTTCGTCGCCCTGGCGAAGCATCAAGTATTCAGCTATTTGACAACATTATGAATTTCGCTATAAACTGCGCGAGGGTTCCAGATGCACAGGGAATACTGGAGAGGTGTAGTGAGTTCTATCTCGGCCAAGGCCGCAGGACGACGACGAAGTGGCATGGTGAATTATGGTTGTGAATGTCAGACCTGAAGGAACCACGTGATGCAGTTCGTCCGAGCGCTTTCCACGGTATTAGCGATAAAGTAGTGAGAGAGTGACCACATATCGCCTGTAAGGGAGAAGTTGTAATGTCGTAAAGTATTATTTGCCAAGAAGGCTTTAGAGACGCTTTTGAACTCTGTGAAGACAGGAAAGTGTGGTCTGGACAGATATGGCAACAATACTCCATTTTCGTTCTCACCTGGCCCTTATAAAGTCAGATGACAGCATGAAGGGTCAGGAAAATGATCCGATCATTTTGGCCTGCATTTTTAGTGAGTCCTGAACCTACAATCCTGTATAGAACCTCTTCTAAGGGACATTCTGCTAGTATTTCGAGGTCTGATCGGCTGTGGTTGAATGTAACTAGTTTGGCTTTAAAGGCATTGAATGCAACCAGCCAGTTTTTCTCCCACTGGAAAGTTAGTATTAGATCGGAAAAGAGGCTAGCTATCAATAAAGAAAATAAACAATTTAAAAATAATATATTATATACTGCCTATTCATTTAATTAATACCTGAAAAATATTTTCAACCTGACCCCGGTTTAAGAAGGAAAAAAAAACAAAAACAAAATCAAACTAGTTTTCAAATTTTCATCCAGTTGACCGATTTTCAATAAAAGAAGAGTCAGTAAACAACTATTTTCATATTTTTAAATGTCGCTTTTGCTGAAAAAAAGCAAAAAAAAAAAAAAAAGAAGCTTGCCTGTTGCTGCAACTTATCTAGATTTTAAAAATATTTCATAGGCCTTTTTGAGCGAGGAAGCTTAATTTTCCACTCTTTTCTTTTCTATTTTTTTAGAATTCAATTTTGTTTTCCCCACAAGCTGAGAATTGAAATCCAATTATCCTACTCTGGTGCAACAGGTTAAAAAATGCCAGTCATAGCTCCAGCCAAGATTCTTCTTCTTCAGTACAGGTGATCATAACTCTCCACAACTTCCGAACCCTTATAACACTTAGCAGATTTTTCTGCTAAGTTTCCCGCTCCATGTTCCACCATCTGTTAACACAATCTCGTCAGGTAGGCGGCTAGCTGTCTTTGCCTGTCTCTCTTGCGCCCAGTATGCTCGGTGACGGTTACGTTTTCCAAGCCCTCGTTCCTTTATGTAGCCAAAGAATTGTAGCTGTATTTTCTTGATTTTGAGTATAAGTGGTCTTTTCTGGCATTTGCTTTAGGTATTCGTAGCTGCTTACTGGCTGCATCCATGGCCTTCTCAGTATCCTTTTGTAGAACCACATTTCTACTACCTTTAGTTTTCTCCTCATCAGTTGGAAAATTGTCCAACATTTACTGCCATATGAGTGGATGGATAACATATTGCTATTTAACACACATTTTCTTTGTAACGAAATGTGTCCGCTTCTCAGGTTTGACTGTTTTATACTCGACAAAGTATGCGCCATACCCGGAACTAGCACCAGTCACGATAAACGAATTAGAATAATCAAGAACCTATACTAGAATGAAAGCGTCTGTATTCGGACAGGAAACGAGCTCAGCATATATACAAAGATATAAAGGAGTGTAAGACAATGTTGACTCCTCACCGAATCTATTTAAACTATACAGCGAGGCAATACCGAGAGAACTAGAAGTCCTTCCTGGATTCATCATTGGCGGCTACATTTTTAGTGTAAGATGACACAGTGCTGATAGCAGATACGGAAGGGAAACAAGACTTCCTACTGAAGATATCAGAGGAAAGCGAGAAGAAAAAACAGATCGTAGACTAAAATGCATAGTTATAAGCAAAAAGAGGACCCCAAAAAGCCAATTATATATTGGGGATTCTAAAACCTAGCAGTTGCGGAAATTTGAATGCCAAGGAAATATTCTAACAGAGGAGGAAAAGTGCGACATTCAGATCCGAAGGCATATTGGCATGACCAAGGACGCATTTCAAAAGCTAAGCAGAATACTGAGAAGACAGAAAAATTTCGTTGGAAGCAAAGAAAAAAGGTACTGGACTGTTATTTGATATCTGTCCTCCTGAATGGCAGTGAATACTGGACAATCTCATCAAAGATGAAGGAAAGAGCAACAGAAATGCGGTTCTACAGAAGGATATTGAGGAATATCATGTACCGAACACGTGAAAAAGTTTTTTGAAAGAGGATGGAAACGAAAAGAAAAGTTATACTTTACATCAAGTACAGATAGCTGAAGTTTCTGGGACATGTAGTGAGGAAGGAGCGATTTGAGAATCCGATACTCCCAGGTCAGATTGAGGAAAAGGGAGACAAAGGAAAGCAACGGATTATAACGCTAAATAGATATGGGGTTGTGAAGGGACATGATTGCCTATGTCCTGAAGGGATATGACACACAAAAGTACATAATTTAAATGATATTTTCACTGATGGAATTGTATAAACGTAAGGGAAAATTATGAAAATATATATATATAAAAAGAATGATTTATAATGATACCCCCGCTGGTAAAGGGTTTCTAATTCAGAGCAATTAGAATTTATAATCCTCAATATTTACACACTGAAGAAAAATATATTGAAAGTAATTTTAAACTCCTCCACATTGAAATTATAATACACAGCAATAGGCTCGTGGCGTCAAAAATGAAAGGAAAATATTTATATCGATATGCCATCTAAATTGAGAGCAACATACACATTGGTGTTCCTACGATTGATTATCTTACATTAGGGCATAAGAGAAAACAAAACAAACAAAATAACCTAAAGGGGAGGAGGGATATATATATATATATATATATATATATATATATACAACGGTCTGTATTATAATAAAGAAGACTTATATATGCATATATATATATATATATTCTTCACTATTCCACGAAATAATTATTGCAAAAAATAAAGCAAGGTACTGTTAAAGAGCGAACACGCAGCAGTAGATTTTATAACTGATAGTAAAGTTTAATAACTGGCAGTAAAGAGAATGAAATGAGCCGACGATGCCTCGCTATTATCTGTCTAATAAGCGGAGCATTCGCTATCTCTCTATTGTCTCTCTCTCTCTCTCTCTCTCTCCATGAGTGTGACAGGAGGGAAATATACATATATGACAAGCCGTTGGTTGAAACCGCGGTAGGTTTTGGCGATCTTGTGATTTTTTTACGTATATATATATATATATATATATATATATATATATATATAACGGTATTTATTATAATAGAGAGGATAATGATGCGAGAAAACTCATCCAATTTATGAAAATAAAAAATAAATAATGGAAATCTAGATTTAATACGATCTACCAACTCATTCATCATGACAACTGAAAAGAATTTATCTAAATTAAATATAAAGTTCGTTTTTTTCTTTTTACTGTTGACTACTGACGCCTCTGCAAATGAGTGCTGAACAATAGCAAATCTTTTCCATCCCTCATTTAATCAATAAGTTTGTGGTCATCACAGCCACCGTGGACAAGGCGGTGTGCTTTGCTCGCAGATTTTCAACTGCACATTTGACTCATCTGGAGTATCCGCATCCGACTCCCCTCTTAGAACTAAGACTCAACTGAGGAATATTTACATAACTATCTCTGGTCTCAAGATAATTTCAGAACTCGACCTCCATAATCCCAATCATTGTCTTGAAGAAACGTGCCCCTAAATTCTACTCTGTTCTCTCTAAACTCTATAATTACTACCCCTATGCTTCCTCTTTTCTCACCTGTTGGAAGCCCTCTTCTGTGGTTCCTGCGTTAAAGAACTTGGGAGAACCCTCGGTCTCCTATAATTATCGCCCTAAGTCCTCCTACCAATTTCCATCAAAATGTTCGAGGCTATCATCAATGGTGAAATAGTTCAGCATCTCACCACTCATTCTTGGACAGAGTGTACGGTTTCCGCTTTGTGCAGGTCTGTTGTTGATTTACAAACGACTATCACCGAGGACATATACCAGGTCCTCGATAAGAATGGCGAAGCTCGAGCTGTCGCCTTAGAAATCTCCAAAGCATTTGATAGGATCTGACTCTCCGACCTTCTGTACAAACTACAGGGCTATGGTATAGCTGGACGCTTGCTTGGTTTGATTCAATCGTTTCTATCAAACCGCATAAAGAAGGCCGTCTTAAACGGGCACGCCTCCCAATCTTATCAAACGAACGCGGGTTTCCCCTAAGGCTCTATCCTAGAACCGATGCTCTTTCCGATGTTCATCAAAGATCTCTCTGATGTGATCAAACCCCAAAACATTTACTCTGCAGACACCACCATTTACTCTCGCTTCAGTCAGAAATTTGCCAAAGGGGTCTTACTGTGATAAGAAATGGCTCGTAAAATTTAATGCTTCCAAAACAAAGCTGCTATCCGTCAACCACCATAGTCCCTCCTGCTCCCCAATTAACATGGATCTAGGCTAGTCTTTCTGAAAGCAATACACTGCGCCTCATCGGCCTCACTCTCTCAGACAACTTCAAGTGGAACGACTACATTGAAACAATAGCTAATACTAGGAATGTTGTGTCACTGTGTCGGGCCAGGAAGTTTTTATCACCTGAGTTCATCTCGCACATATAAAAATCAACCATCCGCCCATGCATTAAATACCGTTGTCATATCCGGTCAGGCGCCCCTTCTATTCATCTCGAGTTCTCGTCAGGCTCCAGAAGAGAATCAGTAATGTAATCCGTCCCGAACTAGCAGCTCGACTCCAGCCACTTTCTCAGCGACGGGATGTGGCTTCACTCTGTCTCTTCTACAAATATTATCTGGGCTTTTGCTCCGGAGAGCTTAGCTCTCTGATGCACCTCTCTACAAGAATCTACTTTAGTAACCTTAACGGCAAGAAGTCTCCACCCTTTTTTCAGTTAAAACAACCAAATGCAGCCGCAATTTCTACTCTAGCAACTTCTTTTCTTGTTCTTTCGGCCTGTGGAACTCCTTTCCGTATAATGGCTTCCTTGTTAGCTACAATCTCCAAGAGTTGAAATGTAACGTCAATCGCCATCTCTTATTCCTGTGACTTCCATACTTCTTTTATCCTTTCCCAGAAACCCCCTGAATCTTGTTGTTCTCCCTTTTTTACTCTACTCTCACGCAACTCTCTTGAAACCAGTATTCCCCTTCTTCTCTTACCCATTTTCTGACACACCCTGTAATTGGTTCCTCTTTCTCTTCACTCTCTTCTCCTATGTAACCGTTCATTCTCCTCTTATGTAGCCCCCTGTGCACCAGTGGCAGTACTGCCTTGCTTTGGGTGAAATGATTAAAAGAAAAACTAAAACAATAGGAGACAAAAATGACTGGATACCCAGCAAATAAAGTGATAAATTCAGAAATGCCTCTATTTCGCTATCATGATTTATTCAGAAACTAAACATTGTAGATGTCAAAATATTTGCTTGAATATTCAATAAAGTTGTAAGCGTAGTAAGCAGAAAGCAATCGGTTATTCAAGGTCATGAATAATCAAGAAGGTTATTCAAGGTCAATTATTCCTGAGATATAAAATTGTGATAATAAATATTTCGCCTTTTTACTGGTCACACTGTATAAGACAAACTAATAAAGACCTAAATACGAGGGTTATTCAATAAATAAGGTGAATTTTTCGGTATAAAAACTTCTAATACAGATAGAAGCTTATTCTTTTTTTAAACGTAGTCTTCCAGCAGTGTCACATACATTTCCCATCTGTGCACAAGCATCCGTATTCCCTCAGCGTAAAAATCTTTGGAGTGGTGTCTCAGCCAATAGCTCACAGCACTTTTTACTTCATCGTCATTTTCAAACTTCGTGCCTCTCGTGAACACTTTCAAGAGCCAAAATAGGTGAAAGTCTGATGGTGAAAGGTCTGGGCTGTAAGAGGGATAAGGGAGCAGTTCTCAGCCCAGCTCGTTGATGGTCTGGACCGTTTGAGCTGCTGTGTGAGCTGACCTTCGAGTAGGCAAGGTCATCACGGACAAGTTAGTGTGCTGTCACAAAAGATACGCTCAAAGCCCTTGCAATGTCATCCACTGTCACCATTCTGTCAGACAGAATGAGGTCATCGACTGATTCGATCACTTCAGAAGACCTCACTTCTGTAGGCCTCCTAAGCCTGTCTTCAGCCTCAACACTGCTCCGTCCGTCTTTAAATAATTAACCCCACTTGTAGACATTTTCTTTGGCTGAAACATGTGGCACCATATACAGTTGACATTCTCCTGTGAATTACATCTGGTTTGCTCCCTTCAGCAAGCAGAAACTTGATAACTGATCTCTGTTCAATCCTGGAGCATGCTTCTTAGTCGGCCATCATTTTTAATCTCCAAAACTGTCAAATATTGTTTTCAATCTGTAAAAAAATTAAATCCCTTTGAAAAATTTTTTTTAAAAAAGTAAGCTTTTATTTGTATTAGAAATCCTTAAAAAAATTTTTTTTTTAAAAGTAAGCTTTTATTTGTATTAGAAATCCTTATACCGAAACATTCACCTTATTTATGAATGACCCTCATAATTTAGAAATTTATTCTATAAATTGCATTCACTTACGCACAAATACTTTGAGAAGGGTATTAATAAATAAATCTGATCTCTTATCAGACCGATACCATACCCAGTTAAGTGCATGAATTGAAGAATAGATCTTCAGCAATGAAACCGGGAAGAATTAGTCGCACTATCAATGAAACTCTGTTAATGAGACTTTTCGTGCCAGTGAAACTTTTAACATCAGGACATGACAACAATAGTTTCTTTCGACTGAAACCACCAAGTTCTATCGGTACTGAATTTTCGAACCGTAGTTTAGTAAAATCCTAAGAAAACTGTGTAGGAAGTTTGTAAACAATTCAATACAAATAATACTTCGGTGATAAAACACTTTCATGAACTCAAAAGTGGATCTAAACTTGATCAATCGACCCCTTTTCAGCTTAATCAATAATTTACACCCTGTACGTCATTGTAAGGTTACTAACGAATCATTCCTTAGTAGATCATTACCGGGCGATGAAAAGAGGCTTCTGTATAAACCAATTTAGAAAACGAGTCTAAAGTTTTCTGTTTTTGTTTTTTTTTAATTATTTTTTATTATCATATCACCCCAAGCAAGGCATTTTACTGCCACTGTTTTGCAGAGGGCTACATAGGAGGAGACTTATGACAAAGAGTGACAGGATATAGGCGGTGTCAGGAAGTGGGTAAGAGAAGGATGAGAATACTGATGAGAGTGAAGTGGAAAGAGAAAGGAACATGAAAGAGAGGATGCAGGTTAGTGTGATAGAAGATGACTATTGATTTTAGATTTAAATTCTTGGAGATTGTAGCTATCAGGGAAGCAAGTAAATGGAATGGAATTCCAGAGGTGGTAAAAAATAAAAGCAGAACTATAAATGCTTTATTATTATATGGGTTGCTTTCGATTCCATAAATAAATAAAACAGCTTATATCATAATTACCCTATTCTTTTTTTTTGTTTTTTTTTTTTTTTTTTTTTTTTGCATAATACGAGAAACTTTGAAAGAAAATTAAAAGCATAAAAGTGGGCAGTATCATACACAAGTAAACATTTTCAGAAATTTGAACACGCCTATAAATATTTGCTCACAAGATAAAGTTTGTTCATACTTTAATGTTTTTATCTGTTTTCGTTCTTAATGACAATTTTTCCATAGTTTATTAATATGCATAAAATAATAAAGTAATATAAAAAAATATTAGAAAGACGCACAAACATCAGGTTGATTTCTGCTTTTTTATATCATGAAATTAAATATTCTTGTGAAACACTGGCTGCGATGGTTAAATTGTCGCCATTTATATTGTTATTTCGCGCATATTTGTTTTTGATTTTTGTCGACAGCCCTGTATAGTAGGCTCAGTTGGTGAGAAAAGACTGTACTGCTTAGCGTTCGCTCCAGAAGCTCCAGTACGAACATTACAGAGTGTTTAGGTGTCAACCTGAGGACATTGCTGAGGATTCAGAAAGAGTTGGATGAGTCTGATGGTGATTACGAATATGTTTGGAGGGATCACTAGAGATGGCGGCTTTACGCCTCCATTCACCTTCCCACAGGGCTTCAAACTCAACACGGCGCCCTGCATCAAGTGCCTCTGGAGGTAGTGTTACCCTAGAACAAGTCGGTGACTGTTGGAAGACTCTATGTCTGTCAACACAACTCTGCATCATGCTACGCAAGCAGGAGAAACCAATCATGGATGTCACACAATTTCTGCGACCATATCGTCCTTTAGATTTGGTTACCTAACTCCCCAGACAGCAAAACCCTTGATTATTTTGTGTAGAAAAACGAGTTGCAAGAGAGTCCGAAGTCGTCGTGGAATCCATTGTTGAAACCAATACAGATTTTATTGAATACATTTACTCTTTGATATTTCAAGATATTTTTGTGTAATTTTGCTAATTGTATCTGCTAAAATGAATTGTCAGTGTTATTCTGATTTCTGCATAATTTAGAGAACAATTCATCTATCACACCTGCGGAATTGAAATTTTAATGGATAATATGGTAGAAGTTTTAAAAAATACACAACGATGGCTGCACTACGTGGTCGTATCATGCACAGGAATGAAATTTATCCTCTGTTCGTAGCTTCATAAACACGGAGTCGTATTATACTCAAGTTGTATTCCCTCCAGTTATGGGTTAAATAACAGGAACAGGACAGATTGGGTTCTATAGCCTTGGTTGGCAACCAACACACCGCAGAAAGTAATGGCATACTACTGCAGGATAATCTTCTGCCCAGTCAGTCATGTCTCTTTCGAGACATGATCGTCCAAGCTTGTATCACGCATGGCACTTAACTGACTGAATTAAATATAAGAAGATACAGTACCATGAGAGACACCTTGTAATTACTTGACAGTGGTATAGAAAAAGCTACGTAATTTTCATGAAAATTTGATTTGCCATTTAGAGAGCCGTTGCAGTTGTCTCGTGGCCCGTCCACTGAATATGCGATCGGTACCCCCACTTTCCTACATGTCAATTTTTGTACGGTAGCATCCATAAAAAATACAAATCTTATTAAAACCTAATAATATGCAATAATGAATAATATGTAATATAAATGAAGAATCTAACTAGAAGATTTGAAAATAGATATAATGTATCTAAATACAAATTAAAGGTATGTGCGTTGTGGTGCAGTGGATATCGACTCGAAACGACAAATCGAAGTGCCGAGTTCGAAATCCAGTCGAATTACTTACATTCATTTACGCGAAAATACCCTTGGGAAAGGTAGTAATCCGTCTCTTTCCTCCAGTTAGAGGTTAAATAACAGGACAGATTGGTTTCTATACCGCAGAAAGCAATGCCAACCTACTGCAGGATAATCTTCTGCCTGGTCAGTCATGTCTCGAAAGAGACATGATCGCACAAACCGTGTATCGTTTATGGCACTTAACTGACTGACTGAATATAATACTTGGAATCATGATTAAGGATTCTATTGGTCATAAAGTGGGGGATCAGTTTATATTGTCATAAAGTCATAAACTGATCCCCCCACCAATTACTACTTAATGATATAATACATCTCTTCTCCCTCTAGCTATAAATAGCAGGACAGATGGTGCTCTAAAACCTTGCCTGGTAACCAATCTACCGCAGAAAGCAATGGCAACCTACAGCGGGATAATCATCTGCCCAGTCAGTCATGTCACGAAAGAGACATGATCGTCCAAGGTGTGTATCACGTATGGCACTTAACTGACATAAAAGATCATTCTATCTTAAATATATAAACAATCTTTTGCGCCAATTTTTAACAACAACTTGTCATAAAGTTGAATAATTTTTGCACAATTATCATTATAAATGAAAAATAGTGAATTTTATAAAGTGTTTTTTTCGTGATATAGCCTGAGCAAAACAAAGTCACGAATGTGGACAAAAGAAAAGAACCCAGAATGCCATCAAAATCCGCGAAAATGTTTTATCCATTAACAGTTTTGCCGAATTTAATTTGTAATGTATACAAATGTCGGTAGTAATGGAGAAAGAAAGAAAGAAAGAAAGAAAGAAAGAAAGAAAGAAAGAAAGAAAGAAAGAAAGAAAAAGAAAGAAAAAAGAAAAAGAAAAAGAAAGCAAGAAAGAAAGAAAGAAAAAGAAAAAAGAAAGAAAAAAGAAAGAAAAAAAAGAAAGAAATAAATAAAGAAAGAGAAAGAAAGAAAGAAAAAAGAAAGAAAGAAACGTATGGAGGAATCTGTATCAATCAGGATCTAAGAATTTAAGTATTTTTTCTATGGCAGAATAAAAAAAGACAAATGTTGAAAAGTTAGTGAGGGTCACAAAGCACTGCTTCAAATAAGGCTTGTCCCGGTCGGTGGTAGTACCTGAATTAACTAAATATTAAGGAAAATATTTTATGAGGTTTTCAAACACACCACCGTATTAACGGAGGGTTGAAGTACCGTGCAATTCAATTTTTCACATTTTATTAGGTTGTATTTGGCGAGAAAATTTCCATTTATTTCTCGAATTTATAAATCTTGACTACCTCACGTCTGGTCAGCAGTGGATGGGATTTTCCTTCTCGAAAAAATATCGCCTACCTGAACAGAACTGAACTTGAAAGATCTAAAACTTATGGCGTTTCGAAAATCCTCTGACCATGATTTCAGTTCATAACAAATTTGAGCATGATTAAAATCACTGAAATATTTGTTTCTTCTTTTTCGGTGACATTTGACACATCAGAACTAAATTTTCTCGAATCTGGTTCACATGACACTTATATGAGCATGTGTTACAAGACCATAATTATAATACAATCGATTATATTAATATATTTATCTTCTATATATATAAAAATGGATATGTCTGTCTCCATTCTAACAGAACCTACCGCTTGGTCTGAACACTTGGTCCAATTTGAACAAAAATTGGGTCGTGTGCGATCATGTTTGTCGATGGAAAATGTTTCTTTTTTGAGATCGTTTATTTCTCCAAAACGCTTAGTTGTATTCCAACAAACATCGGGTCTTTTATTTTAAAACTTCTACCTCATCATATGCCATAACATTTTCACGTTTTATACAAGGGGCCAACCCCTCTGACGTTGCAGGGACAAGGCATTCACTTCTGTGTCTCAACGTCATCACATCACATTACAGGCTCCCATAATGCTCGCTCCCGTTCTTCCAGTTGTACATTCATCATTCCCGTTTATTGGCGAAATTGAACAAGCATGAATACCGTTTTACAAATACAACAAAAACCAACACTTCGCATTTTTTTAACTTACGCGTCACGGCAACCTCATACTAGAGCCTTTTGAATAAGCACTTGACCTTACAATTTCAACATAACCAATAAAAAAAACCCCGAGTAACGCCGGGCTATACAGCTAGTAAACTATAAATATATAATGTATGTAATGTATAAACTGTTAAAGCACCCCCCCACACACACGTATTCATGGGAGTTAAATCTTATAATATGAAGGTTCTATTTTTTAATTTATCAAGAGTCAAATTTAAATAGACAAAAGTTACATGGAGTTAATAAATTAACATTTTAAATTTAAAAAAAAAGCACCGCTTTATCCATATTTCATTAGAAATTAAAAAGAAAAAAAAACAATTTTAGCCTGGAATATCGTTGCTAAAACTAAATCTTATAATACAATGGAGATAGATGTAATTTATGTCTTTTATAAAAATTGCCATCTTAAATCATATAAATAACCCTAATCTACGGTAAAATAGACACCAAGCCTATTTTGTCGGTCTCGGCAAAATAAACGCCAGCGTTGCTTTGCCCGTCTAGGTAAAATAGGCAGCAAAGCTATTTTCCTGGTAAAAGTGACGCGTAACCTATTTTACCGGTCCATGAAAAAAAACAATAATGTTATTTTACCAGTTCTAGTAACATTGACACCAAATATATACCTGCAAAATAGCATGGGGTCTATATTACCGATATCGGTGTGACAAGCTTAAAAGTATCCTTGCCTATTTTGCCAGGAGCGGTAAAATTGTTTCTTAAAAAAAACAATTAATGAAACAAAACTTAGTTTAAAATCTGCGAAAATACAAAATATAACAACCGGCATTTCTCATTTAACCACTCATTCTCGCCAAAATGCACTAAGGCAAAATGAATAAAATCAAATTATTTGCCGATATTTTTATGCGAAAGA
>JBBBDQ010000927.1:0-25000 GCA_037127315.1 Ascarosepion bandense | reverse complement strand
GTGTAAGAGTTAATAAACACGAAATTCATAATGAGTGAGAACGAAACAAGAGTAATCAGGAGGACAATAGATATCGATTGGCATTACATTTTAATTTTTATGTATTAAAACTGACTGGAATGGATGGTGCCTGAAGGAATTTCACAAGCAATAAGTGCAAGATGGTATACGTGGTATACGCTTTGGGCGATCATGTCTCAAAAGCGACATAACTGACTGGGCAGAAGTTTATCCCGCAATATATTGCGATTGCTTTCTGCGGTAGACTGGTTGCCAGCCAAGGCTATAGAACCCAATCTGTCCTTTAACCAATAACTGGATGGAAGAGACGGATTAATACCTTTCCCAGGGGTATTTGTGCGTAAGTGAATGCAAGGAATTCAACTGGAATTCGAACTCGGCTCCCCGATTTCTCGTTCCGAGTCGATATACACTGCACCACAACGCACATCCTAGTCAAGTCTGGCGCTTAAATTCCATAGCGAAGAGGTCGTCAAAACAATACCCATGGAAGTATTTATAAAAAGTGCACAGGGAGGCACTCTGACAATGGTAGGATTCTAACTGTAGCCGAGACACCAGATCCTGGCCAGTAATTTTACTGAATCTTCTGATTTTATCAAGTATCTCTAGATAAAAAGCATGAGTACCGAACTAATTCTGGCAGTAATATTCGAAGCAAGAATGAATATGTAAGATTGATTGCAGAGAGAAAAATTAACACGACATGGGGAACAAGATTTCTTAACAGCTGATCTTAGCAATGGATTTTAATAGAGTCAATGAATTTTGAAGAACAAACAATTGATTCTCACTGCAATTAGATTTGGTAAAGCTGTTTGCTCCTCTTTAGGCTTTTCCTACTCATAAAAGAACAGTCTTTCTACAAATATTCAACTGTTTTATCATCAAACAATTCTTCATCTGTATTTTCATTGCAGAAATTTTATTTCATGTTTAATAAAAGTTTAAATAATAAAAAAAGGAACGTTATGCGAAATTTTCAAATATTTTTTTTATTTTTATGATTAAGTAATAGGTAAATCTTATTTGTTTGACAAAACGTTTTCATGAAATAAAGTAAATTACTAAGCATAGAACAACCCAGTCTGCCTTTCCCATAAAAATGATGCGTGTTTATAAGCAAACGCAA
The DNA here is from genome assembly GCA_037127315.1 of Ascarosepion bandense. NCBI lineage: Eukaryota > Metazoa > Mollusca > Cephalopoda > Sepiida > Sepiidae > Ascarosepion > Ascarosepion bandense. Next base: position 23,847 of record JBBBDQ010000927.1, on the reverse strand, counting down.
ATATGAAGGATACATGTTTATGTGAGTTCACATACATATAATTATGTTTGTTCGTGTGTGTGTATGTGTGTGTGATGTTGTGTGTCTGAAAATAAATAAAGCTTATATTTTTAAAAAGACAGTATGAATAAAAACAAAAGTAAGGAAATTATCAAAGAAAATAAGATGATAAATACTCCCATAAACTCCCTGTAATATATATATATATATATATATATATTACAGGGAATTTATTAGAGTATATATATATATATATATATATATATATATATATATATATAAATTTTCCAAGTCGCATGGCCATTTCAAACCAACACACGAATCGGCGATCATAATCATTATGATAAAAATACAATGACCTGTTTGAGAGTGTGTGTATGTGCAAAGAAAACGGAAGTATATATATATATATATATATATATATATATATATATATATATATATATATATATATACAGGTACCGGCAGTCAAATTGATAACAAAACAGCATAGTATGAATAGAAAAGGTTCCAAACTTAATAAAACAAACTTTTTCTCTAGAAATGTTTATATTATTATTAAGAGGAAAGTTCAAAGTAGTTTTTAATTATTTTTTAAAATTTTTTAATCCTTTCTAACATTTTCGAAATTTTGTCAGAATGTTTTGTTTTGATTGAGTTAGCGGCTAAGAAACGTTTACTACTGTTTTACAATGGACACCAAATGATTGCATTTGCCACTTTTTTTAGGTTACAAACACATTAATTTGGAAATTCTCGTAAAAAACAAATAATTGTCGGATTTTAATGAAACTTTCAGTATTCATTCATAAATGAATGCCATTACTTCTGAACGTATTATGTTTTAAAAATCTTGGTAAAAATATTTTTTTTAACTCTGTTAACCCCACTTCACGTAAATCCCTGAAATGTTAAAACATTTTAAATGGTTGCTAACTTTTGTTTGATTAGTTCACCGCAGGACTCATTGGAGAATATAAATCACCTATTTTTTTTATCTTAAGTTTGCATTCACTATCCGAAAACCTTCTCCAAAGATTAAAATAAAAAATGCAATAAAACTCTGACATAATTTAATTTGATAATTTCTTAATTACTGGAATAAATAACAACTATTGAGGATATTATACTCTGAAGAAGAAATTTTTTTTCGATTAATAATAAAGTCTTAAAAGAATTGTTTTCATTTTTTAAAATTTTTTTATTATTAAATAATTTAATAATATATAAGCTTTTAAAAATATTTTTAAAATCTCCAAAGAATTGATTGCAAGTTTTCTTTTTAGTTAAGAGCTGAGTATCATATTGCCTATCTAAAATTGAAAAGTTTAATAAAAATCGTTTCACAGAAATATTTTAAATTAATTAAAAAATAAATTTGTTTGTGTGTAAATATGCTCATCTACGTTCCATTTTTGAGTAAGTATGATGTTCCATAAGAGTCATAACGTTTCTATAATTACAACATCTGCAGTACTATAAAAATTAAATTAAATATTTTTACCATGCCTTAAACCTAGTGATAACTTAATAATATGAAATAAAAACATAATAAAATATTAATAAATAGCTTAAAATAACTTAGTTTGGTTATTTTAATTTCATTCTTTCTTATTAAATTAAAATTATTTTAAAAGAAATTTAAAGTTTTAAATTTTTATTTATTCAAAAAGCATACTCAAATGTCTGGCTATAAATCTAAACTAAAATTATATTAAATATTATATAATTACTGAAATTATTATTTGAAATTTTACTATTTAGTTAAAAACCAAAAAAAAAAAGAAATTAAAATGTTATGTCTTTTTGGCTCGTATTGTCACCATACTTTCCGTCTGATCTCATAAATCTTTTAACACCTCTGCATTACGTAATCGTTGTGATGACAGATAGGGCTACCGTAGTGAAAAAGTTTGTTTTTATTGTAAATTTCTGGCAGAAAGGAATTATTACTTGATTGAAATCAGATAAAGGTAAGTTTCAATTTTAAAAATTGACTTAAATGGCGTGTCAGCGAGGTATATTTTATTTTTGCAAGATTTTTAAAACAGAAATTTGGCTACTGTTGACAGAATGTGTCAATAAATCAAAAATGGTGGGAAATTTAACTTGACTTTGTCCGATTCCAATAAACATTAGATTAAAATCAATATAATTTCGGTTTAAAAAATACCAGTGTATTTTTTTTTCGGAAATTAAAATTTAATCTCCTGGCTTTCAATTAAAGCTAATTTTAAAGCTTGAAGATTACTTATTTATTTTTAAAATTTCAATTAAAATTTAGGTATCGAAAATGGGTGACGGTACGTATATATATGTATGTGTGTGTGTGTGTGCGTGTGCGTGTGTGTGTGTGTGTGTGTGTGTGTGTGTGTGTGTGTGTGTGTGTGTGTGTGTGTGAAAAATGTGTGTGTGTATGTGTAAAGAAAATGGAACCAATAAACATGTATCTCGGAAGTTAAAACAAAATTATATATATATATATATATATATATATATATATATATATATATACATATTAGTCATTCACATACAAGTGTGTTTCGCTGTATCACAGCTCATCAGTGAAGTAAGTGTTCACTTGCTTCCAGCCGAAACTCGACCGATATAGTGTTATATATATATATATATATATATATATATATATATATATATATATATATATATATATGTATAATTCCAGGTGATGAGGAGTCAAGGTTATATTATTTTAAGTGCCCTTGCATTTATCTTATTATGAACAGTGCTCAATATAATAAGTATTATGGAGCTTAATATAATTATATATATATATATATATATATATATATATATGTATGTATATTAATATTGTATTGATATGTGAGCAAACATTGTCACATACTTCTCCTCTCTCTCTCTCTCTCTCTCTCTCTCTCTCTCTCTTTCTGTAAAAATTTCTGCCGAATTATAAACTATATATTTAATACATACAGTTCAAGTTTTGGGTGAGTAGCCGTGATAGAAATCATTTTTCTGAAATCCTCTGTGCTCAATAATTCTGCCTGTCACTGTTATAAGTTCATATGCATAACATGTTTGGAAAGTTTCGAGTTATTTCTTCAAAAAATATTGGGTCGTTTCGATTGACGGATATTGACCTTCATCTGATAGTTATTAAGGTGGTAATAATTTCGAACATAAGATAAATTAAATTTAAGCTCAAGCATAAAACATTGATATCTGTAAGAAATGAAAAACATAAATTAATTTGTATTTTAAACACTAAATAGTATATTGTATAAATTGACCATAATAACACTAGTCTTACTTGTGTATTTATATATCTATATTATCGATATTTCTGAGATGAGGTATTTACATTATTTACATTGTTCATATTGTTGTCCACATCTTTATTCTATATTCACGGCGTTTTGGCCGCTGTACGCTTCGACCTTCGGTCAAAATCCCAATCACCTGAAGAAGGGCGGAGTTTATTGCAGGTTATTAAAAGAAAATATTTTTGGATTGTAAGAATGTTTTTAGATAGTAAAGGTTTACTGGTAATAATCTTATTAAATAGCCCATAGCTAAGAGGAGAAGAGGCCGTTGTCCGCTCCGACATTATTTGGCTGAAAGAATTTCGAACCAATCACATGACGAAGGGAGGAGCGTACAACGGCCGAAACGTCGTGAATATGACAATAAACATGAGGACAACAGTCCAAAACAATGTAAATAATACATACATATGAGTTGAATATATGGATCGCAATTCAACAAGAAGACAGAATAAAATAAAGTACAAAGTAGAAAAAGTATCTCAGTCTAACGTATTTCAATTTTATTAAACCTTCTTCAGAGATCGGGGTAAAAATGAAAAAAATACCAAGAGGCTGTATACATGTTCGATACATTTTCAACGATTCAATCGGAAATGTCTATAGACATTTCAATCTCTTCTTCTTCTTCTTCTTCTTCTTCATCTATGTGCCCTGTCCCTTCAGAACTTAGGCGATCATAGCTTTCCACGTTTCTCTATCCCTGGTAGTTCTTAGCACGCCTTCTCCTGTTACACCATGCACTCCTCGTTCCGTGATCCACCTGGTTAGGTCATTCAAAAATTTTATCCGTTGCTTTCCTCTGTCTCTTTTCCGCTCTATCTGTTAGTATCAGGTTCCTGAAACCCTCCTTCCTCTTTGCGTGTCCCAGGAACTTCAGCTGTCTCTTCCTGATGCTCAGTATTAATTTCCTTTTTGTTTCCAACATTTCCAAGACATCATCATTGCTCACATGCTCGATCCATGATATTCGCAGCATCCTTCTGTAGAACCACATTTCAGTTGCTTCAAGTTTTTCCTTCATCTTTGATAGTATTGTCCAGCACTCACTTCCATATTGAAGGACCGACAGTAGTACTCTCTTCCTAGTTTATAGCGAAATTGTCCTGTTTCTTAATACCTCACTCAACTTCTGGAATGCTTCCTTCGCCATGCCAATTCGCCTTCGGATCTCTGTGTCGCACTTTCCGTCTTCTGTTATAACGTATAGAAACTAAAGTTAGCGACCAACAAACACACACATTCATATGCTTTTGCATCCAAAAGATTTCTCACGCACATAATTAAAAATTGTCCATCGTTTTAATACATTTGACACACATTCCTTATCTACATTAGCAATCTCCCCCATGTAATAAGATCCCAAATAGGCATAAACACTGACGACACTACGGTTTACTCTCGCCTCGATTAAAAATCTGCTCAGACTGAATAAGCATACCTCGCTGCCGAGCTTGAAAAGAATCTCCAATCCGTGGCGGACTGGGGTTAGAAATAGCTCGTAAATTTTAATGCTTCTTAATGCTGCTATCTATTAACCATCACAGAATCGCTCCTACCTCCCCCGTATTAGTATGAATTAGTCTAGTCGTCCTGAAATCAAAATTCTGCGCCTCCTCGGGTTAACTTCCACAACAGACCTCAAATGGAATGACTATACCGAATCCGTAGCTAAATCCGCTACAAAGAAGATCGGTTCTCTGTGTAGGGCCAGGAAGTTTTTCCCGTCTGAAACAATCCTGCACATATACAAATCTACCATCCGCCCGTGCATTGAATACTGCTGCCATACACCCAGAGGTCCTTGACAAAATCTGTAATGTGATCGATTCCGAATTTGCAGCTCAGATACAGTCACTTTCTCACCAGCGCAATGTGGCTTCCCTGTGTCCCTTCTACAAATATTTTCACGGCTTCTGCTCCGATGAACTTAGCTCACTGATGCCCCCTAAATTAATTTACTCGAGCCACAAGATAAGAAAATAGGTCCAACCCTTTTACTGTGAAACCAATAAAATGAAAACGCACATTCTACTCGATTAGCTTCTTTTCTCGTATTGCCCGCCTGTGGAATTCCTTTCCATTAACTGCTTCCCCGACAGCTACAATCACTAAGAATTTAAATGTAAAGTCAACAGTCATCGCCTATCTCACTAACTTGCATCCTCTCTCTCATGCTTCTTTCTCCGTTCACTCCACTCTCATCCGTATTATCATTCTCTTACCCACTTCCTGACACCCCCTATAACCTGTTACTCTTTCTCATAACTTTCCTCCTATGTAACCCCCTGCAAAACAGTGGCAGTAAAATGCCTTGCGTGGGGAGATATGATTATAAATATATGTATATATGTCAATAGACAAGTCTTTCTTGACATACACAAAATATTCCACACACATATATTTAAAAGTAATTATCTGTTACTGGAATACACGAGCCACTTAACTAAAAATCAACGCCAAATCACGACATTCCAGTAAACAGTCTCTTTGTAAACATTAACATTTCCACCTTAATATGTGAAGAACCTTCAATAAAAATGAAACATGATAAAATTGAGATACGTTTCCTACTTTTGTTCTTTACTATATTCCACACACACACACACACACACACACACACACACACACACATAGATAGATAGATAGATAGATAGATAGATATTTTCCGATTTATGCATTGTTCTTTAGTATTTTTTCCAAGTAAGTGGCGTGTGTATACGGTTTATATATACCACGCTATAATTTCCCCTTTCTCATTCCATGCACCTATGCCACCAAATAGGTCGAGTTTCGATCCCGGCTAGAAGCAAGTGGATGTATAGCCACACTGATGAGCCGTGATAGAGTGAAACAGTCTTGTGTGCGGATAACAAAGATATATATATATATATATATATATATATGTGTGTGTGTGTGTGTGTGTGTGTGTGTGTGTGTGTGTGTGTGTGTGTGTGTGTGTGTGTGTGTGTGTAAAGGTAAACTCTACACATCATTTAGATTGATTATAAATTATAATTAATTCCTATGAGCTAAATTGGCTCATTTCATCAGACCACACTTGTTCTATTCGGTATAAATATTTTCCCGGAAAGAACATTTCATTAAAATGAAATGGAAAATAAGTAACATGATCTAAAACAGAGACTTTAACTTTATCTCAGTTGAGGATTACCAGACTGGTCGAAGAGAGTTCATCGACCTCAGATAGTGACCATTTATACTCATTGCACGCTCACTCACATGCACATGAATACGTATATACATATAACACTATATATTAAGACAATCGTGTATACTTACTTATATCCACATACACAAATGCGTCTGTGCGTACACCGACATATACTCACAAACACACATCCATCCATGCTCACATATAAATATTGTGTTCGCACACTCACATATATATTTATGAAGACCTCATTTATATGCGTATAATTAATAGTAGCACATATTTACGCAAGTATACTAATATTTTATATTAAGCAAATCTTCTTGGATATTCCTCGCCATTCAAAGACTTGCTGCAAATTATGAATTAGCACTGGTCAATAACAAAAAAAATTGGTAATGCGTTGAGACAGTAAACATCTGTTTAGCTAATTTGAAGGCACTGATCTGAAAATGACCTCCTTTTTTCTTGATTAGCTATTCGAACCTGCGACCCCTACCCACATAGAGGAAGATACCAGTGGATCTGGCAACATGTTATACCTCTCATCCACGAATGACCTTCAGTCTAAACGAGGTTTTATGTGGATAGGGGTCGCAGGTTCGAATCCTGCCGAATGACACATATTTTCGTAATAAAAGTTTATCGTAAATAATCAGGCCATTATATATATATATATATATATATATATATATATAACATAGTGATGATCCACGTACACTGTCTTAATATGTATAGGAAAGAAAAGAATATTAATAAAAAGTTTTGAATTTTTTTTGTGGGTGGGCAGTATTTGTTTATTTTTATTATTATATTTTATATTTCAGACCGCCCTCGGACCTTGATCAGAAACGAGTGATTAAATTCAAAACTTTTTATTAATATTCTTTTCTTTCCTATATATATATATATATATTCCGCGTTCCCTGAAGATCCGCTAAAATGAAACCTTGGTAGGTGTGTTGGCTCACTAGGTTTATTTTACTTATACTTCTCTGCTTAAGAATTGAGCGCTTTTTTGTTAGTCGATTACTCGTTTCGGGTGTTTTCTTTGGACTACGTGCTAGCTCGGTCTGAATCCCTTTGGCTAATGTTCGTGTGTTGAGCTCTTTCTCTTTTTACAACCATATGGTTGTAATATATATATATATATATATATATATATATATATATATATACTCAAATGCAAATAAAACAAATAAATGCATATAAAATAAACAAATAAATAAATGCATATAATACAAATAAATAAATAAACAAACAAATAATATATATATATATATATATATATATATATATATATATATATATATGGTAGGTTCGTATGCTCTCTAGGTTAGTTATTTACTATTATATTATATATATATATATATATATATATATATATATTTTGCAATGTGTAAATTATTGCAATTTATTTTCATGCATGCGTGTTTTGTCGATTGCACAGTAGAATCGTCAGAAATTCGAAAAAGACAGGTTGGTATTTGCACCGGAAACTTCAATACTAACATTTCGGTGTGTTTGGGTGTCAATCTGAGGACAATGCAGAAGATTCAGAGAGAGTTGGAGGAGTCTAATGGTGATCACGAAGGTACAGCATCGCGGAAAAGTCATTCTTATCTGTGTGATAATAAAAGAACTCCCAAATTTGTTGGTGAGAGCCTCAGAATCAAAACGGTGTCCTACATCATGTCTTTTGAAGAGATTGTGCTACCCTAATCAAGATTACGCACAAATGTAAATAACATTGACATCTCATTTTAAAGGATATTACCAAAATTACACAAAATTTTTGAAATACTAATGAGAAAACTTATTCAATAAAATCGCCAGTTGCTCCAACTACGGCCTCCGGACAAGTATAGAATCTCCTGTAACTCTTCTAGACGTTCTCCTTGTTTAAGTGAATGTTGCCTTAATCTTTGCCTTCAGCTCATCTTTGGTGTTACAAGGAGTTTTGTTGGTCTATCGCTCAACTGCTCTCAATTTACACACACACACACACATAAAACACACACCCAGACACACACACACGCGCGTGCGCGCGCACACACACACACACACACCAATTAATATTTTATATTAAGGTAATCTTGTTATCCTCACCGTTTACGGACTAACACCTATATATATATATATATATATATATATATATATATATATATCCTAATTTCCTCGTCCATGTCTGGCCGCCTAGTTTCGTGCGTGACAGTTGCGCATTCCTCAGGCGGTCACACTTGCGCCAGGAAATTGATTTATATAATTTTCTTTGCCATTACGGTATTGAGCCGTCTTTTTTCCTGTGAGTCTTTTTAAGTATGCTCCTTTTAAAGATGCTTGGTTTTTGTTCGTTTAAATCATGAATACATATCTATCTATCTATCTATCTATCTATCTATCTATCTATCTATCTATCTATCTATATCTATCTATCTATCTATCTATCTATATCTATCTATCTATCTATCTATCTATCTATCTATCTATCTATCTATCTATGTCCCGCTAACTCACTTTCTGAGTGTGTGTGCGTGTGTGTGTGTGCAAGTGTTTATTTCTCTGTGTGCGTTGATCTTCAAAGTTTTATTCTAATGTTTTTGAAAAACGTCGTTGGGGGAATTTAAACAGATTATATATATATATATATATATATATATATATATATGCCTCTAGATATTTTAGAATCGTTGATATAAAGGATTCAATGCATACAAACATGTATGCAAATATATATATATATATATGTGAGTGTGTGTGTGTGTGTGTGTTTGTGTGTGTGTGTGTGTGTGTATTGAGAATATTCTTCGAAAATTGTATATGATTGTATGTATTTCTCTAGGAATACTTATTCATTTAAAGACATACACACACACACTCTCCCTCTCTGTCTGTCTCTCTCTCACACACACACAAAAGCGTGCAAACACACACAAAACGCACATACACACACACATATATATATAGATATATTTTCCTTCTAGATCGGAATATATTTTCGTGTTGTCTGATCACTGTTTTCTTTCTCTGTCTTCCAGCATTTTACATATATATATATATATATATATATATACCCATAACCAAAAATTGTGTGATCGTGGCCATGTTCTTTGATATGGACTGCATTCTGTCTTAGCACAGAGTCGTAGGAACACTACAAGTCATCAAAACAAAAAAAAACTCCAGATAAAAACAAAAACAGCACACAAATTTTTGTCCTTTCTCTCCTCCATCCTTCTATCTCCGATCCAGGCAATATGTCTGGTTGAAAGGTGTACATGATGAAAAACTCGAATGTTCTTTTGAACCGGCAAAATTACTTGGCATGGAACCAGTTGCTCTGTGCCGCGCATTCTCTTACGCATGCGCTTTTGCCTTCTTTGTCTGTGCTTGCATCTTCCGTCGTCGTTGTCGTCGTCTGCAGACCGCGAAAGTGTGAAACGTTTTGTATTTGCGACTGAGAAATAGTCTTTTTTTTCACATCTTTTTCTTTCTCTTCACCGCCTGTTTTTCATTTTACCGATCTCGTTCGATTCCTGGGTACCTCGAGGTGACGAGTCTCTTGGTTTAAAGGTGAACTAACCTTTTGGCAAAGGAAGGAAAGGATGGTGCTTGGCTTTATTTTGCGGAAACTATTATAATAATAATAATAATAGTAATAATAATAATAATAATAATAATAATAATAGAGAAAAGGTGAGAAGAAGCAGAAAGATGGAAATATATCCATCGGAAATCGGCGGGAAAAAAAGAATATTATTTATATAGCGTCTTTTTTATTTCCTTTCTTATTGGTTGTTTTATTTTTTTCGCTTTAGTAACTTTCAATACGAGTTCATATAAGCATGAATATCGGCGATTCCGTATTCCTTGTTTGAAAATATATATATATATATATATATATATATATATATATATATATATAATTAAATATGCTGTGTTGAAAGACGAAAATACTAAGAATATATATAATTTCATATATAAATATTAATATATGTATACTCCGATATTTTTGTTATATAAATGAATAAATATACTATAGATACATATCTTGATATACACAGGCCCTCTTCATTTTTCAATTTAAGTGATGACCTTAAATATTCATCACGTTAACTAAAAGGTCGAAGGAAATAGTGGAGGACGCTAACTGACGTAGTTTAATGCCTAATAAATAAAAGTGAGTAAAAGATGTTTAATTATTATCTCTTTTTTTTAGATGAGCGTCTGTACAAGTTAATTCATTTGGAAAACTAACAACGTTTGTACTTTTCATTATCGATATTTATTAAAAAACTAGCAGTTTAGCCCGGTTTCACTCGGGTAGTTTAGGGAATAAGAACGGAAATTATGACTAAGTATAACCATACTAAAAAATACCTCTTAGGCTCATACAGCGATGAAAGAAAACGCCATAATCCCTTGTAATTTTAAAAATTACGCGTTCAAAAAAAAATCCCCTGCCACGTATGTATTCAAAAAAAAAAAAAAAAAAAAAAAAAAAAAAAAAACACCGTTAAATGAGCGTTCTTAAGGAAAACGGTAAACGGTAAAATCAGTTATTGTAAATCGTCTGAAGACACCTCTCATGGTAGAAACCTAGGTCGCGTAATAACTCGTTTCCAAATAAAAAAATATTCAAAAGTTTTACAATATAATTGTATTGAACACTTTTTAGTACAAATGTGCACTGGTCTAATCTTATTATGACCAGAAACTAAGTAATTAAAAAATCAATATATATATATATATATATATATATATAATATTAATAAAATAATATATAGATATATTATCCTACGTTTAAGGCACGACTCGGAGTTTACGTGATGATTACGTAATGCATGAAACTCCGTGTCGTGCTGCAGACGTAGGATAATATGTATATTTATTAATATATTCTTTATAGCTTTGTTATATTACACTGAAGGATGTGCGCTGTGGTGTGGTGGATATAGACTCGGAACGACAAATCGGGGTGCCGATTCCAGTTGAATTCCTTGCATTCACTTACGCACAAATACCCTTGGGAATGGTATTAATCCGTCTCTTCCGTCCAGTTATGGGTTAAATAATAGGACAGATTGGTTTTCTGTAGTCTTAGATGGCAACCAGACTACCGCTGTAAGCAATGGCAACCTACTGCGGGATAATCTTCTACCTAGTCCCTCATGTCTTTTTCGAGACATGATCGGCCAAAGCGTGTGTCACGTATGGCACTTAACTGACTATATTACATTGAGCACTATTCTATTAACACAAGAAAAATATTTATAAATCGGTGTGTACCTGCATGTATACACATATGTATAAATATTTACACACACACACACACATGTGTATATATATATATATATATATATATATATATATATATATATTTTCTTTTTTTAATCATATCACCCCGAGCAAGGCGGTAACGCCACTGATGCGCAGGGGGCTACGTAAGGGTAAAAAGAGTGGAAAAGAGAAAGCCGGAAACCACATCCTAAACAGGAAACAAGGGATGAGCCTCTTCACCTGTTCAATAGATGTGGGTGGAGTGTGAACCGGGCGATAGTTTAGTCTATCTACTCCAATTATATATATATATAATTTCTACTTTTGGTGATATATCTCAGTGGCTACTAACCGGCAAAAGGAAGAACTTATTTTCTTGTGCGATACGAATCGCTTTGCACGTGTGTTGTTCATCAGTGGTGTCGTACAAAAGTCATGAATCAGCTAAATTTTAAGTAATAGAAATTATCGTAATTTACACCATTTATATTCAGTCTATTGTCCTAATCTTTGTTGTTGCTATCACAATGTTTCGGCTTTTGTACCCTCCAGGTTTCATCATGGATATATCGATTCCGGTAAAATCATTGTTATTCTCAAAAAAGATTTCATGAAGTATTCACTTGCAAACATGAAAAATTATACTTACAATTCCAAATATTTTTCAGCTTTAAATAACTAACAACGGGTTGGTAAATCATAAAAAATCAATAATCAATCAAAAATGTATACCAATAAGAATTATATTTATATATATACACTACCGGTCGTAATTATTAGGCCACTCCAGTTTAAAAGAAAAAAATATGTATTTCATACTATTTTTAGTATTTATTGCTAAGTGGATAGTTCTAAATAAAAATACAATGGTTTTTGTGTTACTGTTACTTTGAAAAATTTTGCAAGGCAACTGGAAAGACTTAGCTTCGACCAGTCAATAATAAGAAGAGACTAGCATGGGAAAGACAGCACAAAACTGGACACCAGAACGGTTCATTTAATGCACATGCTGTTGTGCAGCATTAACAAAAATAAAAACAACCTTGGTAGCCCTGGTGAACCATCAAGTATTCAGCTATTTGACAAGATTATGAATTTCGCTATAAACTGCGCCAGGGTTCCAAATGCACGGGGAATACTGGAGGGGTGTAGTGAGTTCTATCTCGGCCATTTGCGTACTCCCGATATGAATATCCTGCCATTGTTGAACGAAACACTTCTCAGTGAACTTACTACTACTACACGTTAAACTTCGAAAACAGACTAACCATAAATTTACACGAATGACAAGTCTAACCTAGACTACACAGCGCCATCTACCGTAAATTTTCTTTAAACTTAACAAAATAAAGATTTGCGGACATATGTTTATGTGGACTTTTGTCCTTTGTATTGTTGTTAGAAACCCGTCTCCAATATTTGTAAAATTATTTTTGATACTCACTCTTTCTTTCTTCTCTCTCTCTCTCTCTCTCTCTCTCTATATATATATATATATATATATATATATATATATATATATAACAAATTTAAAAATATCACTATTGTCTAATATTTCAAATATTTTAATAATAAAACTCTACAACTACTGTCTGTCTGCTTTTGCTTTCCTGTCTGCTGGAAGTCTTCATCTGTGGTTCCTATTTTTAAGCACTGGGGAGAACATTCAGACCCCACCAATTATCGTCCTATCCAACCTCCTGCCGATTTTTGGCAAAGTTTTCTAGGCTATCATCAATGCTGAAGTGGTTCGACATCTCATAGCCCACTGCTTGCATTCCGACAGTATGACTTCCGCTTCGCCAGGTCTACCGCTGACAAGCTAACGACCATCACTGAGTACTTATACCAGGCTCTTGATAAGAACAGCGAAGCTAGAGCTTTTGCTCTAGATATCTCCAAAGCATTCGATAGAGTCTGCTCAAGCTACAAGGCTATGGTATAACTGGACGATTGTTTAATTTGATCAAATCGTTTCTGTCGAATTGCGTAATGAAGGTTGTATTGAACGGGCATGCTTCCAGATCCTATCATATCAAGGCGGGTGTCCTTCAAGGCTCAATCGATGCAGAAAAAAAAAACCTTGCCACTGCTCTCGAAATTGATCTCCAGTCAGTGTTAGACTAGGGTAAGAAATGGCTCGTAAACTTTAATGCTTAAGTGAATCATGTTAGATTAAGACAAATTTTCTACAGTTCTTTATTGATTTTATCATTCATATATATATATATATATATATATATATATAGTCATCCGCATACCGACCTGTTTCGCTGTATCACACCTCATCAGTACCGTTAAACATCCGATTACTTCTAATCAGAATTGAAACTCGACCGAATTGATATCAGTCAGAGATTCTCCCTCTGAGTTATGGGTACTCGGTAGAAGAAGGCAGACTTTAGCGTTTTATATACAATGTAAACGCACGCCAGTAGCCGAGAGTGCGTAAATGCTTGTGTAGCTACTGTTATTAAAGTCTACTATTTCTCAATAGTGCACAATCGGTGTACGAGATCGTATATATAAGTGTTCTATACAATTATATTGTAGAGCTTTTGAATATTTTTTACCGTTTTTCTTTTTAAGAACACCGTTAAAGAGCGTTCTTAAAAAGAAAAACGGTAAAGGTAAAATCAGTTTTTAAAAATCCCCTGAAGACACCACTCATGATAGAAACCAAGGTAGCGAAATAACGCGTTTAAAAATGAAATATATATATATATAAATTATGAATTGATCTAAAAGTTCTTGGTAAAATCAGTTGAAGTTTATTTTTTATTGTCTTTTGAAATTCATTTCTTTACTTCTCCTTGTTTCTTTAGCCTTGGTATGTCCTACCAACGCTAAACGACCCATCTACCTGACTACCTTACAGATTATCAAGAAAGACTGATGTCAAGTAGATTTCTTTGAAATGAACACAAGAGCATTCAGTAGAGTTTGAACTCTGTTGCGCAATTTCATTTCATTTCTGAATCTAAATACAAATTCTCTTCTTCAAACGTTTACCGTTTAATTAACATGAACCCCAATGGAATTAGAATTTTTAATTCTTAACATCAGGCCTCAAATAAACAACCACAGAAGTTATACAATCTCTTTCATTTTACACTCCCCACCCTCATTTCAAAACTGCACACATCCATCGTTTTTGTCAAATTCCTTCTCTTTCACGCAAAGGTTTTACCGTACATGTTCTGTTGGCAAGCATGCTTTGACAGTAAAAAGGAAAAAAAAAATGAGAAAAGGTAAAATATTCGCCTGTTGATGCTTTGCTAAATGAATAGAAACCATAGCGAGATTATTAAATACAGTTGATAGCCTTGCCGTGTGCTCTATTGTGTCTTGTTAAGAATTCATTACAAACACCATATTGTGTAAAAGGCGAGCATTGACATTCCTATTCGCCTTTTTTCTTTTTTTTTTACTTTGTATATAAAGGCAAATGAATGAAAATTCACGAGCTGGAATTGTGTCAATTTAAATATTCGTTATTGTGAAGAGTATTATGGAACACTATATGAATCAAATTATGTGAAAGACGTCCTATGGAGAAACCGTGTGACATCTTTCACTCTTGATTACTAGTTTGCGAACTGTGTGGTATTGCAGCTAAAAGAATGTTAATAGAAACATCCTATTCAAAACGCTTGTGCAGATATATATTATAGCTTGAGTATCTGATGCTAAAATAGAATTGAAATCATGTTGCGAGGCTACAAGAATTAATTACGGGATTTTCAGTGTGATAAAATAATGAGTGAATTTTTTGGCGAATTCTCAGGTTTACAAAATAGATGTAAATAAAACACTACGACTAATCACCTGATTATGTATGGCTGCGTATTTTTTTCTCTCGTTCTGTATCACCCTACCTCTAGCATATATATATAGTCATCCGCAGACAAATCTGTTTCGCTGCATCACAGCTCATCAGTACAGTTAGACAGCCGATTGCTTTTTTCCCAGGATTGACACCCGACTGAATTGCGTCACTCGGCGATTCTACCTCTGAGCTACAGGCGATTGGTAGGAGGCAAGAGACTTTTTAGTGTGTATATGTATTTTTATTTAAGCACACACACACACACACACACACACACACACACACACACACACACACACACACACATATATATATATATATATATATAATTCCAGGTGAAGAGGTCTCAAGGTTTTACTATTTTGAGTGCCCCGGCATTTATTTTATTATGAACAGTGCTCAATATAATAAATATTATAGAGCTTAAAATAATTATATAGTTATGAATTAATTGTACCTTGCGACACGGAAATTTCTATGTTTCGAGATATATTTTCTTTATCAGGCAATGTTTGATGCAGGTTATACAGATGATTTACATTTAAATGCAAAAAACCTTCGGTTTGCAGTGTATGAATGTGGGAAGATATAAAATTTACATGTGTGTTTCTTTTAACTTATCTGAGCGAAGATTTCTTTTGGAATTTAGCCCCAAAGAATATATACTAACTCATTTTTCTCTTTTTTCTGCTTTTTCCCTTCTTTATCTTACTTTTTTCTTTTCTTTTTCCCCCTTAACGGTCAAGATGTCAATCTGCCTTTAACCTAATCTTATCATTTTCTTATTCCGGATGTAAACAAACCAGAAAAAAAAATTACGATCGAACACACTGAGAATTGTTTAAGATCCTTAAAAACTCTTCCCTAGTTTTGAAATGTCAGTAATTTAAAAATTCTTGCTGTGCGTTTGTAAAAATCCCTGTTGTACTGTTTGAAAATAATAAAAACATTAGAGAATCAGTTGCTATAAAACGCTTGACGATACCGAAAGTTTGTTGGCTTCCAAATGAAAAATATTAAAAAACCCAAATTATTCAATACATGTATTGAGCACATCTTAATAGAACTGTATACTGGTCTAATTTAATTATGGACAAGATTTAGTTAACAATAATTATATATATATATATATATATATATATATATATATATATATATATATATATATATTTCACCCAAAGCAATTCAGGAGCGCAGGGGGTTACACTAAAAAGTGAGTGATGAAGAAGAGGAAAAAGTAACGGGGGTGTTAGAGAATGGTTAAGAGAGGGGCGAGAACACTAGTGTGGATTGAGCTGCATGAGAGTAGAGCGTAAATGAAGAACAACATGATAGAAGTGTTGTCAGGGAAAATATGCGAGTCAAGGAGATAAAAGATTGCATTTAAATTCTTGGAGAATGTAGCTGTCAGGGAAGCAAGTATACGTAAGGGAGTTCCACAGAAGGGGGTAGAAGTTGCGGTTACATTTTATCAGTTTCACTGTAAAAGTATGGGTCCTAGCCACTAGTCTAGCAGCTGGACTAAATTCATGCAGAGGGAGCTCCAGTGAGCTAAGTTCATCGGAGCAGAATCCGTGAAAGTATTTTTAGAAATAAAAGTATTTGTATTTACACACACACACACACACACACACACACACACACACACACACACACACACACATATATATATAAAGATATATATAGACTTTTAGCGTGTATATTATCATTATGCACACCAAATAGCTGAGAGTGTTCTAATTAATTGCTGAATGAACGATGCGTAGATGCCAGAGTAGCTACTGTTTTTCAAAGTATACCATTCTTCAAGAGTGCTCAATCAGGGTGTGAGAGCGTAAAATTTTAATTGCATATATGTATATATATATGCAATTAAAATTTTAGAGATAGTTCTATCTAATCTTTATGGTGTTATAAAAGATAGCAATATTTAATTGAATGTTTAAGTTTTTTAATCACATCTAAACTGTCTTGTGGGTATCAACTTTAAATAATGTTTGAAGTAATTATATATATATATATATATATATATATATATATATATATATATATAATTTTAATATTTTTATTATAATTGATTATAACAAAAACATTTTACATCGCTTTCGTATTTCGTCAGGCGATGGTTGCTAACTGATTATAAAAATGATTTTTGTGGAAGTTTTAAAGAAATCGTTACCTTTTTTTTTCGGCTGTTAAAGTAGGAGTGGGCATGATATCAGAATTAAATATATATATATATATATTGGTTTATCTCAAGTAACTAATTAAGTCAGATCTACGCTACATAAGAAAAGAACTCAGCCACCTCCACACTCTAACTTTATTTACATATTAAAAATAGAATGAATATCGCTGCTACTGAGTCTGTCCGTCTTTAATCAAAAACACTTATTGCATTGAAAGAGATCGTGGAATATACTGATAAGTTCAAAGATAGATTTGATTTTCCCCGTAACACTACGCATGCGTGGATCAGTCCGCGTAGCTGTTGTCGCCAAATGGATTTAAGTTTGGGTCAGCCGTAACTCAAAATAGATTGTATTCATGGTTGTATATCCCTGTAACTCAACTCACCAATTCTTTGTTCACCTCTTCTCAGAGAGTAAGTTATTAAAGAAGATTAACTGGAACTGAGACACCCAGAAAAGGCATCGCATGCGAAACTAGGCCAACCAATCCCCACTCCCTTGAACTAAATAAAGGTGATATATAATGCCTGTTTCTCTAAATAACATCGATTCTCTTGACGAATAACAATAGCGATTGTCTTGAAGTATAACGACGAACAAAAACACATATATGCAAAAATATAAACATAATTGTGTCCTCTATGGCCAGGCACATTTGTTAATCATCTTCGCTGTCTATTGTTTTTCAATCCGACTGCTTTGATGTCAATGATCCTTTTGTCGGTCACTGTATTTTCTTCCTTTTGATGGTCACAGAAATATATTACAAAGGGTTCGGTTCTAAATTCCATCGTATACCACCTGAAGAAGGTCCGAACGTACAACAGCCGAAAAGTTGTGTATATGAAAATAAAGATGAGGACAACAGTCTGAACTTGGAATGTAAACAGTGTAAATTTAAACAGATGTGGAATAAGCTTTTTAGAAGCTTTTTCTTTTAAAAGTTAAGTGATTCAGTTTTGCAAAAGAACTGTTCTACAGATTAAAATTGTGAGTAGAGAACTATTTATATTGCAGTAGCATAATCAAACCATCAGGAAAGTATTTGTCTATATTTCCGAGATGATGTATTGTAAATATTTACGTTATTTACAGTTGTCCTCATCTTTGTTGCCATATCTCCCATGCAGCCCTCGGTAAGAAATACAAAGAAATTGTCCGCCACCTTAAGATATGGCAGCACGAAAACCACAAGGCCGTAACACCTGGGGAAAAATTAGGCTTATATGACCACATATGAAGGGAAAAGGTCACCGTCCCCTGCGGGATGAAAGGTAATATCTATCTAAACTTATTTATAAATGGAACTTTGTCTCTGTGTATGTATCTGTGTGTGTATCCGTTACCTACAGACTCAGAAACGGCTGAATCGATTTTCTTGAAAATTTACGCAGTTGTACTATAACCGTCTGCGAGTGTTCTTAGCTAGGTTTCTTGTCGAGGTACCCCCGATAAATATCGAAAATCGATAATCGAAAAGATCGGGTTATAAAAGGAGTGGTCCGATTTTAATCAAATTTGATACACTCATTGACAAAGACATAAGAAACGATATTCAGAAGTTTCAAGGTCGCAGTTCTTACAATAGTGCAGAAAATCGATAATATATATATATATATATATATATATATATATATATATATATAAGGCAAGATGTTTTTTGTGTGTGTGTCTGTTTATCTGCCTGTATGTCTGTATTTTTTTCAGCCCTTTTATTTTAGTTTTTGCTTCGGGTTTGGATCTAAGTAGGTATAATTGTAGTTCTTAGTCTCAGCCATGATACCATTTACTCAGAGGACTTATTTAGCCTTCAACATTCAGCTTACGACGAAAAAACTGATTTGATATCGATACCAGAAAATCAACATTTGACTTACATCCATTCATTTTTCTTTCAGTCTACGGTTTCGCTTTAACTGGAAACAACTATTGCTTTTTAGTATTTCGTGCCAAGGTCCAAAGAGTTTGAGCTCCAGGACCATGGATTAGTTTTAAAGCTTTCATTACACCCGAGCCACGCCAAGCTATACTGCTAGTAATAGATAAAGAACACCACTGGAAACTACGAAATCTTAAGATAACAGCGCATATGATAAACTACAAAAAACTTTTACGTTGACCAAGCATAAAAATGAATACAAAATGGAAATTGGTTATACAGAGTGCTGGCGCAAACCATTTAAAAACATTAATATTTGTCTACATTTCTGAGATGAGGTAGTATTTACAGTATTTACATGATTCAGACTATTGTCCTCATCTTTGTTGCCATGTGTACGATGTTTTGGCCGTTGTAGTTTCCGGCCCTCTTCAGGTGCTAAGAATTTCGAACCGATCCCTTTATTACAATCACTGGGGTATATCATCCTCATTCCTTGCGTACTAAAGTCCTTTATTTTCCTTTTCTCACTTCTCACTAAAGATTTATCATTATATTTCCCTTTCTGTAATCATCTCAGTCCTAGTGGCATTATTGCTTTTCTTGGGGTGAAATGATTAAAATATAATGTCAGAATAATCTATGTAATAAAGGCTATCAGAAGACTAACCGTTGTAAACTGTCTCGCAAAGTTTTAATCCAGTGATTAAATAACGAATTTGAAGCAACTCGTTGTGACAATATATCAGACAATGACAATGTTTCCTCTCTCAACATCAGATACGGACTTTAAGCTCCGGAATGAACTAACTGCAACATTAAGATTATTAATTATTATTGTGTCTAAAATTGTTAAAAGAGACGGTGATTAAATAACGAATTTGAAGCTACTCGTTGTGACAATATATCAGACAATGACAATGTTTCCTCTCTCAACATCAGATACGGACTTTAAGCTCCGGAATGAACTAACTGCAACATTAAGATTATTAATTATTATTGTGTCTAAAATTGTTAAAAGAGACGGTGATTAAATAACGAATTTGAAGCTACTCGTTGTGACAATATATCAGACAATGACAATGTTTCCTCTCGCAACATCAGATACGGACTTTAAGCTCCGGAATGAACCGGCTGCAACATTAAGATTATTAATTATTATTGTGTCTAAAATTGTTAAAAGAGACGGTGATTAAATAACGAATTTGAAGCTACTCGTTGGGACAATATATCAGACAATGACAATGTTTCCTCTCTCAACATCAGATACGGACTTTAAGCTCCGGAATGAACTAACTGCAACATTAAGATTATTAATTATTATTGTGTCTAAAATTGTTAAAAGTGACGGTGATTAAATAACGAATTTGAAGCTACTCGTTGGGACAATATATCAGACAATGACAATGTTTCCTCTCACAACATCAGATACGGACTTTAAGCTCCGGAATGAACGGGCGGCAACATTAAGATTATTAATTATTATTGTGTCTAAAATTGTTAAAAGTGACGGTGTCTCATTTTTGCTTTCAGCTGTTTTGGTTGTTTTAAACACGATCATTTTTCGTTGATGGTCGGAGAATTGGCTTCGCTTAGGCGATAACATGTTTACAAAAAGCAAAATCTAAAGTTAAGGTCTCTGTATGAAAAGTACACTCAATGGTTGAAGAACAAACCGACACAAACAACGGTATCAACAGAAGATTTTATGTATAGCGTGAAAGGGTTAATGGATGATTCATATTCTACTATTTAAAACTATAAACATTATTCGATCATTTAGATGCGGTGTAATGATTAGCAAACATATCTACAATGAATTGCTTTTTACGGCTTACCAACTGTTCAACTTGTACAGCGAGAATATTTTGAGGACCCTAGAAGTTATGCCTGGATTCGTAATCGGAGGCCACAATTTAAACAACCTAATGTACGCAGATGATACAGTGCTGATAGCAGACACAGAAAGGAAACTACAAGACCTCATACAGAAGGTTGCAGAAGAAAGTAACAAGAAAGAACTAGAAATAAACTGCACGAAAACCGAATGCATGGTCATCAGTAAAAAGGGCAACCCCAAAATGCCAAATACAGGTTGGGAATGCCAGAATCAAGCAGGTACAAAAATTTAAATACCTGCGAAGCGTTGTAACAGAAGACGGAAAGTGCGACACAGAGATCCGAAGGCGAATTGGCATGGCGAAGGAAGCATTCTAGAAGTTGAGTAAAGTATTAAGAAACAGGACAATTTTGCTAGAAACAAAAAGGAGAGTACTGGATTGGAATGTGATGTCCGTCCTTCAATATAGCAGTGAATGCTGAAAAATATCATCAAACATTAAAGCAACTGAAAATGCGGTTATACAGAAGGATGCTGCGAAAATCATGGATCGAGCATGTGAACAATGATGAAGTCTTGAAAATGATGGAAACAAAAAGGAATCAGGAAAAGACAGCTGAAGTTCATGGAACTCGCAGTGAGGAAGGAGGGCCTGGAGAATCTGATACTAACAGGCCAGATAGAGGGAAAAATAGACAGGGGAAAGCAGCGGATAACATATTTCAAGGACCTAATCAGGTAGATGATAGAACGAGGATTGCAAGTTGTAACAGGAGAAGGCGCGCTCAGAGCTACCAGGGATAGGGAAACGTGGAAAGCCATGATCACCTACGTCCTGAAGGGACAGGGCACATAGAAGAAGAAAAAATTTTTGCAGGTTATTTAGAACCAAAAAATATTCTTCAAGAAATTTCAACTGGAGGTAATGATGATTTATAGATACAAGTCGTAACAATTACTAGCGATAATAATGATTGATTCACACAATTCATAGTAATAGTTGGAGGTAATGATGATTTACTGATACAAGTCGTAAAAATTACTAGCGATAATAATGATTGAATCACACAATTCATAGTAATACTTGGAGGTAATGATGATTTACAGATACAAGTCGTAAAAATTATTAGCGATAATAAGGATTCAATCACACAATTCATAGTAATAGTTGGAGGTAATGATGATTTACTGATACAAGTCGTAAAAATTACTAGCGATAATAATGATTGAATCACACAATTCATAGTAATACTTGGAGGTAATGATGATTTACAGATACAAGTCGTAAAAATTACTAGCGATAATAATGAGTGAATCACACAATTCATAGCAATACTTGGAGGTAATGATGATTTACTGATACAAGTCGTAAAAATTACTAGCGATAATAATGATTGAATCACACAATTCATAGTAATACTTGGAGGTAATGATGATTTACAGATACAAGTCGTAAAAATTACTAGCGATAATAATGATTCAATCGCACAATTCATAGTAATACTTGGAGGTAATGATGATTTACTGATACAAGTCGTAAAAATTACTAGCGATAATAATGATTGAATCACACAATTCATAATAATACATGGAGGTAATGATGATTTACTGATACAAGTCATAAAAATTACCTGCGATAATAATGATTCAATCACACAATTCATAATAATACTTGGAGGTAATGATGATTTACAGATACAAGTCGTAAAAATTACTTGCGATAATAATGATTGAATCACACAATTCATAGTAATACTTGGAGGTAATGATGATTTACAGATACAAGTCGTAAAAATTACTAGCGATAATAATGATTGAATCACACAATTCATAGTAATACTTGGAGGTAATGCGGATTTACAGATACAAGTCATAAAAATTACTAGCACTACTAATGATTGAATCACACAATTCATAATAATACTTGGAGGTAATGATTATTTACTGATAAAAGTCATAAAAATTACCTGCAATAATAATGATTGAATCACACAATTCATAATAATACTTGGAGGTAATGACGATTTACAGATACAAGTCGTAAAATTTACTCGCGATAATAATGATTGAATCACACAATTCATAGTAATACTTGGAGGTAATGATGATTTACAGATACAAGTCGTAAAAATTATAGCGATAATAATGATTGAATCACACAATTCATAGTAATACTTGGAGGTAATGATGATTTACAGATACAAGTCGTAAAAATTACTAGTGATAATAATGATTGACTCACACAATTCATAGTAATACTTGGAGGTAATGATGATTTATTGATACAAGTCGTAAAGATTACTAGCGATAATAATGATTGAATCACACAATTCATAGTAATACTTGGAGG
>JBBBDQ010000926.1:4472500-4522454 GCA_037127315.1 Ascarosepion bandense | reverse complement strand
ATATATATATATATATATATATATATAATTAGACAGAAGCAAGTGGATGCGTCTAGCCACACTTATGAGCTGTAATACAGTGAAACAGGCTTGTATGTGGATGACTAATATATATATATATATATATATATATATATATATTACGAAATGTAACGAAATGGATTAAATCCGACATAATTTTAATTTTTGTTTAAACATTATTTTTAATGGATACTCAGATACGGAGTAGATAGTCTAAACTATCGCCCGGTTTGACACTCCACCCATGTCTTCTGAACAGGTGTAGAGGCTCATCGCTTGTTCCCTGTTTAGGATATGGTTTCCGGCTTTCTCTTTTCCAATCTTTTCACTCTTACGTAGCCCCGTGCACATCAATGGCATTACCGACTTGCTCGGAGTGATACGATTAAAAAAATATATATATATATGATGCAATAGATAAATTGTCTAGATGAGGAAAAAATAACACTGACATCTCATTTTAACAGATATATTTACCGAAATTACACAAAAAATATCCTGAAATATTAAAGAATAAATTTATTCAATAAAATGCCATTGCCTTCAACCACAGCCTCCAGACTACTTTGGAATCTCCTGCAACTCTTCTAGATGGTCCTTTTGTTTAATTTGGTGAATGCTCTCTTGCGTTCAGTTCGTCGTTGGTGTTACAAAAAGTTTGTTGGTCTCTAGCTCACACATAATAATCAAGAGGATGCAGTCTGGGGTGTTAGGTGGCGAGAAGTAAGTGGTCACTGACGTATTTTATCTGAAAGCTATGACTGGTTTCTCCTGCTTGTGTGGCATAGTGCAGACTCCTGTTGCCAGATATGGGTTCTTCCGGCGGCTACCTCCTTAACCCAGACCAGAACTATCTCCTCAAGACACTCGAGGTAGAACTCCGTGCTGATTCTGAGACCCTCGGTAAAGATTAATGGAGGCAGAATGCTATCAGCACTAATAACCATCTTCTTAATCACTAGTAGACTCATCTAACTCTTTCCGAATTCTATGCACTGTCCTCAGATTGACACCCAAGCACTTTGAAGTAATCGTATTCTATATTCTGGTGCCAATGTTAAGCAATACGGACTAATATTTCCAAGTTACTAGCGGAGTGAATTCCGTCCTGGTGGTCTTTTTCTCACAGACGGTGCCCTACTGACCCTACTATACTGTACAATCGACAAAATAAAAAAATACAGTTGCGAAGATTTATCCATCGCACCCTATATATATATATATATATATATATATACTTCAAAATTAGGAAGATCATCCGATGTAGTATAGTCAGTATAGTCAGCCGTTATAGACGTACTGGTTTCCTAACCATTTATTTCGAATGCACAATCTTCTTCTTCAGGACGTAGGCGATCATGGTTCTCCACGTCTCCCTATCCCTTGTGGCTCTTAGTATGTTTGAGCCTGTTGCTCCTGGCAACCTCCGTTCCGTCATCCACCTGATCAGACCCTGCAAATATGTTATCCGCTGCCTTCCTCTGTCTCTTCTTCCTTCTATCTGACCAGTCAGTATCAGGTTCTCCAGGCTCTCTTTCCTCATTGCATGTCCCAGGAACTTCAGTTGTCTCTTCCTGATGCTCAGCATCAATTTCCTTTTTGTTGCCATTCTTTCCAACACCTCCTCGTTGCTTGCATGATATCCATAGCATCCTTCTGTAGAACCACATTTCGGCCGCTTCCAGTTTTGTCCTCATTTTCGATTATATCGTCCAGCATTCACTGCCGTATTGAAGAACTGACATCACGTAGCAGTCTAGCACTCTTTTCTTCGTTTCTATTGAGATTTTCCTGTGTCTTAGTATTTTGCTCATCTTCTGGAACGCGTCCTTTGCCATGCCAATTCGCCTTCGGATCTCCGTGTCGCACTTTCCATCTTCTGTTAGAACACTTCCTAGGTACTTAAATTTTTGTACTTGCTTGATTCTGTTATCCCCCACCTGTATTTGGCATTTTGGGTTGTATCTTTTGCTGATGACCATGCACTCAGTTTTCTTAAAGTTTATTTGTAGTCCCTTCTTGTCACTCTCCACTGCTACTTTCTGTATGAGGTCTTGTAGTTTCTTTTCCGTGTCCGCATTCAGCACTGTATCGTCCACATACCTTATGTTGTTCACAATAGGAAGTTTAAAATAAAAGATGGAGTGAGCCACGAGTACCGAAATAGTATTGGAGGGATGAGTAAATAGATTATACATAGTTTCATCTGGGTTTGTACGAACCCAAAATATACTCTCTAATGTGTATACATCCGAACATTATATATATATATATATGTGCCTATTCGTAAACCGACAGGTAGTTGCAAGTTAAGCTTTATCACTAACCGAGGCTAGGAAGTGCTTGCGTGGTAATTTCAACAGACGTACTTGAATCGGTGAAATAACAGACGAAATCGTAAACTTTCGACAACAGACAACAGACGATAAACGCACACGATTCCTGCAGAAATTTGCCCGTTAGGTCATTCTTTTTTCATCCGTCTAAGCAAGTAGAGATAACCACTGGATTTATTTTAGGATGTCTGCGCATTCATTTTGGGTTTATTTACCAAACGATGTGAAAGACGAACGCAGTCGGCTTGACGGCGAAAAATGATTACAATAGAAAATGGTGTCTTCCATCAAATTATTGACTATTGCTTTAAACTTAATGCTCTTGACGGTAAGTTTCTGGCTTTTGATTGTGGAAAAAGTTAAACATATTTAAAAAAAAAAAAGATTTAGTTTTAGTTAGTAAACAGAATTTGTAAGATTGTTGAACTCGGCGGAGGCGTGTTAAATGGCATCAGAATTATTGGCCTTGATTCAAAGAATTGTGTTCAATTTCGGACAAAAATCGCGTAATTTTTTCCTTTTATTAAATGCCTTTAGAAAATGCATGTGTGCATTTTCTTATTCTCTGAAACATTTGAGAGATGTTTTGAAAAGAGTCTCTAAAATGTCATGACATGATTTAATATATGACATGCATAACATTTAACACCATCGAATAATTTGCAGAAAATACTGGCTCGTTTGCCATTACTTCATGTTGAAGCGTAAATACATCATCATCTTTGTACTGGAATAAGTTAATGTCAAAAAGGTATGTCAGTGTTCCAACAAATTCTTAGCTTAAGGCTTAACTCTTCGTTTTACACTATTGTTGATTTTATATAAGGCCTAAGAGCCACTTGTGTTAAACTCTTACTCAATGAGGTTGTCTTATGGATGTAAAAGACAGGAGAAATAAAAGTGTAATTTATCAAAATATGTAGGATATGTATCGGTTGACACTTACTTTAAGAGGTTGAGATGATAGTAACCGAAGAAGCATCGACCGGGTGTCTGCTCCACAAAGCAACGATTCATAAGAAGAAGCTGTTCGAATTGTTGCGAAAGCTGACTTTGTATATATTCCAGTCTTCTCGATTCTTTTAACCGAATGCTGAGTTAGAGAAGAGATGACGTCATGGCCTATCTTCTTCTTCTATTTCTTAACCCGAAAACACTACTTCTTACTTACTAATGGAATATGAAAGAAACGAGGATGATTCGATCCTGTGTACATGGCATGGTGGTAAGCTGTAAAGGTCTGAAATGGTGGGACGGATATACGAATCTTATTAGAACATTTTCCAAAGAAATACAAAAATCGGTGTGGGTTTGAAAATTCATTATCGGTCAATAGGCCGAGTAGACGTTTTTTAAATGTGACGCTCAACACCATTCATTCTAATATAGTCATCAACTGAGTCTCCCTGAGAGCAATACACTGCGCCTCCTCGGCTCTCTTCTGATCTCAAATGGAACCACTACATTGAGTCCATAGCTAAATCCACTGCTAAGAAGGTTGGGTCACTGTGTCGAGCCAGGATGTTTTTCCCGCCTGAATCCATCCTACATACATACAAATCAACCATTCGTCCGTGCATGGAATACTGCTGCCATATATGATCAGGCGCCCCTGCTGTTCATCTCAGTGTTCTCGACAGGCTCCAAAGGAGAATCAGTAATGTGATAGGTACCGACTTGGCGGCTTCACTACAGCCACTTCCCCACCGATAAGATGTGGCCTCCCTTTGTCTTCTATAAATACTTTCATGGCTTCTGCTCCAACGAACTTAAGTCACTGGTGCCTCTGCAACAGGTGTTTACTCGTGCAACCAGATTGGCAACTGGGTCCCACTCATTCACAGTTGGATTAACCAAATGCAGACGACAATTCTACTCCTGCAGCTTCTCTCGCACTTTCCGGCTGTGGAACTCGCTTCTACATTCCTGTTTTCCTGACGGCTACAACCTCCAGGAATTTAAATGCAATGTCAATACTCATCCATTAACCACTTGACTCTAGTTCTTTCACCACCCCGTATATCCTTTCCTTTCTTTCCACCTTTGCAACTGTCATCACACCTGTATTCCCATCTTTCTCTTGCTGCTTTCTAACTGGTTTTTCTTCCTCTTCACTCTCTTCTACTTAATCGTTTTACTCTTATGTAGCCCCCTGTACATCAGTGGCATTACTGCCTTGCTCGGGGTGATACGAGTAAAAAAAAAAGGTTTTAACACGCCGTTTAAAATAATATTCTATTCGGCTATCACCAAGGGAATGTAGCATCCTGGACTTTCTTTTTTTTTTCACTTTTTTTTCCATTTAATTTTTTCCATTTAATAAACACAGCACAACCGAACAACATAAAGGAGTCTTACGCCATATCACGTTGAAACAGTAGTTCTCGTACGATCACAAAAGTTAAGCAATGTCGGACCTAGATGTGTGACCACTAGATAGGTGACCGTTAGTTGGGTGACCACGTGGGAATACCGGGTACTTTAAACATAGATAACGGCTCGGAACTGTAAATCGGACAACGAAATCTAAAGATATTTTTTGGCTCTAAAAAACAAGAAGTTGATAAACAATAGAAAAAAATAATAAAAGTATTTCGTTCATCCTATCAATAAATTAGTCTGTTTTGTTGAAGGCTTACGGCCTATCACGTTGAATACACCGGTTCTCGCTCAATCACCGAAGTTAAGCAACATTGAACCTGGTCAGTACTTAGATGGGTGACCGCTTGGGAATACCAGGTGATGCAAGCGTTTAGTGCCGGATGTGCGTGGTGGTGCAGTGGATATCCTTTCGGAAAGAGAAATCGGTGAGCCGAGTTCAAATTCCAGTTGAATACCCTACATTCACTTAAACACTGGTACCCTTGGGAAAGGTATTAATCCGTCCCTTCCCTCCAGTTATGGGTTAAATAACAAGGGTAGGACTTGGAAACCCTGCCCTTAAAACAAATCCAAATGAATCTTGATACTCGAAAAGAAAAAAAATATTACTAGACACAAAACTTATATAAAAACAACAATAAATTGTTGAAAGAAAAATGTATTACCAGTAATAAATAAATAAAATTAGTTGGCAATAAATGTCCTTCCGAGGTTGATATACCATAAAAACAAACCAGCCAACTGTTTTGTTGAGCTCTGTGAAAGAGAATTTATTGCACTGATGTGCATTGTGATGCAGTTGATATCGGCTTGGAACGAGAAATCGGGGAGCCGAGTTCGAATTCCAGTTTAATACCTTGCATTTACTTACGCGCAAATAGCGTCAGGAAAGGTATTAATCCGTCTAGTTATGGGTTATATAACATGACAGATTGGGTTCTATAGCGTTTGTCGGCAACCCGACTACCGCAGACTACTGGGCATAAAGTGGGGGATCAGTTTTATATTGTATGAAGTAATAAATTGATCCCCCACTAATTACTACTCAATAATATAATACATCTCATCCCCCCTCTAGCTATAAGTCAAATAACAGGACAGATTGGGTTCTATAGCCTTGGTCGGCAACCAGTCTACCGCAGAAAGTAATGGCAACGTACTGCGGGATAATCTGCCCAGTCAGTCATATGACTTTCTAGACATGATCGTCCAAGCGTGTATCACGTATGGCATTTAACTGACTGACTGAATATAATACTTGAAAACAAGTAGAACTGCAACTGGTCATAAATTGGGGGATCAGTTTTCTATTCTTATTAAGTAATAAACTTATCCCCAACTAATTACTACTTATTAATATAATGATATATTATATTCATCTCTTCTCACTACAGCTATGGGTTAAATAATAAGACAGATTGGGTTCTATAGCCTTTTCTGGCAACCAGTCTACCGCAGAAAGTAATGGTAAACTCCTGCGGGATAATCTTCTGCCCAGTCAGTCATGTGACTTTCTAGACATGATCGTCCAAGCGTGTATCATGTATGGCACTTAACTGACTGACTGATTGCACTGATCCCAAAATATTACAAATCTCAGTCTACTGAAAACCGGCTTAACAACTAAGATGAGGATAATATTCTGAAAATCTACTGAAGACGCGAAAGCAAATTTCATGTGTGTCACGTTTTCAAAATGAGGCTCAGCGCATGCGCGTTCTGTTATCATATCGATTCGTGTGACCAACTCCTTTTATTTCGGTTGTGCTTCTTTTTTTTAATGCAACCAAAAAGGAAAGTCCGTTTTTCTTTCGGAAGGTGCTGCTAATTGGTGCATAAACCGGCGTCTCTTCAGACACAAATTGCGTTCACTCGTGCGAAGACTGAACTCAGAGATCACCCGAGCTTGTCTACAGGTGCGTTGCGAAGAGGCTGAGCTTCACGGGCAGTGGTAGTGGTGAAAGGAGGTGGGAAGGTGATTAACGGCGGGATTTTGCCAAGGAAGTGGCGCGCAAGGGGTGTGATTTGGGAAGATGGGTATTTTGGCTGCAGCTGTCATAGAAATGGATGCAGATAACAGATGTTCATATGCCGGGGATGGGGCGATATCGAGTAAGCCAGGGTGGGGGGTATAGAGTGCGTGCCAGCGCAGATTTTAAACTGAAAGGACGCTCAGTGTATAGTCATACATAGATACATGTGCACATATTGGCGCAAACACACTGATATATTGAACATACACATCTTAACTCGTATAGCACAATATTATATTATCACTTCCTCTTACCTGGGTAAGGCATGAACGCAAAGAGATATCGACATGAAACGAATTGACCAAAGATTTTGTTGAATTTGTTTGACTGAGAGACGTAAATGAATGTTTAAGGGGTAGAAGAGGAAGATAGGCCATGACGTCATCTCTTTTCTAACTCAGTCTTTGGTTAAAGAATCGAGAAGACTGCAATGTTTAGTAATTTTTCGCAACAATTTTAGAAGGGAAAATCTGAAATCAAAATCGTAGTGATGGAAACAGGAAAAAATTCTCTCATCTTTCGTAAGAAAATCAGAATGACGCAAAAATAAAAAAAAATGAAGAAATCTTTCGATAAATTCTCTTTGATCATCTTCGACCTGAAGAACCATCAGTTAAGAATCATACGTGATACACCCTTAGGCGATCATGTCTCGAAAGAGACATGATTGACTGGGCAGAAGGTTTTCCGGCAGTTGGTTACCATTATTGCGGTAGATTGGTTGCCGACCAAGGCTATAGAACCCAATCTGTCCTGTTATTTGACTCATAGCTACAGGGAGAAGAGATGCATTATATTATTAAGTAGTAATTAGTGGGGGATCCGTTTATTACTTACAATACAAAACCGATCCCCCACTTTATGACCAGTACAAGCCTGAATCATGTTTTCAACTATTATATTCAGTCAGTCAGTTAAGTGCCATACGTGATACACGCTTTGGGCGATCATATCTCGAAAGATATGACTAACTGGGCAGAAGGCTATCCCGCAGTTGGTTACCATTATTGCGGTAGACTGGTTGCCGACCAAGGCTGCAGAACCCAATCTGTTCTGTAATTTAACCCATAACTGGAGGGAATAGATGGATTAAAAACCTTTTCCAAGGGTATTGCGCGGAAGTGAATGCAAGGAATTCAACTGGAATTCGAACTCGGCTCCCCAATTTTTCGTTATATTAAGTATGATTTTCTCCTCGTTTTCATCATCTTCAACACCTCGTGGTTAGTCACGTGCACAGTCCATGATATCCTCAGCATCCTTCTGTAGGAACACATTTTTGTTGCCTGAAGTCTCTCCTTCATCCTTGATGAGATCGTCCAGCATTCATTTCCATACAGAAAGACAGATAACACATAGCAATCCAACACTCTCTTCTTTGTTTCCAATGAGATTTTTCTGTCTTTCAGTACTCTGGTTAGCTTTTGAAATGAATCCTTGGCCAAGCCAATGAGTCTTTGACTCTCAACATCGCACTTTCCATCCTCTGTCAGCATGCTTCCCGAGTATTTAAATTTCTTTACTTGTTTTTCTTTTTTTTTTAGTTTATCAGAACCTGTAGTTGGCATTTTGGGGTCTTCTTTTTGCTGATCAACTTACGTTGAGTTTTTTTTAATTTTATGCTTAGTCCTTTCTCGCTTTTTGTTGTTACCTTCCGTAGGAGGTCCTATATTTTTCTTTCCGTGTCTGCTATCAGCACTGTGTCATCCGCGTATCTTACAATGTGGAGATTGTGGCCACGAATGACGAATCCTTGCAAGGGTTTTATTTCTCTCAGAATTTATTCGCTGTACAGGGGTGTACCCTACAATTCGGACTAACTTTAACTTGGCATAAAATGACAAATACATAAAATATATAATTTTTTTTTATTTCAGATTTTCTTGAAAACAATCTTTTGAATTAAGAACAAATTAAGCATTTTTGTGGTGCTACCTTGTGACTGCATGCCCAAAAAGATTGTTGAGTTTTTTCATTTTCAAAAATCATCTGTGTATGACATTGCCAAAACCTTCAAAATATCTGGTGAGGCTGGTGAGGCTGGGTTTGAGTCCCTGACTCCTCAGGGAAAAAACACAGGACGGTTTCGCTTTAACTGGAAACAACTATTGCTTTTTAAGTCTTTCGTGCTAACGTCCAAAAAGTCTGAGGCCCAGGACCAAGGATTAGTTTTAAAGCTTTCATTAAACCCGAGCAACGCCGGGCTATACTGCTAGTGCCAAATACAGGTGAGGGACTCTAAAATCAAGCAGGTAAAAAACTTTAAATACCTAGGAAGTGTTCTAACAGAGAAGGAAGCATGAGAGAGAGGATGCAAGTTAGTGAGATAGGAGATGACTACTGACTTTACATTTAAATTCTTGGAGATTTTAGCTGTTGGGAAAGCTAATAGGTTTGGGCCTGAAAAATGTTAAATGGTTTTGGAAACATCAGGAGCAGTTTAGTCATTAGTCAGGATTTGTATTTTATACAACATTTTGCTTTTGTAAAGTAAATGGGCACCGATGGCTTAGGGATAGTATCCCCAACTGATGACGAATCGGTCGAATTTCAATCCCAGCTGGAAGAAATCGGATGTTTAGCCGCCTTAATGGGCTATAATACAGCGAAAAGAGCCTGACAAAAATGGATGAGTAGACATATCTTGGGGTATGGTTTGTGGGACAGTGGATAACTGCTCGGAACGAGTAATTGGAGAGCCGAGTTCGAATTCAAGTTGAATTCGTTGAATTCACCTACACCCAAATTTTTTTTTTTTTTTTTAATCATATCACCCCGAGCAAGGCGGTAAACGCCACTGATGCGCAGGGGGCTACGTAAGGGTAAAAAGAATGGAAAAGAGAAAGCCGGAAACCACATCCTAAACAGGAAACAAGGGATGAGCCTCTTCACCTGTTCAATAGATGTGGGTGGAGTGTGAACCGGGCGATAGTTTAGTCTATCTACTGCAATTGAAAAAAAAATTGGAATAAGGAAAAGAGTGAAAAGATTGGAAAAGAGAAAACCGGAAACCGCATCCTAAACAGGAAACAAGGGATGAGCCTCTTCACCTGTTCAATAGATGTGGGTGGAGTGTGAACCGGGCGATAGTTTAGTCTATCTACTCCAATTGAAAAAAAATAAAAATAAGGAAAAGAGTGAAAAGATTGGAAAAGAGAAAACCGGAAACCGCATCCTAAACAGGAAACAAGGGATGAGCCTCTTCACCTGTTCAATAGATGTGGGTGGAGTGTGAACCGGGCGATAGTTTAGTCTATCTACTCCAACGCCTGGGAAAGTTATTAACCCACCTCTTATCCCGCCAGCTCTAGGTTAAATAGAAAGACAAATTTGGTTTTATTGCCTTAGTTGGTAGCCAGTCAACTGCAGAAGGCAATGACATCCTACTGCGGAAAAAAACTTCTGCTTAGTCAGTCATGTCACTTCCAATACATGAGTGTATTACGTATGGTACTTAACCGACTGAAAAAATATATTTTCTGTTACATGGAATTTTTGTTTGCACTTATTTTCTCGCACTTCCCGCCTATAGAATTCCCTTCCATTTACTTGCTTTCCAGACAGCTACAATCTCCAAGAATTTAAATGTAAAGTCAATAGTCATCTCCTATCTCACTAACCAGCATCCTCTTTCTCATACTCCCTTCTTCGTCCACTCCACTCTCATCACTATTCTCAGCCTTCTCTTACCCACTTCCTGACACCACCTACAACCTGTCACACTTTCTCATAACTTCCCTCTTATGTAATCTCCTGCAAAACAGTGGCAGTAAAATGCCTTGCTTGGAGCGATATGATTATAAAAAAAATATGGACCTGATATTTTTTTAAATCTAAAAATGGGCTACAAGGAAAAAAAAAAAAGAGGGAAACACTAATCTAGTCTCTGAACAAAACATGCCACATTTAAATAATATCGCTAAGTACTGCATACGGATGTGCGTTGTGGTGCATTGGATATCGGCTCGGAACGAGAAATCGGGGAGACGAGTTCGAATTCCAGCTGAATTCATTGCATTAACTTACGCGCAAATACCCTTGGGAAAGGTATTAATCCGTCTATTCCTTCCAGTTATGGGTTAAATAACAGGACAGATTGAGTTCTATAGCCTTGGTCGGCAACCAGTCTACCGCAGAAAGCAATGGCAACCTACTGCGGGATAATCATCTGCCCAGTCAATCATGTCTCTTTCGAGACATGATCGCCCAAGCGTGTATCGCGTATGACACTTAAATGACTGACTACATAAGCTCTTATTGCGAGGATACATAGATAGGGGACTAATCTTGATTTTCTCAATGAAACTTAGAAACTGGGAGGACATGACTGATTTAAAAATGTGAAATAGGAAACATGAGAGCTCTCAATGAACACTTGTGGACCGAACGAACACGTCAGTTCAAAAACAATATCGACTTGCATAGGTCGTCTGTTATTATTCCACTATTATAAATTTTGTTTATTATGTCGGTAACTTTTTCTATGCTGAATTCTTCCAGCGCTCTCATCAGCTCTATTACGTTTGGGCCAAATGCTTTGTTTCTGTTCAGATGGCATTGCAGGTTCCACTTCGGACTTTAATATTTCCGGTTCATCTTCCTCCTTGTGTATTCTTGGCTGCTCTCTCCTGTCGCAAA
Source organism: Ascarosepion bandense (assembly GCA_037127315.1). NCBI lineage: Eukaryota > Metazoa > Mollusca > Cephalopoda > Sepiida > Sepiidae > Ascarosepion > Ascarosepion bandense. The sequence goes on along the minus strand of JBBBDQ010000926.1, from coordinate 4,511,044 downwards.
AAGGATTCTTTATATACTCTTCCCATCGCTGGAGTATTTCCTCTTTCTCCAATATGATTGTTCCATCCTTGGATTTTATGTATCCTGTTGAGGAACAGGTTTTTTGTCCTGTCAGTTCTCTTATCTCTTTATGCATCTCTGCTTTATTAGTCCTGCTCAGTCTCTCTACTTCTGCACATTTGTCGTTGAGCCATTCCTCTTTAGCCTGTCTGCATTTGTTCCTTATCTCCCTGTATAGTTTCCTGTATTCCCTTCCATGTCTTGGCGTGATTTTTTGTCTCCTTTGCATCATGTAGAGAATCTCTTCAGTCATCCACTCATTTTTTCTTCTGCGTCTGATTTCGTTTGGGGTAACGTTGTTCGCTGATATCACCATCTCTTCCTTTAGTGAGTCCCATTTTGAATGTGCTTTTCTAATTTGTTCTTCATAATTTTAATAATGTTTATGGCCTGGTCGACTGTACCCAGTGTCTGCCACGGCCCCTACCCAGTACGGATGACTGTGATTAACGTTGTGCGTTAAAGAAGTTTGTGGGTACCTCTATATCCTTGTTGCTACATTTTACATGAAGGTCTGGGAGATGGATATGTAATTTCACGAAACGGTCTGGAATCTCTACTGAGAAGAGTGTGCTTACGTGGAGATGATTGCGTTGACTTCGACTTGGGTGCTTTTTCTTTTCCGTGATGGATCGGGGAGAAACCGAGGGGAAAGGTAGTTGCTTGTAAAGATTTTGTTCGGTTTGTCTTTTAGTCGTTTTATGCTTTCCATCCCTTCATAAACAAGATCATATATTTTTGCCCACTCTTGATCAATGAGTCCCAAACCGGAGCATCGCCGTAGCGTTGGTTGAGGGTGTGGGCTGTTTCTCCTGGGAGTTTCAGGCGACCGAGGCCCCGCTGCTTTACGATTTTCTCTGAATTTGCCAGCAACCAGCCATTCCTACTCCTTTTCCCGGTAAATATTTTTCAAGGAATGTGGGCTGATTTTTGTCCCAATGGGGAGTACAAGCAAACCAGTCTCGGCTATTGCCATGCCCATTACAGGCGAGGCAGATTTTAAAGATGTGGCCAGAGAGGGATTTTAGTCGACATGGGCCTAACTTCTCTAGGCAGGAGGAGGAGAGGGGACCAATCTCTCCACACCTCCAACATTTGAGCTTCCGTTCGGGCACTATGACCGCCATTCCCATACTCTCTACGTCCAAGTAGTTGGGGATAGTCAGGAAGGCTTCTCGAGCTAACATTATCTCAAAAGACAATCCCCCAGTTAGGTCATCGCAGGAGACATCAAGAATTTGGCCGTACTGCAAAAAATACACAGCCAGATGCTTCCCGGTAACCTGACGTGAAACCACATACACTCCTGCTTTCATTGGTTCTACGCCTGTTATTATACTCTATCCGATTTATCAGATCCTTTGTTATACGATCTCTACTTGCCATCTTCCAACGTGCATAACAGCACGTCCCACATGAAAAAGCGCACTTCTTTGACTATTCTTAGGGGCTTCACCTCCAAGGACTCCAATAATTTTATCACTGTGTATTTCGTGGAGTGACAAATTTTAAGCGAACGCTTGTCCACCACGAAGACTGACACTATTCTTTTGTCAAATTTCTTTAATTCCTGGAGATCTTCCAAGTGTCCACCTTCTTTCACGCGGTGTGCGTAGCTCTTGGCTCGTTTCAAGAACTCTGCCATATTGATTTTGCATTTTGGTTGCGTGGAGTTCCAGCAACAGGGTAATTCTTCGGCCTTATCATCTTTTGTTTTCGGATCTTCTGTTGATCTCGGTCTTTTGTTATCTGGTTTTAATCACCTCCCGAAGCTCTAAGCTTTTCTGCTGCAGAAGTTGAGCTATTATTAGCTCCATATTCTTCTTCTTGTTAATCTCGTTTGGAATTTGGTCCTTTTCGGCCTCCATAATTTCATTTACCTATTCGGTAAAAGGGGGATAATTTCCTCGTTCTTATCCGGCAGATCTTTTGACGCTGGTTGAAAGTTTAATTTTGTTTGAATGACCGACATATGTCGGCCATCTTGAAGTTTTCAAAACAGCTAATTTAAAAAATTAAGTCTTTCGCAAAGAATAAAGTCCTTCGTACAAAAAATGGTCTGACCTGGTCAATAAGAAAGTTGAACACGTCAGTATAATCACTATGGACTAGAGGACACTGAAAAAAATCTGTCTACACTAAAACTAGCGGAACAATTATGGTTATTAATAAGGTACTCCGTAATAAAAGACCCGTATGTATTAGTCTTAGCAGGGAATTGGAATTCCGTTCTTGACCCTGAGAAAGATAACATGAGGGAAAGATCGGGTACTAACAACCTAGATGCGAAACCATTTCGGGACTTTATCGATAGAAATGTGCTTGTCCATAAGTATCGAAATGAACACACTCAGGATGTAGTGTGAACTTAGAATAATAGGAGCAGTTCGAATTTGGTGGTGCGTGCAAGCTACATCGACTGAGTTCTAGTTCAGAGAGTCAAAATAGGGCTCATAGTTTGTCCAAGTTACCATTCAATAATTTACAAGTATCATAGCCCCGTCCGGGTTCGTGTAAACTTAGATAAGCCAGGGTTAAATTGGCTGGCTACTGGAAATTGAGCGCATCATTGTTTGATGAACAAGATATCCGAGACCATCTGTTAAAAACACTACAGCAGAAACTAACGGAGGCTGTGGTTGGGAATAAGGGGTGGGTCTCCTTAAAATCGAAACTTAGGACGCTGGCTGCTGACTATAGTCGTCGGTTCAATGTAGCTAATTTAGCAGCACAAACGGCATGTGAGGAAAAAGTTGATCGGGCAATCAAATAACGTTATAATGGGGATGTTGCCTTAGCTAGGGTAGAGATGTCCTCCTCGCTTATCAAAAAGGGCCAGGCCTTTGTAGATAGGGCTAAGAAGGGCCAGGCCTTTGTAGTTAGGGCTAGGTTAAAAAGAATGTCTTCTGAGGCAACAAATATGGCCACTGAATTGTGTGCAGAGGAAGCTTGTAATGCAGGTAACCGGCATATTGATAGCATCACATTACCGCCCGGGCCTACCGTGACCACAGACGCGGGTATATGTGGGGGTTTTCAGGATTACTTCCAGGATCTTTTCACCAGGGACCCCTGCTTAGTTTAATGCCTTGAGGCGGCTGAATCAGCTGGATGCGAGGTTCTCTTTGCAAAGTCTGAGATAACCGCTGAAACTGGTTGGCTGGGACAAGACCCCAGAATGAGTTGTTCTTCCGTACGAAATGTACTTGAGGCTTTCACTCGTTTTTGGCCCCTTGTTGGCTCTGATTTAAAACAACTGGAGAAAACAGGGGTCTATACCTCAACACTTCACCAGGTGTGTGATCAAGTTGCTTCACAAGAACAAGAATGGTGGGGGTAGCATAGATAATTTTCAGCTTTTGACAATGTTGAATACTGACTTAAAATTTTAGCGAAGATCTTGGCTGGAAGTTTGCAGGTTGTCCTGTCTAGTCTGTTTAGCCCCGAGCAGACTTGTGCTGTAAAATGTAGGACTATTCAGGCAATCTTCATTTGGTATGCATGATCATGGAGAAAGTCGCATGTGATGCCGCGCTGATCAAGTTGGATCAGTCCAAGGTTTTCGATAAAGTTGACCATCGGTTTTTGGAGTTTGTCTTTTCCACAGCCAGTTTAGGGCCTTTCTTGGATCCAACAGCTGTATGCGCCCCCCTGTGCGCTGGTGGAAGTAAAAGGGATAAGATCGAAGTCTTTTATATTATCTCGCTCCGTTCGTCAAGGTTGTCCGCTTGCCCCTTATCTTTGCGTTGGAGAGGTTCCTTTGCAAGTTAAAGGTGAATCCAGTCCTGCGTGGAATTTTCCTACCTGGTGCTACCACCTCGGTCAGGTACTCCGCCTATGCTGACGACATTTCGGTTCTTGTGTCTAGCAGAGCCGAGATTGACGAAGTTAGCCTGAGATCAGAGGGTATGAGACGGTGACAAGAGCCAAGATCAACCGCGATAAGTCTGTTGGCCTGGGGTCGGGTGCGTAGAAAGGAGTTTTCCTTCCCGGACCTTTCCACTGGACGGACGAGATGGTCAAGATTCTCGTCTTCTGGTTCGGTCCTGATTTCCCGTTGGAAATGAATTGGTGGGAGGTTCGAAAAAGAAGGCCTAGTTCGCAGTTAGTCCGTGGACTCGGAGGAGGCTTTCCTTGAAGTGGAGGGCGGAAATATATGCTTCGCGTAACCCGATTCTCCTTTACCAATTATCTGTACTGCCACTCCCGTATGCCATTCAAATGGGATTAATAAAGCTCTTGTTATCCTTCCTGTAGGGAGTGGGCAAGGCACCCAAAGTACATCTGGAGATTTTTTATCTCCACCTTTCTGAGGGGGGTCTGGGCATGCCAAGCGTTGTGATTCGTCAACATACGCTTCGCATCAAGTTCCTGACCGGGTGTGCATGCAACCAGATGAGAACGGCACCTTATGGAAGGAAAACGTCTATTAAAACTTTCCATCTATGAGAAGTGTGCACTCGTCTAAGGACGAAGCCCAGTGCGCCATCTATCACGGATGTCGGTTGGCTTTCAAGTTCCTCTTGCGAGCGACAGAAGCCTCTTCGACGTCCTGGCGTTGTATCGTAAGGCGTTATATTGAGTTTTATTTAGGGAGCCGTATATGATGAACTGATGGGCGAGTTCGGTCTGACGAAGCAGAGGGCTTGCCATATATTGCTTTAGGCACCCGGATGGAAATGTCTCACTAACGATGAGGCATCACTCACGAGACCGTAGAACATGTCTTCATTCAGTGCAGAGTTTGTTGTCCCGTTGTGCATGTTTGCTGAAGACATCGTGGTTCCTATGTTGCGCGGAAATTTCTTTGTCCTCGAAGCCAGTTCTGTTTGTGTCAATGTCGTACTTCTGTTAACTAAGACTAGACACTATGTGCACTTATGATTACAAGGTGTTATGCGAGTCCTGATTTGGACCACGTGACAAAAGGAATTCCATGTGGAAGAGAAGTTTACCGATTCCCAACTGATCTTGTACTTTAGGTATCAACTTAGCCAAGATTAGGACGGAAAGGAAACGACTCCCTCCATCGGAATTTGGCAAAAGGTGGGTAAGTCTTTCGCGAATCTGTCCAGTGAAAGATGCTGACCTAGAGTGGCTGTTTGATGCCGGTTAGGCATTAGGATTTTGGGTGTTATGGAGGGAATATGGGCAGCCCCGCCCCAGTAGGATAGGTTAAACTACATCTTATTTTTTTTTTACAATACGTTAACTTAGCTAGGAGATGAATGCTCATTGGCTGTTTTTTATTCTTTTGTTTTTTTCGTTCCCTTTTTTTGTTTCGTTTAATTCCTAATCCCCTCCCCATTTAGCTGACTATGATTGTCAGTTCTCTGGTGGATGCTTGACGTCTTTTATTTTATTTTTTTTTTCTTGGGTGTGCTTTTTCGTTTTTGTTTTATTTAGATGTGTGAGTAACTAAAAGAGTGTTTTGGATCGAACGATTGTGGTTGTATTTGAAAGTTACACATTAATTTTGTCCAGTTCACTGTTGTTTCTGTCATAATCTCAGCTTTTTTCGGAATTTCATTACTAACATAATTTTGTTTTGCTTGTTGTATATATTGTTATTTTTCATTGTATATATACATTAGGGAGAATGTTAGATGTTATTTTTGCCCAGGCCTCCACACAAAACTGTACATATGAGAGATGGTTAGGACATCATAGAGTCACTGCGGTATTATGGTGGATGTAGTAAGAATGGTAAGTAAGAATGTGGCATTTTGGTGTAAAAATTATTGTAGTGTGCTTGGGTCAACGATTGTGGCTAACTAAGTTAAAGTTTATGACAGATGATCACAAACCTTCCCCATCTTCATTTTAGGCCTTGTGCTGAATTTTTGCAGTTGTACAATAAAAATCGTGTGAACACATTTCTGACTAGTCAGTTAGTTAAGTGCCATTCGTGATACACGCTTGGGCGATCATGTCTCTTTCGAGACATGACTGACTAGGCAGACGATTATTCCGCAGTAGTTTGCCTTTACTTCTGGTTGCCAGCCTAGGCTATAGAACCCAATCTGTTCTGTTATTTAACCCATAACTGGAAGGGAAGAGAGCATTAATACCTTTCCCAAGGGTATTTGCGCGTAAGTGAATGCATGGAATTCAACTGGGATTCGAACTCTGGTTGAACACTGGTGATCAAAGCACCATATATTTAACCCTCTTTATCCCCGGAGTGGTTATCCTGGTCATGGGACCGTATATCTATCCATTCCACTCCACGGGCCTATTCCGGTCAACGTGCACCAGATCTAACTCTTCTACTTTGACCCCTCAACCTCCGGCGTCTTCCGCTTCGGGTTGAGGTGTCTATTCGGTTTTAATCGAACTCAAGGGGTTGACTGTAGGTCTCTGAGCATCCGTATTTCAGTCAACCGGCTCACTGGTTTAAACTGCTTTCTGCCCACGTTGTGATTTTTAGATCCAGAAAGCAGAAGTGTTGTTCGTTCACGGTCGCCTGAAGATGTAGAAACGGCTGGGGGGGGGGGGGGGGCTGGTGTTAAACATTTAGAATACTGCAAAAAGAAATAGAAAAAAAATAATGTTCGTAGAATGCCGAACAAACAACTGTTCGATGGTTGCACTGTTAATGTCTTTAATATACAAGAAGAAAAATAGAATAAGAAAAAGGTTACAGAAGTAAAAGCCTTTTTAGCATAACAACTCACACACTAGCAACTAGACAGAGATAGAGTGTGTGCATGGTTCACTTGTTCTTAAATTGTCTCAGAAGATATATAAATCTTTTCAACGATGTTCCCCGGACTCTTTTGACGGAGTCAATTTATTTCAAATAAAATGCTGGGACCACGGGTCTTGCAAAGTTGCTGAACAGATGATACAATTTCGCTTGTTTTCGTGCTAGCGACGAACGTTAAGTTTCCTATACTCAGCGTTTTTTCAATGCAACTGCTCCAACGATAATATTTCTCAAAGTCTTTGTTACTAACTCATTCGCACTCTTATTTCAGCGAGTGGGTATCCTGGTCTCACATACGATCATGCGCTTTCACAATCGCCGTCCGACTCTCTCAACTTCAGCAGTACGACGGGCTTACCTAGAAAACAGAGGGCCACAATCCAGGCCATTCATATGCTTAACACAAGTGATCACGAGTGTTTGTTGCTACAGCCGAAAATCATGTGACCTCAAAAGGTCCTTTTGCTTACTAAGCGCTATTTCGATTTAACTAGCAAAAATTTATCTTCGTTCATTTCCGCCGTTCTTTTATGACACAAATTAAACGGCACTCAACTCAGATTTCACCATTAGTAAACAAGATACATCTCGATGTTCAATTTACTCCAAAATCTTTTTATAAAAAATTATTATTTCATTTACCTCTATTGTTTTCTGATGACCCAAATATAAGGGCCTAACTTTTGTTTAGATCAAATTTCCCTACCCTTAAAAAATTACGCTGGTTTATTTCAATGTTCAATTTAATATTGTCACACTGGAAGTAGAAATTTTGTTTGGAAAAATTGTCAATAGAAATTAAAAAAAAAAAAAAAGGAAGAAACGAATAACTTGACGTTTCGGCCTTCTTCAGGTGCTAGGAATTTTGAAGCTTTTAAATGTGTGCATGTGTTTGTTTCTCTTTCTCTCACATTTCTCGTTCCGAGCTGATATCCACTGCACCACAACGCACTTCCTTTTCAGAGTAGAGAGTGATTAATTCGAGTGTGATAAAATCCGACGATTTTTTTTTTTTTCATATGAAGACCAAATTTTAATTTAAGTTCTTTTATTTTATTTTCTCCGTATTTATTTTCTAATTTTTTTTGTTTTTTGTTTATTCCTTTTCAATTTATTTGTTTAAACCCCTCTCGGGTTTTTGTGTTCTTATTTTTTTTTCTTTTTGCGAATATTTGTTATATTAATCTTGTATTATTGTTTGAATGTTTCTTTCATTGTAAAATTATTTGTTTTTTATGACCTATATTTAACGTTTCATTTGTTATATTTTCATATCTTTTTCAGTTAATTTTTTCAGTCAGCCATCTTGTTTTAGGCAAACCTTGTTTTACTTTTTTCACATTGTGTTTTTCTTTTCTTTTTTTCTTTTTTTCAATTGTATTAATTTTCAGTCTTTATCGTTTCTGTTTTTGTTATTTTAATTGTGTAACTTTTTTTTATAAAAGTATAGTTTAATCGCGTGTCTTTTATTTTTTATTAATTCCTTTTTTTTTTGTTACATTGTTATAGGCAAACCTTTTTTGTCACGCGTGCATCTGGCCCAACAAATTCAAGGGAGGAGCAACTAACACAAGTCGCCATGGAGAGACAGTTTCGCAGGAAGCAAAACGATAGCTCCGACAGTAACAAAACATAGGTGTAGGTACCTCCACTAATTCGCAGGAAAAGCAGCATAGAGTAATCAAAAGGCCATAATCTTAACGAAAATAAAGTTTTATCGTCAAAATGTTCATGTTATTATTTACAAGAAAGACCAAAGTATTATTTTAATTTTTGTTTTTGAAAATTTTTTAATCCTTTCTAACACATTCGAAATTTTGGTTAAAGTCTTGTTTTATTTGTATCATCGCCTACTCTAACTTTTAACATTTTTTGCGCGTTTTTTCGTAGAAAACATTTATTTGGAAATTCTTGTGAAAATCAAATAATAGTCCGATTTTAATGATATTTTCAGGATTTATTCACAAATGAATGAAATTATTTTTGAAATTTCTTTTTAGAAAATATTAGTTAAAAAAAAATTAAATGTGTTACCCCCCACCCCACTTATTTTGATGAAATTTTGCACATAACCTTTTTGTTCTCTGACAATTTCTTTGTGTTAGAAGTAGGAGTCTTTGGAGATAGAAGAAAAAAAGTAGGTGACTTACAAATTAGTGCGCAAATAAATGAAAATTTGCTCTGAATTGAAAAATAATAAGTCCAATAGAACTATGACATTATTTAATTAGAAAAGCTTCTAATTGCTTTTGTAAATAAGTAATATTAAGGACATTATTGTCTAAAGAAATAATGTTTTTAATAAATAATGGATTTTTAGAAGAATCTTTTCAATTTTTTTACATTTTATTTATAATAATTTATTATAGTTTAAAATCATGTAAAATTCTGTATTTGGTTGTTATCTGGATCTTTTATAATAATCAAGTGGAAACAAAATTTATGAGTTCAAAATTGCAAAGTTTATAAAACATAGTGGTGCCAACTATTTTTAAAATAATTTTTATTTACTTAATACGTTATTTATTTCATGTATAGTTGACTAAAATTGCCATTATTATAAAAAAGGTTACGTAATTTATGAGTTTTGTCCCTTCCCTAAGATTTATAAAAATTGCTTTTATGTTCATGCGTAGAAAGCTGTCATCGCTTCGTCATTCAACAGTCCGTCAAACGTTCGATCAGATGAACACGGCCAATTGTTAATAATTGGTTGTATATTACTTTTTTATGCTATAAGTAAGTAATATTTCTTTAAAATTAGATTAATTTAACTTTCAATTTTCTAATTTTACTAAAATAAAGTTTCAGAAATCTTTGAAATATTTTTGAAATCGATGAATTTTCGTTTGTTTACAAATTTCTTAAAATTAAGAAAATGGTCGCTTTTAAGAACTTTTTAAGAAATCAAAATTAAATGGGACATTACAATCTATATAATTTCTATCTTAAATACACCAGATTTAGTCGGTTGGGTCTGATGTTCAAATCCCCCTCATTGTCCCAAAAGCCTTCATCTGCCACCAAGTAGAAGAAAGATGGGCAATGGTAGGTCTTTTCTACTAGATAATTCTCATATCAACTAAATCACCTGAAGAAGAAGCAGGCAGCCCAGATAGAGGGTTAGCTTCGAAACACAAAAATTTTTGTGTAGTGATACTAGGAATTTACAAACCATTGTAATATTTGTAATATATATATATATATATATATATATATATATATATATATATTATGTTATATTATATTTATAAGTGTTCAATGTCGACCGGAGAGTGCTTATTGATATACTAGCAGTATAGCCCGGCGTTGCTCGGGTGTAATGAAAGCTTTAAAACTAATCCATTGTCCTGGAGCTTAGACTCTTTAGACGTTGACACAAACAACTAAAAAGAAATAGTTGTTTTCAGTTAAAGCGAAACTGTAGACTGAAAGAAAAATGAATGGATGTAAGTTAAATTTTGAATTCCTGGTATCGATATCAAATAAGTTTTTTCGCCGTAAACTGAATTTTGAAGGCTTAATAAATCCTCTGAGTAAATGGTATGATGGCTGAGACTAAGAACTACAATTATACCTAGTTAGAGCCAAACACAAAGCAAAAACTAAAATAAAAGGGCTGAAAAAAAATACAGATATACAGGCAGATAAACAGACACACACACAATCATCTTGCCTTTTATATATATATATATATATATATATATATATATATATATATTATCGATTTTCTGCACTATTGTAAGAACTGCAAACTTGAAACTTCTGAATATCGTTTCTTATGTCTTTGTCTATGAGTGTATCAAATTTGATTAAAATCGGACCATTCCTTCTATAACCCGATTTTTTCGATGCTCGATTTTCAATATTTATCGGGAGTACCTCTACACAAAACCTAGCTAAGAACACTCGCAGACGCTTATAGTACAACAGTGTAAATTTTCAAGAAAATCGGTTCAGCTGCTTCGGAGTCTATAGGTAACGAACACACACACACACACACACAGACACACACATACACACACAGACAAAGTTCCATTTATAAATAAGTTAAGATAGTTTGATCAAGAATTTAGTTTGCATGGTGAATCGATTTTAGGTTTCAGGAAATTTGGTGTTAGGCAAGAAGATCTCTCTCTCTCTCTTTCACTCTCTCTCTCTCTCTCTCTCTCTATATATATATATATATATTATTCATTTGTAAGCGAGTTATTACGCGACCATGTGGTGTCTTCAGGCAATTTGCAATAACTTGTAAAATATTTATTTTATAATATCTATTTGCAATAATAAGTTATTACAAATTGCCTGAAGACACCACATGGTAGAGACCTAGGTCGCGTAATAACTCGTTTACAATGAAGAATATTCCAAAGTTCTACAATATAATCGTATTGAACACTTTTTAATACAAATCTGTACTGGTCTAATTTTATTATGACCAAAAACTAAGTAATTAAACAAACAATATATATATATATATATATATATATATATATATATATATATATATATATATAATTATTCACTGATATAACTCAGAGACACACACACACGTACACGTGTGTTTTCGCGTGTGTTTGTGTACGTCCGTGTGTGTGTGTGTGTGTGTGTATGTGTGCGTGTGTGCAAGTGTGTTATCGTGTACTTAAGTGTAAAACTAAATGACGGAACGATCGCTTTCTGCTTTATCTCATTATTACGCTCGACCTTAAACAAGACAGCCTTTTGTGCTGGGTCAGTCGGTGTAGATAGCCAAGTGAAATGTTTTATAAGTAGCTTTGTGCATTTAAAGCAATTGTGCTGACCGTAGCGAGTGACGCAGTGCGATAGAGAGAGAAAGTGAGTTTAGAGCCAGAGAAAGACGGGGAGAGGCAGAATAAAATCGGGGTTTACTGGGGTTCTTTTCACGACTCTCCCTGTGCAATTCCACCCGTGGATCCACTCACCTTTCTTACAGCTCCGCCTTCATACCGCCACCTCACTACGTCCACTCCACACACCTCCGACGAAGTGAGTCAGCATGCAACCCCAACGAATCCGGCTCCGAATTCCTGTATCGGCTTTGCTCTTTCTTCTCGTTGATTTCGACGTGGTTCTTTTCTTTTTTTTTCTTCTCTTTCTATTATTATATTTATTTACGTTCTTTTTTTTTTTCTTCTTTCTTTCTTCGTTTTTATTATTACCATCGTGTTCATTTGAATGTTTCATTTGCTTGTGTAAGTAATAGTTTTGAATAAATATGGAAGCCGCCCTTGAGTTTGGGGATCGGGAGCAAACCTGATCTTTCAGTTAAAAATGTGTTTCCACTGTACAAACAATGAAGAGATGGAGGAATGAATGAATAACTTTCTTCTGAAATTCTTTCCCCGTCTCCTTTCTGTTTTCTTTCATTCACTCTCTCTCTCTCTCTCTCTCTCTCTCTCTCTCTCTATATATATATATATATATATATATGTGTGTGTGTGTGTGCGTGTATATATATATATATATATATATATACACGCACACACACACACATATATATATATATATATATATATATAGAGAGAGAGAGAGAGAGAGTCAGTTAAGTGCCATACGTGATATACGCTTGGGCGATCATGTCTCGAAAGAGACATGACTGACTGGGCTGATGATTATCCCACAGTAGGTTGCCATTAATTTCTGCGGTAGACTGGTTGCCAGCCAAACCTATAGAACCCAATCTGTCCTGTTATTTAACCCATAACTGGAGTGAAGAGACGGATTAATACCTTTCCCAAGGGTATTTGCGCGAAAATGAATGCAATGAATAAATTTAAAGTCTGCTTCCCGATATCTCGTTCCGAGCCGATACCTTTCCCAAGGGTATTTGCGCGTAAATGAATGCAAAGAATTCAACTGGAATTCGAACTCGGCTCCCCGATTTCTTGTATATATATAAACCCCAGTCTTTTTTAATGATGTATTTCATACTATTTTTAGTATTTATTGCTAAGTAGATAATTCTAAATAAAAATAGAATGGTTCCTTCGTCATTATTACTTAGGAAAATTTTACAAGGCAGCCAATAAGAAGATGAGACTTGTATAGGGAAGAGAGCACAAAAACTGGACACCAGAACAGTTCATTTGATGCACATGTTATTGTGCAGTATTAACAAAAGAAAAGAACAATTCTATCATCATTTACCATTATCCATTTGGCAATTTTTTTTTTTTTTTAATCATTTCACCCCGAGCAAGGCAGAAACGCCACTGATGTGCAGGGGGTTACATAAATGTAGAAAGATTAATTAGAAAAGAGTGAGGAGTACAAGCTAGTTAGAAAGGAACAATAGAAAGCTGAGAAAGCAGGTGCAATGACAGATACATGGGCGGAGAGAACGTGAAGGTTATACAGGGGAGGGGAGAGAGCTAGAGTCCAGTGGTTAGTAGGTGAGTATTAACTTTGCTTTTAAATTTCTGGAGGTCGTAGCCGTCAGGAAAGCAAGAATACGGGAGTGAGTTCCACAGGCGGGAAGTGCGAGAGAGGAAGCTGCAGGAGTAGAATTGTCGTCTGTGTTTGGCTAACCTGACTGTGAATGGGTGGGACCCAGTTGCCAGTCTGGTTGCACGGGTAAACACCTGTTGAGGAGGCATCAGTGACTTAAGCTCATCCGAGCAGAAGCCATGAAAGTATTTATAGAAGAGACAGAGGGAGGCCACATTTCGACGATGGGAAAGTGGCTGCAGTCGAGTCGCCAGATCAGTACCTATCACATTACAGACTCTCCTTTGGAGCTTGTCAAGAACACTGAGGAGAACGGCATGGGTACCTGACCATAAATGGCAGCAGTACTCCATGCACGGACGGATGGTTGACTTGTATATATGCAGGATGGATTCAGGTGGAAAAAACATCCTGGATCGACATAGTGACCCAATCTTCTTAGCAGTAGATAATTATTAAAACTATTATGAAATACATAATTTCTTTTAAAAAAGTGGTGTGGCCATATATATATATATATATATATTAATTCAGATACTTTAATCCAAGCGGAAAAAGCAGGAAGGTAAATTCCAAAAACCCGATCTTAATTAATATTAAAAATTTTATTTTAATATTAAAAATTGATATCGGAAAAGAGCTCCATGTAATAAAATATTACAGAGCAAATATTATAAGATGCTCCCAAATATTTGCAAATAAAAAAAATAAAAATCTTTTTCATATGTTAACTCCCTGCATGTTTTATTTTATGAAATTTCGATAAATTCTGTTTTGTACCGTTTAATGATTATATCAATTATAAGCATACGTCCTTGGAGGATTTAATTAAATCGAAATTTTTGTAATTATTTGTTTTTAATTAACGGCTACCCGATGGTAGTTAATATGTTAATTAATTAAATATTTGTGTCAAAGTGACTCAATGCTAGTAACTTGGGTAATTATTTCGTATTTTATCTTAAGGTTAGCCGATGCTAGTTAAAAGGGTAATTATTTATTTATTTAAACCTACCCATTGCTTATTAATGGAATAATTAAATTATTTTGAGGTTATCCATTGATAATTTGTATGGTAATTAATTTTCATTTCACGGCTAACCAATGCTAGCTAAGATGTTGATTAATAAAAATTTGTTTTAAGCGACCCAATGCTGCTTCATGGGATAATTATTTTGTTTTTATTTTACGCTGAGTCGATGTTAGTTAATTGGGTAATTATTTATTTCTCTTGCGACGACTCATTGCTAGATTTAATTGGAGTAGATAGATCTATCTATCGCCCGGTTCACACTCCACCCACGTCTATTGAACAGGTTAAGAGGCTCATCCCTTGTTTCCTGTTTAGGATGTGGTTTCCGGCTTTCTCTTTTCCAATCTTTTCACTATTATGTAGCCCCCTGCACATCAGTGGCGTTACCGCCTTGCTCGGCGTGATATAATAAAAAAAAAAGTTAATAAAATGATTATTTTTACATTATTAATTCAGTTGTCTCAAGATAAGCAAATATTCGTTTTCCGTGACATTGAATTTTTATTTCTTATGATATATATCAATTCTAAAAGTAGTTAATTTGATAGAATTGAGCTCTGTGTTGAAGATATCATCCGAACAATATTCAAAAGAAACAATATTTCACTTTCTTTCAAGGAGAACTGTTAAATCATTAATTGTAGCATGAATTTCCGCCATTCGGTGATGAGGAGGAGAATTGCAGCGTTATGGCTGTCAACTCTTCAGTCAGTGAAGAAAACGGATCCCATTAAAATTAACCCAGCCAGCTAAATGTAATTAAATTTTTTCATTTATAGAGCCAATATTAATTGCATATAAAAATTAATCAATTTTTCCAAAACCGTATGGCCATTTCACAGAAAGAATTTAATATTCGTCAAGAAAAATTTTACCACATTTCATAATGCATTTATCAAAAATTGTTTGATTTATTTTTCAGGAAGCAACATCTACACATAAAAACAATTAATATTAGCCACAAAAAGAAATCTACTAGTCAGTGAACACTGATACATATGGTGGAATACTTATTGAAGGAAAAAAAAAAAAGAAAAGCGCTTATATAAATAACAATGAAATAAACAGAAATGAATCTGACCCGAACATACTACCAGTCAAGTTGAACAGATGACCCCTGGTGATGACACCGTGCCTTGTGAGGATCAGTCAGTCAGTTAAGTGCCATACGTGATACACGCTTTGGGCGATCATGTCTCAAAAGAGACATGACTGACTGGGCAGAAGATTATCCCGCAGTAGGTTGTCATTGCTTTCTGCGGTAGACTGGTTGCCAGCCAAAGCTATAGAACACAATGCGCCCTATCATTTGACTCATAGCTAGAGGGGAAAGAGATGTATTATATTAAGTAGTAATTAGTGGGGGATCAGTTTACTACTTCATAACAGTATAAAACTGATCCCCCACTTTATGTCCAACAGAAGTTTTAATTGTTTTCAACTATTATATTCAATCAGTCAGTTAAGTGCCATACGTGATACACGCTTGGGCGATCTTGTCTCGAAAGAGACATGACTGACTGGGCAGAAGATTATCCCGCAGTAGGTTGTCATTGCTTTCTGCGGTAGACTGGTTGCCGACCAAAGCTATAGAACCCAATCTGTCTTATTACTTAAGAGAAGAGAAGAATTAATACCTTTCCCAAGGGTATTTGTTCGTAAGTGTATGCAAAGAATTCAACTGGAATTCGAACTCGGCTAACTTACGCGCAAATACCCTTGGAAAAGGTATTAATCTGTCTCTTTCCTCCAATTATGGGTTAAATAATAGGACAGATTGGGTTCTGTAGCCTTGGCTGGCAACCGCTCTACCGCAGAAAGCAATTGCAACCTACAGCGGGATAATCTTCTGCCCAGTCAGTCATGTCTCTTTCAAAGACATGATCGCCCAAAGCGTGTATCACGTATGGCACTTAACTGACTGACTGAATATAATAGTTGAAAACATGATTAAGGCTTCTACTGGGCATAAAGTCGGGGATCAGTTTTATATTGTTATGAAGTAATAAACTGATCCCCCACTAATTACTACTTAGTAATATAATACATCTCTTCTCCCTCTAGGTATGAGTCAAATAACAGGACAGATTGGGTTCTATAGCCTTGGATGACAACCAGTCTACCGCAAAAAGCAATGACAACCTACTGCGGGATAATCTTCTGCCCAGTCAGTCATGTCTCTTTCAAAGACATGATCGCTCAAAGCGTGTATCACGTATGACACTTAACTGACTGATTCCTGGTGGGCCCCTATTTTTCTGTGGACTTTATGACTTCTCATACATTGGATGCAGGATAATATTTTGAAGAATATTCGCTTCCAGTAGGTTGACAATTAGGGTAAATAAATAATTTCTTTAATTAACTTCCGTAGTTAGCCACAAAATAATTAAATTAATTCTTGATTGAAACGCATCGTTTTGCCTGATAATAAATTGTCCCATTGCGTAACATCGGGCAGATTTAGAATAAATAACTGTTCGCTAGCTGCGGGTAACTTTCAAATAAAAGAAATTCTCCCATTAACTTGCAAATGATAGCTTTTAAAATAAAATCATAATCACGATAACTCGCACACAAAGAAGTAAACAAATTAATTTACGACGACGAAGCGTCAAATGTAAAAAAAAAAAAATAATTTCATAAATCTAAACTTATTTATAAATGGAACTTTGTCTGTGTGTGTATGTGTGTGTCTGTGTGTCCGTTACCTATAGACTCCGAAACGGCTAAACCGATTTTCTTGAAAATTTACACACTTGTACTATAAGCGTCTGCGAGTGTTCTTAGCTAGGTTTTCAGTCGAGGTACCCCCGATAAATATCGAAAATCGATAATCGAAATAATCGGGTTATAGAAGAAGTGGTCCGATTTTAATCAAATTTGATACACTCATAGACAAAGACATAAGAAACGATATTCAGAAGTTTTAAGGTTGCAGTTCTTACAATAGTGCAGAAACCGATATTATATATATATATATATATATATATATATATATATATATATATATATATATAAAAGGCTTGCGTGTGTGTCTGTTTATCTGCTTGTATGGCTGTATTTTTTCAGCCCTTTTATTTTAGTTTTTGCTTTGGGTTTGGCTCTAAGTAGGTATAATTGTAGTTCTTAGTCTCAGCCATGATACCATTTACTCAGAGGACTTATTTAGCCTTCAAAATTCAGTTTACGACGAAAAAACTTATTTGATATCGATAGCAGGAAATGAAAATTTGACTTACATCCATTCATTTTTCTTTCAGTCTACGGTTTCGCTTTAACTGGAAACAACTATTGCTTTTTAGTCTTTCGTGCCAACGCCCAAAGAGTCTGAGCTCCAGGATCATGGATTAGTTTAAAGCTTTCATTACACCCGAGCAACACCGGGTTATACTGCTAGTAACTTATTAATTAACATCGACTAAGTCTCAAATGTAAAAAAAAAAAAAATAATTTCATAAATTAGCAATAAATAAATAAATGACTAACCTTGACTAACCATAAAATAAAAATATACTGATCTGATGACCCATCACTGGGAAAACTTAAATTAATTCATTAATTAATTAATCAATTAATTAATTAGCCGTAAAATAAAACAAATATAAAACAAATATAAAACAAATATAATCCTATGTTTTGCTCCGAAAAACTGAAGCTGAAAAAAGAAAGTAGAAAAAGCACTCACAAAATACTACAAATATACGATCCGAAATAAATTTGATTTTAGATGAGAAAAAAAAAAAAAAAAAAACAAACTTGAAGCTGCGGAAATATGGTTCTACAGAAGGATGCTGCGGATGGACCGACCATGCGAGCAATGATAACGTGTTGGAACGAATGGCAACCAAAATAAAATGAATACTGAGCCTCAGGAAGAGACAACTTAAGTTCCTGGGGCATGCAATGAGTAAGGAGGGCTTGGAGAACCTGATACTGATAGGTTAGATAGAAAGAAAAAGAGACAGAGTAAGGTAGCGGATAACATATTTGAGGAGCCTGATCAGGTGGATGACGGAACGGAGGTTGCGAGGTGTAACAGGAGAAAGCATACTAAGAGCCACCAGAGATAAGGAGACGTGGAAAACCATGATCGCCTACGTCCTGAAAGGACAGGGCACATAGAAGTAGGAGAAGATGTAGGTTACTGATTGGATAAAAAACAAACTGAACTTTCAGTGATCAGTGTTTATTGTTCTGGCCACCAAAAAAAAGTTTGCGTTTAGAGCCGATCCTGTGATTGAGCTAGCTACTCACATTTTTAGTAGCAACCACCAGGAATTTAAATGCAATGTCAATACACATCTCTTAACGACTTGACTCTTGTTCTTTCTACAACACCCTGTATATCTTTTGCTTTCTCTCTATCTTTGCAACTGTCATCACACCTGTATTCCGATCCATAACTGGTTCGCCTTTCTCTTTACTCTCCTCCTATCTAATCTTTTTATTCTTATGTAGCCCCCTGCACATCAGTGGTGTTACCGCCTTGCTCAGGGTGACAAGATATTGTCATGATTCAGTCAGAGACCACAGCAGGATGTTAAACAACAACAACAACAACAACAACAACAAGAGACTTCATCTGACTCCTCAAAATTACCCCACGATAAGCAGTTTTTTCACTTATCATTTATTTCTGTGCGTGTGTTTGTTCCCCCCCCCCCCCCAAAAAAAAAAAACACACACACACACAATCACATATCACCAGCTCTTTTTCGCTACGTTCTTTATTTCTTTATTTGCACGTAAGTGAATGCAAGAAATTCAGATTGAATTCTTGCATTCACTTACTCGCAAATACCCTTAGGAAAGGATAAATTCAGGGATTGGGAAAATCACAATTATGCCTCTTCCTCAAATGTCTATCTTTTTCGTTCCTTTTTTTGTGTATCTATATACTCAATTTCTATCTGGGTATATCTATCTCTATCTCTCTGTTTCTCTACCCCCACTCACGATCGCTGTTTTTTTTTAATGTTTTATTTTTTCATGCATTATCGCAGATTCTCTTTTGCTATCAAAGAAAAAAAATCTGAAAACGTATACTTTTTAAAAGTCCACTTAATAAATATTTTTTGTGACTAAATATTTTGGTCCCTTGTTGACCGTTGTAAATACGTTTTTTAAAATTTTTAAATGAATTATGCTGAGTAAATTTCTTTAAAGTTAGGCCATTTTCTTATGTTCTCATTTATTTATTACATTGATTACATGGTAAAATTCTAATATGTACATTCTGATGAGTGGAATATACGTTCCTGGCGTAAATAGGTTATGAGTATTAGCCTTTAGTGAGCGACCGCCTGTCGTATGCGACCAGCCTTTGATGGCAGTCGGAGTGGTCGCATACGACAGATTCTACTGTATATAATTATTCTTTCTATTTTTCTACAAAACGTTTTCTTTCGTGTTGTCTTTCTTGAAATTTGTGTTTTATTTTGTGGTCACGATACTCGGCATAAAATTTTCCTCTTAATTCGGGTATTCTGTCACCACAAAAAATAATTACCATATAAATATCAATAGAGGGCTTTAAAATAAATAAAAAGAATTAGAAAAAGGTCCCAACTGTAAATCACACATATACCATAAACACACACACACACGCACACACACGCATACATGCTCTAACACACTTACACACACAAACATATAGTAAAATTTAATGACAGCAGCACCAGCAGCAGCCAGGAATGGCCATTCCTTAAAAGGCACGGACTCACTCGGACAGACACACGCTCCTCTGCCATTCTGAAGATGAGATTTTGATCTCGAAATATTAATATTTAATAAATAGATAATACCCCAAAATTTCTTTACCTTTCTTTATTTTACTAAACGCATTGTGACAGCCTTCAAGATCTAACCATATAAAAAGAATTACTTTTATTAACTAGCATCGACTAACTTTAAAACAAAAATTAAAAATAATTAGCTATTTAATTACCATTGGGTCATTTTAAAACAAATATTTAATTAATTACCAGATAACTAGCATCAGGAAGCCGTGAAGTAAAAAAAAAAAATTACCCTATTAGCTAGTAAAGAGTGGTCTTAAAATAAATAAATTATTATTTACCTTATTAACTTTCATCAGGTAATCGTATAAAACATGGTCCTGGGCATGACGGTAAATTGCATCCAACAGCAAGGCTACTGATTGGAAGGTAGTGAGGAGCAAGGAACGACCTCTTGATTGTTGTTGTTCTCAGGTTCACCCTGACACGGAGTGGTAGCACCTGTTAGGGTCCCAGCTTTGGAAAAATAATATGCACGAACCAAAACTTGGGTTAAAACACTATGAAAGGAAAAAAATACACTTTTATATAAATATATACATAAAAATAGACTTTTATAGAAAAATTTACATTTTTTAAGGAAAAATATTTCCATAAAATATTTTTGAAGGAAAAAATATTCTCAGTAAAACATGTTTGAATACAAAACTAGAAGACATTTTCAGTTTTCTAAAATAAAAAAGAATAAAAACAAAAAATGTTCATTAAAATTTAACTAAATTAACCTTGTCACTATAACCGAGTATTTAAAGAAATACCGTAAAACACCACATTTTGGCATTAAATAACCCACAGAGGTTGATATGCCGTTAAAGAAAACTATTTATAATAGATGTATAATTAGTCCATTAACAAAACCTCAAGTCGAAAATAATAAAAAAATTTTTATATTAATTAAAATCGTGTAACCTTAAAATAAAATTAAAATAATTAAGTCGCAAAGGATAACTTTAGCTAACTTAAAGATTTATTTATCCTACAGTTTCTAAAATTTACTTTCTTTAAAGGTTGTGTCGAAAAGCTTTCGGGGCAATAGGAAATGTGACTAAATGATCAAACACTAAATCTATATATATAAAAGGCAAAATGTTTGTGTGTGTGTGTGTATGTGTGTGTGTGTGTCCTTTACACAAATCCACAATTTTTATCCGATTCTCAACAAACTTCACACAAATATTGTTTCGGCTCTCGGTCAGGTCATATACTACTTATTTTTTCCGATTTCCCCACTATACCGGAAATCGATACCCCGATATCCGATCAGGTCTGATCAAGATCAGGATTTCAGTCCTTTTATCGTCGTTTTTGCTACAGAATTTGCTCTGACTTGGTAAAATTATTTTTTTTTGTCTCAAACATTGGTAGATCTTCTCAGACGACTCATTTTCTCCGATATCGGAAATCGATACATCTGATATTCTATCGAATCTGATCGAAAAACCGATATTCAGCCATCAATATGGCTAATTTTCTCCAAATTTAGTCCCGATGGGTACGATAAGTTTTCATAGTTAGTTTATCCTTGGATGACTTATTTGACTCCGATATTGGATATCGATACCACGATATCCTAACGGGTTTGATCAAAATCAGGTTTTCAGCCCTTTTATTTTGGTTTTTGCTTTAGGTTTTGCGCTAAGTAGGTATAATTGTAGTTCTTAGTCTCAGCCATGATACCATTTACTCAGAGGACTTATTTAGCCTTCAAAATTCAGTTCACGACGAAAAAAACTTATTTGATATCGATACCAGGAAATGAAAATTTGACTTACATCCATTCATTTTTCTTTCAGTCTACGGTTTCGTTTTAACTGGAAACAACTATTGCTTTTTAGTCTTTCGTGCCAACGTCCAAAGACTCTGAGCTCCAGGACCATAGATTAGTTTTAAAGCTTTCATTACACCCGAGCAACACCGGGTTATACTGCTAGTTACTTATATTTTTGAACGAGTCTCTTGTTCTACCTGAAAACTATTCAACACTCCGTCATATTTTAGTGAAATACTGTCGACTTTAGTTGAGAATGATCTTGACTTGATTAAAGATTATCTACAAACGCGAATCATAAATGAAAACTACAAATGACACCACACACAAGTATTCCTTTGTAATGCTGGACGATGGCTTTTATCATATCCTTTATTGATGGTCACCTTGACTTTGATATATTTTACCAGCAAAATTCCTTATCTCATCTTTCCATCTCCAGTCTGGTATTTCCCTCACTGCGCTTGTTATCAGCTGATGTTTAATCATACCCACTTTTGCTCCGTCCTTCTTGCTTGTTTTCTATCCCGCAGATCTCGACTTTTACTTCTTAATCACCTTGAAGGGATCTCTTCTGGTCTTGTCTAATTCATGTTGATCTCTATTTACTCTTACTTGAATTAGGGTCTCTAGCATTGCGATTTCCATCGATCTTTAAACACATCTAAGTTCCACAGTTGACACAATGCATTCATCATACCCTTTGTGTTTTCAGTACATTCAGCCAGTTAAGTGCCATACATCATAGATAGAACTCTCTACACTCTTCCAGTATTCCCTATTTGTCATAGCTCCTGTAAGGTCTTCCTTGGCGATAGATGTATCTCTATGTATCCTGTCTGGAAAGGTTAATTTACGAGATCGATTGTGAGATGATGGGTGCCTCCATAATACAAACGATGAAACAAGTTCATTTGTGGCACGTGCACAATGCCCAGCAAACTGGACACGTCTCTTTTGAACTAAGGTTGATACTCTTGGTAGGTCTCCATATGTCATTTCTAGAGTAGAGTGGTTTCGCCATGAAAGATCAAGTACTCTTCTGAGAAGACGAGTATAACATCCATCTAAACGGCGCTGTTGTTTTGCTGAAAGAGTCCAAGTTTCAGATCCATAGAGTAAGATTGTTTCAATAAGTGCGCGAAAAACTTGGATTTTGATCTTACGATCAACACTGGATTTTTTTTTTAATCATCTCACCCCAAGCAAGGCATTCCACTGCCACTATTGCGCATGGGGCTACATAGGGGAAGGTAAAGAGAAGGAGTGGTTAGACATAGGGAATGTCAGGAGGAAGGTGACAGATGAGTAAGGATACCGAGGATGAGGGTTGGGCAGATGGGAAGAGTGTTTGATAGAATGGGAGCAGGTTAGTGTGTTAGGAGGTGTCTGTTGACCTTACATTTAAACTCCTGGAGATTGTAGCCGTCGGGGAAGCAATCGTGTGGAAGAGAATTCCACATTCCAGATCTTATCCATTTTGTTAGAAGCAGTCCATGTCATGCAGGATACACGCTTAGGCGATCATGTCTCGAAAGAGATGAATGACTGGGCAGATTTTCCCGCAGTAGGTCACCATTATTTTCTGTTGCCAACCAAGGCTATAAAACCCAATTTGTACTACTATTTAACTCATAGCTAGAGGGATTTCGGACGGATTCTTAAGTAAATGCAACAAATTCAGCTGGAATTCGAACTCCGCTCTACAATTCTCGTTCCGAGCCGATACCCACTGCACCACATATTTTTTTATACAGTATAGTTGACCCTGTACAAGGCCCGAGGTCACTCCGGGCAGACAGTTACGTTAAGGGGTAGTTTTTTATGGATAGAAGTGGGTGGAGATAACGGTTAATTCTAGACTTTAACAAAATTATAGTGATCGAGGAAAACATACTCACGGGAGTCTATTCCATGGAGCAGTGGTTCGTAGGAAGAATCTCTTTGAGAGGAACTTAATTCTCGCCGATGGAATGCGGAATGAGCGTGGGTGGTTTGCTGTTATGTAAGTGGCATGGCATATCCTTACGGCGAGGGTCAGATCTGGTGAGACCTGGATATATAGTTCGTCCGAGCACTTTCCATGGTAGTAGCGATAGGGCAGCGGTAGACTTGCCACATCCTGCCTCTGAAAAAAAGAGAGATTAAAAATAATCCTTCTACAACAAAAGCTCTGAGAAACTTTTGACTTCTATCGAAAATGGGAAGTAATGTCCGGACAGATCCTGTCCAAATATGGAAACACGACTTCATTTTCGGCCTTATCTGACCCTTATAAAAGGTAGAGAATTGCCTGAAGAGACAGGTACTTACCGGAGTCGTACAGTAAGCTGATTATTTTACCTGCATCTTTAACCATGGATCGTATACAGGAATTCCACTTGAGGTCAGTTGCGATAATGAGATTCAGTATCCCGGATGTGCGTCGGCGTGCAGTGGGTATCGACTCGGAACAACAAAGCGGGGAGCCGAGTTCGAATTCCAGTTGAATTCCTTGCTTTCACTTACGTGCAAAGAAAGGTATTAATCAGTCTTTTCCTTCCAGTTATGGGTTAAATAACAAGACAGATTGGGTTCTTTAGCCTTGGTCGGCAACCAGTATACCGCAGAAAGCAATAGCAACCTACTGCGGGATAATCTTCTGCCCAGTCAGTCATGTCTCTTTCGAGACATGATCGCTCAAAGTGTGTATCGCGTATGGCACTTAACTGACTGACTGAATATAATAGTTGAAAACAAATAAAACTTCTACTGGGCATAAAATGGGAGATCGGTTTTCCATTGTTATGAAGTAATAAACTGATCCGCCCCATTAATTATTACTTATTTATATAATGATATATTTCATCTCTTCTCTCACCAGCTATGGGCTAAATTGCAGGATAGATTGGGTTCTATAGTTTTGTTCGGCAACCAGTCTACCGCAGAAAGTAATGGCAACGTACTGCGGGATAATCTTCTGTCCAGTCAGTCATGTCTCTTTCGAGACATGATCGCCTTAGCGTGTATCATGTATTGCACTTAACTGACTGACTGAATATAATACTTGAAAACAACTGAAACTTCTACTATGCATAAAGTAGGGGGATCGGTTTTCTATGTTTATGAAGTAACAAACTGATCCCCCACTAATTACTACTTATTAATATAATGATGTATTATAATTCATCTCTTCTCACTCCAGCTATGGTCTAAATGGAAGGATAGATTGGGTTCAATAGCTTTGGTCGGCAACCAGTCTACCGCAGAAAGTAATGACAACCTACTGCGGAATAATCTTCTGCCCAGTCAGTCATGTCTCTTTCGAGACATGATCGCCCAAGCGTGTATCACGTATGGCACTTAACTGAGTGAATATAATAGTTGGAATCATGATTAAGGTTTTTACTGGCCATAAAATGGGGGATCGGTTTTCTACGTTTATGAAGTAATAAACTGATCCCCCATTAATTACTACTTATTAATATAATGATATATTATAATTTATCTCTTCTCACTCCAGCAATGGGCTAAATGGCAGGATAGATTGGGTTCTATAGCTTTGGTCGGCTACCAGTCTACCGCAGAAAACAATGGCAACCTCCTGCGGGATAATCTTCTGCCCAGTCAGTCATGTCTCTTTCGAGACATGATCGCCCTAAGGCGCCCTCTACAAATTGAGGATGTCAAATTCAACTAATTAGAACGATTTAAATATCTGGGGAGTATTTAAACAGATTTTAAAAAATACTATACCGAAGGTGCATTAAAAAAAGTTAAGAAAAAGGAAGATTTCGTTTACGCACAAATATCCTTGATTTGGGAAAGGTATTGATCTGTTTCTTCCCTCCAGTTGTGGGTTAAATAATAAGACAGATTGTGTTCTATAGCCTTGACTGGCAACCAGTCTAACGCAGAAAGCAATGGCAACCTACGGTGGGATAATCTTCTGCCCTGTCAGCCATGTCTCTTTCGAGACAAGTCCGCCCAAGGCGTGTATCACGTATGGCACTTAACTGACTGACTGATCCTCTCAAGGCACGGTGTCATCTCCAGGGGTCATCTGTTCATCTTGACTGGTAGTAGTTTCTGGTTAGATTTATTTCTGTTTATTTCATTTTTATTTATATAAGCGCTTTTTATTTTATTTCAATTTTTATTAAATGGTTTCCAACCAATCGTTATATAAGTTAGTATTTCAAAAGTACATTGGTGTTTTTTCAGCGTATGTCGTACAAGGCTGAATGTATGGGTCACTCAGTGAGGATCGAACTCCTGGGCATGACGGTAAACTACATCCGGCGGCAGGGCCTCTGATTGGGAGGTTGTGAGAAGGATGTAACCACATCTTGATTGCTGTTGTTATCAGGTCCACCCTAATCCGAAGTGGTAGCACTAGTTAGAGTCCCAACTATGGGTAAATAGTTTACCCCCACCAAAACTGGGGTGAAAACACGATGAAAGCATAAGACTTTTATAGAAATATTTATAGAAAAATTATAGAATTAAATTATAAATTTTAATGTAAATAATAATTAATAATAAATTATATTTACTTATAAATTATATTAAATTATAGAATTATTAAAACTATTATAGAAAAATATACATTTTTGAAGGAAAAATATTACCAGTACATTTTTAAAGGAAAAAAAATTATTGCCATAATAAATTTTTGAAAGAAAAAATTATTACCAGCAATACATTCTTGTATTAGCAGACATCTTTTGTTTTTTAAAATAAAAAAATATTTTCATAAAAATCTGACTAAAACAACCTTCTCACTATAATCGAACATTAAAAGATACCTTAAAACCCTACACTTTTGGCATTAAATAACCCACAGATGTATTGATATGCCGTTAAACAAAACTCAAATTCATATTTGAAACAGCATTGCAAAAAAGATCCTGGCAGCTTTAGACGATTTCGACGTAAACAAAATCGCAGAAATAATAAATGAAATCTACAACAGCGGCAGTCAAGTGCCATAAACATGCTTGGGCGATCATGTCTCTGGGCAGAAGATTATCCAGCAGTAGGTTGCCATTGCTGCGGTAGACTGGTTGCCAGCCAAGGCTATAAAACCCAATTTGTCATATTATTTGACTCATAGCTAGACAGAGAGAAGAGATGAGTTTTATTATCGAATAGTAATAAGTGGGGGATCAGTTTATTACTTCTTAACAATAGAAAACAGATCCCCCACTTTATTGCCAATAGAAGCCGTAATCATGTCTCCAACTATTATATTCAGTCAGTCAGTTAAGTGCCAGACGTGAAACATGCTCAGACGATCATGTCTCTGGGCAGAAGATTATCCAGGAGTAGGTCGCCATTGCTTTCTGCGGTAGACTGGTTTGCTAGCCAATGCTATACAACCCAATCTGTCATATTATTTGACACATAGCTAGATGGGCAAGAGATGAATTATATTATTAAGTAGTAATTAGTGGGGGCTCAGTTCATTACTTCTTAATAATAGAAAACAGCACTCCCATTTTATGCCCAATAGAAGCCTTAATCTATTATATTCAGCTTGCTATTCAGTCGTAATAGTCTGGCGAGGTAAATTTGCTAACCATTACATCACGTTATAGTGCCTCTATTTCCCAAGCATTAGGTTGTTACAAAAATAACATCTGCTTGAATGGTTATATTTTGAAAAGCCATTTTAACATAGTATTCACAGCATATATAATAAGTGAATTTTGGTATCTAAACTTATTTATAAATGGAATTTGTCTGTGTGTGTGTGTGTTTTTATAAGCGTTTCACCCCGAGCAAGGCATGTCACTGCCACTACTGCGCAGGGTCTACGTAGAGTGGAGAAAGGCTGATTAAATATAGGAAATGTCAGAGGGTGGGTGATAGGCGGGTAAGGATACTGAGAATGAGGGTTGGGTAGATGAGAGTGTTCTGAGAATAGATGGGAGTTAGTGTGATAGGAGGTGTCTATTGACCCTACATTTAAACACCTGGAGATTGTAACTGTCGGGAAAGCAGACTTGTGGAAGGGAGTTCCACAGGCGGGAAGCGCGAGAAAAGAAGCTGTTGGAGTAGAATTTACGGTTACATCTTATTTGTTTAACTGTATGTGTCCGTTACCTATAGACTCCGAAACGGCTGAACCGATTTTCTTGAAAATGTACACAGTTATACTATAAGCGTCTGCGAGTGTTCTTAGCTAGGTTTTGTGTAGAGGTACACCCGATAAATATCGAAAATCGATAATCGAAAAAATCGGGTTATAGAAGGAGTGGTCCGATTTTAATCAAATTTCATACACTCATAGACAAAGACATAAGAAACAATATTCAAGGTTGCAGTTCTTACAATAGTGCAGAAAATCGATAATATATATATATATATATATATATATATATATATATATATATATATATATATATATAAAAGGCAAGATATTTGTGTGTGTGTCTGTTTATCTGTCTGTATGTCCTTTATACAAATCCACAATTTTTATCCGATTCTCACTAAATTTCACACATATTCTTTAGGATGAATTTGAGCCCCAGCACCATGGATTAGTTTTAAAGCTTTCATTACACCCGAGCAACGCCGGGCTATACTGCTAGCAAATAATAATTAATGTTAGCTTTTTAATAACTTTTAACTTATTTCCAAAATGCCATATTCTGGAAGCATAGAAGCCTTTAATTATAAACATGACAAAACATGATTTTCGTTTACTTTTCTTGCATGAGATCTAACTTGGGCGCAATACCGCCTAAACTTCTGCAACTTCTAGCAGAGCATGGGGAGATGGGTCCGCGAGTGACCAGGCAGTACAAAGATGGCTCCAGAAATTCTGTACTGGAGATGAGAGCCTTGAGGACGAAGAAGGTAGAGAACGGCTATGCAGTCTTGGCAACGAACAATTGCAATTAGTTGCTGAGCAAAACCCACGTCAAGATGTTAGAGAATTATTTCGAATGCTTGGTGTCAGCACTGCAAAAGTCTCATGGTATTTGCATAATATTCAGTCAGTTAAGTGCCATACGTGAAACACGCTTGGGCGATCATTTCTGGAAAGAGACATGACTGACTGGGCAGAAGATTATCCTGCAGCAGGTTGCCATTGCTTTCTGCGGTAGACTGGTTGTGATCCAAGGCTATAGAACCCAATCTGTCCTGTTATTTGACTCATAACTGGAAAGAAGAGACGGATTAATACCTTTCCCAAGGTTATTTGCGCGAAAGTGAATGCAATGAATTCATCTGGAATTCGAACTCGGCTCTCCGATTTCTCGTTCCGAGCCTATATCCACTGCACCACAACGCACATCCGTCAAGTATTAAGAAGGTATAAAAAGCACGATAAATGGATTCCTCATGATCCCAATTAAAACCAAAAACTTAGGCGGTAAGTGTGCTCCATGCTCTTACTGCGTTACACCACTGATCCCTTTTTTGATCGAATACTTACTAGTGATCAAATATGAACCATTTATGATAACCGTAAACGAGCAGGTAAATGACTTGGTCATGATGACTGCCCTAAACATTTCCCGAAGCGAAAGATTATGATGACTGTCTTTGTGGTTTGCAATTGGTATTATCCACTGCAGCTTTCTGGAAGCCAATGAGGGCATTAATGCAGAGCTTCACTGCAATCAACTTGCTGAAATGCATCCATGCCAGCAAAAAATAGCATTGGACCGTTTTAAAACAAATATTTATTTAATTAATTACGAAATAACTAGCTTGATTCCAGCTACTTTTTCACCGTTGGGATGTGGCTTCCCTCTGTCTATATTCTGTCTATAAATATTTTCATGGCTTCTGTCACAGGCGTTTACTCGTGTAAGCAGACTGGTAAGTGGGTCTCACCCATTCATTGTTAGATCAACCAAATTCAGACGACAATTCTACACCATCAGCTTCTTTTCTCGCACTTCCCGCCTGTGGAACTCGCTTCCATATTCTTGCTTTCCTAACGGCTACAACCTCCAGGAATTTAAATCCAATGTCAATACTCATCTCTTATCCACTTGAATCCAGTTCTTTCTACATCACCCCGTATATCTTTCCCTTTCTCTCTACATTTGCAACTATCATCGCACCTGTATTCCCATCCTTCTCTTGCCCTTTCTCTGACACCCCCTGTAACTGGTTCGTCTTTCTCTTTACTCTTCTCCTATCTAATCTTTTACTCTTATGTAGCCCCCTGCGCATCAGTCTTTCTACATCACCCTGTATATCTTTTCCTTTCTCTCTACATTTGCAACTATCATCACACCTGTATTTCCATCCTTCTCTTGCTCCTTTCTCTGACACTCCTTGTAACTGGTTCTTCTTTCTCTTTACTCTCATCCTATCTAATCTTTTTTCTCATGAAGCCCCCTGCGCATCAGTGGCGTCACCGCCTTGCTTGGGTGAAACGATTAAAAAAAAACAACTTTTAACTGCATTTGAAATTCAGTTTCAGACACCGAAACGACACAACAATTACCGAAGCGATCAAAGTTGATCTTTCAAAACATATGTAATATATCAGTCAGTCAGTTAAGTGCCATACGTGATACACGCTTTGGGCGATCATGTTTCGAAAGAAACATGACTGACTAGGCAGAAGATTATACCGCAGTAGGTTACCATTGCTTTCTACGGTAGACTGGTTGCAAGCAAAGGCTATAGAACCCAATCTGTCCTATTATTTAACCCACAACTGGAGAGAAGAGACAAATTAATACCTTTCCTAAGGGTATTTGCGCTGAAGTGAATGCAACGAATTCAACTGGAATTCGAACTCTCCTCTCCTATTTCTCGTTCCGAGCCGATATCCACTGCACCTTTCCCAAGGGTATTTGCGCGTAAGTGAATGCAACGAATTCAACTAGAATTCGAACTCTCCTCTCCTATTTCTCGTTCCGAGCCGATATCCACTGCACCTTTCCCAATGGTATTTCCGCGGAAGTGAATGCAACGAATTCAACTGGAATTCGAACTCGTATTCCCGATTTGTCGTTCCGAGCCGATATCCATTCCACTACAACGCACATCCTCATAGATTATCCTAATAAAGCAAAACTCAGTTCCCTATTTAAGGAAATTACCTATTAGGGAAATTATTTATTAGGGAAATTATTCATTTAAGAAATGCAAAATATCTCTTTAGGGCTTTTATCCAATCGATGCCATGATAGTTTCAGTTTATGGAAAGTCAACCAGTTAAGTGTTCGATCGGTGAGTGATTAGTCAAAAAAATTTTCCCGCTATTGGTTGCCATCTTTTTCGCGGTACACTGGTTACCAACCAAGGCTAACAAATCCAATCTGTCCTGTTATGCATTCCATACCTGAAAGGATCGAATCCGTCTCTTCTCTCTTCAGCTATAGACTTAATCTTTTGCCCACCATTGTCTCAACAAATGCAGTTATTTTTTTTTATAATCATATCGCCCCAAGCAAGGCATTTTACTGCCACTGTTTTGCAGGGGGTTACATGAGAGGAAAGTTATGAGAAAGAGTGACAGATTATAGGGGGTGTCAGGAAGAGGGTAAGAGAAAGATGAGAATGCAAATGAGAGAGGGGTGAACAGAGAAAGAAGCATGATGGAGAGGATGCAGATTAGTGAGATAGGAGATGACTATTGACTTTACATTTAAAGTCTTGGAAATTGTGCGCGAATATAAGCTCATGAAGTAGAATTTGCATTTACATTTTATTCGTTTCACAGTAAAAGAGTGGGACCTAATTGCTAATCTTGTGGCTGGAGTAAATTCATTTATAGAAGACATTAGGGAGCTTAGTTCATCGGAGCAGAAGTAGTGAAAGTATTTGTAAAAGAGACACAGTAAAAGGGTGGGACCTAATTGCTAATCTTGTGGCTAGAGTAAATTCATGTATAGAGGACACCAGGGAGCTTAGTTCATCGGAGCAGAAGCCGTGAAAGTATTTGTAAAAGAGACGCAGTAAAAGGGTTGGACCTAGTTGCTAATCTTGTGGCTAGAGTAAATTCATGTATAGATGACACCAGGGAGCTTAGTTCATCAGGAGAAGAAACCGTGAAAGTATTTGTAAAAAGACACAGTAAAAGGGTGGGACCTAATTGCTAATCTTGTGGCTAGAGTAAATTCATGTATAGAGGACTCCAGGGAGCTTAGTTCATCGGAGCAGAAACCGTGAAAGTATTTGTAAAAAGACACAGTAAAAGGGTGGGACCTAGTTGCTAATTTTGTGGCTAGAGTAAATTCATGTATAGAGGACACCAGGGAGCTTAGTTCATCGGAGCAGAAGTATTGAAAGTATTTGTAAAAGAGACACATTAAAGGGTGGGAGCTAGTTGCTAATCTTGTGGCTAGAGTAAATTCATGTATAGAGGACACCAGGGAGCTTAGTTCATCGGAGCAAAATTAGTGAAAAAATTTTGTAAAAGAGACACAGTAAAAGGGTGGGACCTAGTTGCTAATCTTGTGGCTAGAGTAAATCCATGTATAGAGGACACCAGGGAGCTTAGTTCATTGGAGTAGAAACCGTGAAAGTATTTGTAAAAAGACACAGTAAAAGGGTGGGACCTAGTTGCTAATCTTGTGGCTAGAGTAAATTCATGTATAGAGGACTCCAGGGAGCTTAGTTCATCGGAGCAGAAACCGTGAAAGTATTTGTAAAAGAGACACAGTAAAAGGGTGGGACCTAGTTGCTAATCTTGTGGCTAGAGTAAATCCATTTATAGAGGACACCAGAGAGCTTACTTCATCGGAGCAGAAGTAGTGAAAGTATTTGTAAAAGAGACACAGTAAAAGGGTGGGACCTAGTTGCTAATCTTGTGGCTAGAGTAAATTCATTTATAGAGGACACCAGGAAGCTTAGTTCATCGGAGCAGAAGTAGTGAAAGTATTTGTAAAAGAGACACAGTAAAAGGGTGGGACCTAGTTGCTAATCTTGTGGCTAGAGTAAATTCATGTATAGAGGACACCAGGGAGCTTAGTTCATCGGAGCAGAAGTAGTGAAAGTATTTGTAAAAGAGACACAGTAAAAGGGTGTGACTTAGTTGCTAATCTTGTGGCTAGAGTAAATTCATTTATAGAGGACACCAGAGAGCTTACTTCATCGGAGCAGAAGTAGTGAAAGTATTTGTAAAAGAGACACAGTAAAAGGGTGGGACCTAGTTGCTAATCTTGTGGCTAGAGTAAATTCATGTATAGAGGACACAAGGGAGCTTAGTTCATCGGAGCAGAAGTAGTGAAAGTATTTGTAAAAGAGACACATTTAAATGGTGGGACCTAGTTGCTAATCTTGTGGCTAGAGTAAATTCATTTATAGAGGACACCAGGGAGCTTAGTTCATCGGAGCAGAAACCGTGAAAGTATTTGTAAAAAGACACAGTAAAAGGGTGGGACCTAGTTGCTAATCTTGTGGCTAGAGTAAATTCATGTATAGAGGACTCCAGGGAGCTTAGTTCATCGGAGCAGAAGCCGTGAAAGTATTTGTAAAAGAGACACAGTAAAAGGGTGGGACCTAGTTGCTAATCTTGTGGCTAGAGTAAATTCATGTATAGAGGACACCAGGGAGCTTAGCTCATCGGAGCAGAAGTAGTGAAAGTATTTGTAAAAGAGACACAGTAATAGTTGCTAATCTTGTGGCTAGAGTAAATTCATGTATAGAGGACTCCAGGGAGCTTAGTTCATCGGAGCAGAAGAAGTGAAAGTATTTGTAAAAAGACACAGTAAAAAGGGTGGGACCTAGTTGCTAATTTTGTGGCTAGAGTAAATTCATGTATAGAGGACACCAGGGAGCGTAGTTCATCGGAGCAGAAGCCGTGAAAGTATTTGTAAAAGAGACACAGTAAAAGGGTGGGACCTAATCGCTAATCTTGTGGCTCGAATAAATTCATATATAGGGGGCACCAGGGAGCTAAGTTCATCGGAGCAGAAGCCGTTGGGTTTTATCAAGTACACCTAGGTGGATAGCAAGAGCACCCGACCAGATATGGCAGCAGTATTCACTTCTCAGACGGGTGGTAGATTTATATATGTGCAGGATTTTTTCAGACGGGAAAAACTTCCTGGCCCAACAGAAAGGACAGACCTTCTTAGCAGTGGATTTTGCTATGGATTCTATATAGTCATTCCACGTGACGTCTGTTGTGAGAGTTAACTCGGGGATGCACAGTTTTTTGCTTATAGGGAGACTAGCCTGATCCGTACTAATTGGGGTCGGTAGGAGTGATTGTCTGCGATGATTAATAGATAGCAGCTTTGTTTTGGAAGCATTAAAATTCACGAGCCATTTCTTATCCAAATCCGCCACGGATTGGAGGTCCTTTCCAAAATCGGCAGCGAAGTTTGCTTTGTTAGCCTCGACAGATTTTTATAAATATAAATATAAAAATGCACATATTGATTGATGATTCGAACCTTTTACTATTTTCAGTTTGATTCGGTAAAACCTCTGCCATATGACTTACTAGTGGTATAGCTTCCTGACACATTTTTATCACGATTCGCCTTTGGGCTTTTCTACTATCTGCGTGCGTGTGGATTTGGACGTTTATCAATTCGTGCGCGGCCATTGTCAACCTGTTCGTGCGTCAAGTAACTTTCTTCCTATCTGTCTAGCTTCTAACTTGCTCTCTTCCCATCAGCAAGGAACAAACGAATAACCCAGTTAATGTTTTAAATAGTAAACTCAACCCTTTGCGGAAGTAGTCAACCCCTTCACTATGACCTTGCCAGCCCGACCTGCTCCTTGTCTCGGCCACAATTGAATAGGCCGGGCAGAAAAATAATCTTCAATATATTCGCATGAATCTTGCTTAAGTTGCGTACAGTATGACAGCTGATACTGGTCCAGACTCAGCTAGGCTGATCAACCTTCGACAAAGATCGGCGATCAAAGGCCACATTGATCGCCCGATTGTTGATCTTAGCTCTGATAAGGCAACTTGAGCTTCGCCCACAATCCTTCGGATTCATTCAGTTGACCAACGCACGTCTACACGAACGAAATAAAAAAAATACAAGTAATAATTGTTAGAACTCAGCAAAAAAAAAAAAAAAATAGAAAAAAAAAAAATAGAAAATGTGGGAGGGTTTTTAGTCCACTTCCTGATTATAAAGGCCTTTTCTTTTTTTTAGTTTATTTTCCAAGAAAACTGAACATACTGTTCCACCTCCTCTTTATGTACTTTTATCTGATTTTTAAGGTGGACATACCCGAGGAGTTCGTTCGTTCGTTCGCGCATTCTTTCTTTCTTTCTTTCTTTCGTTTTGTAATTTTTTCATTTTATTTTTCACCTTATGAAATTCTGTTCTCTTCTTTGTGGTCATTTACATCTTACTTCTAATCAGTAATTTTTATCGACTTCCTTTAAATACGGTGCCATTTTTCTAGTGGAAACTTTTATTTTTTTTTCTTAACTGTTTTGGGATTTCCTCATTTACATTTAAAATCTGAATGCTGTCACCATCTTCATCATTCATATAGTCTTTTTATCCTTAGTTCTTTTTATTGGTTGAGGATATTTTTCTTTATTTATTTCTTTCTTTCTTTATTTATTTATTTGTTTCTCTTTCTGTTTAAAAATTTTCTTATTTTTTTCGAATTCCAAATTCTGTTCTTTCTTTCTTTCTTTCTTTCTTTCGTTTTATAATTTTTCATTTTATTTTTCACTTTATGAAATTCTGTTCTCGTTTTTGTGATCATTTACATCTTACTTCTAATCGTTAATTTTTATCGATTTCCTTTAAATATGAGGCCATTTCTCTTGTAGAGACCTTATTTTCATTCTTTCTTTCTTTCTTTCTTTCTTTCTTTCTTTCTACATCCATTGAATTCTGTTCTTTCTTTCTTCTGCTCTGTAATTTCTTCATTTTCTTTTTCTTCTTCTCAATTCTGTTCTCATTTCGGTCATTCACATCTTCCTTCAATCCTTAAAATTTTTCGATTTCTTGTAAATCTGATATCAAATGTTTTGGTTGAGATCTTCTTTCTATCTTTCTTTCTTTGGTTTTGTAATTTTTTCATTTTTTTCCCCCTTATGAAATTCTGTTCTCTTCTTTGTGATCAATTACATCCTATTTCCAATCATTAGTTTTTATCGACTTCCTATAATTATGGTGCCATTTTTCTAGTAGAGACTTTCTTTCTTTCTTTCTTTCTTTCTTTCTTATGAGTTCTTTCTTTTCGTCTCCTCAATCTTTGTTTTACTTTTTACATTATTTCTTTCTTGTTTTTTTCTTTAATTAATTAATTTATTGTTACTTAATTTAATTTTCTTTTCTTTTTCTACTTTTACTTTCTTTGTCTTCTTCTGTTTTTCTTTTCTGTCTCTTTTCTCCTTTTTTTTTCTCTTCTGACTTTTCTGCCTTTACTTTCTTTCTGTCTTTTCAGCTTCTTTCTTTCTTTCTTTCTTTCTTTCTTTCATGCAATTATTCTTTGATTTTCATTCTTTTTATTTTTCATTCAATCTTCTTTCTCAATCTTCTTTCTTTCTAATATTTTTTTACGCGCCCTTTCTTCTTTCTTTCTTTCTTTCTTTTTTCTTTCTTTCTTTCTTTCTGTATTATATCACGTGACATTTCGTTTCTCAAAATGTGAACAAAAACTAAGTGGGAAAAAAAAGCAACTCGTCTCTTTAAATATAAACATAAAAATATCTCTATCTCCCTTTGTCCCCCCCCCTCTCTCTCTCTCTATTTCCCTTTGTCCCACCTCTCTCTCTCTATTTCCCTTTGTCCCACCTCTCTCTCTCTATCTCTCTTTGTCCCACCTCTCTCTCTCTCTCTCTCTCTCTCTCTCCTCTCTCTCTCTAAATTCCTCGCTCTTTCTTTCTCTCCCACTTTTTCTCATGTGTACATATAAATTATAGTATCTCTACGGGGCTTCTAATTTTTAAAAGTTCACCAAACCTGATTTCTAAATTGTTTCCTTTTCGTCTTCAAAATCCTTTTCATAAGTTCAGTGTTGTCTTGCAAATTGTCTTTCCTTTTCGTCTTGCAAATCCTTTTCATAAGTTCAGTGTTGTCTTGCAAATTGTCTTTCCTTTTCGTCTTGCAAATCCTTTTCTTAGTTTCAGTCTTACTTTCTAAAATTGTCTTTCCTTTTCGTCTTCCAAATCCTTTTCATAGGTTCAGTGTTGTTTTCTAAATAGTCTTTCCTATTCGACTTGCAAATCTTTTTCATAGGTTCAGTGCTGTCTTTTAAATTATCTTTCCTTTTCGTCTTACAAATCCTTTTAATTTGTTTAATGTTGTCTTCTTCATTGCATAAATATGCAAAATGCAGGATGCCTGCCACAGAGTGATAATTAGTAACCTCTTCTCCTTATCCTAATAACTCATTCGTCATTTCCAATTTTTCGTATTCTGGTTTGTTGCTCCTCCACCTCAGAACAAAAATCTCTAAAATTTTAAATACAACGCTAATCGTCATCTTGATTTTTTCTACATTGTCCTTTCTCCTCAATAAAGTCTTCTCATTCTCTTGCACTCCATGTAACATCTTGGGTTTTAGTAGCATTTTCACCTTCTTTGAGACGAAATGATTTAAAAAACAACCAAAAAACTTTTCTGTTTTATGTTGACATGAATGTATGGCAAAAAACAGCTTACCTTCTGGTGTCATAAACATTTTTAAACTGTCTACCATTTTCGTAACAAAGACACCGTTAACTAACATTGCCACGACAAGGAAGTTAAGGCCTCTACAGCAAAATATTACAAGCAAAAGAATATATACACTTCTTGTATTATATAACGAAATGATTTACATAATAAAAAAAAACATAAGAGACAGAAAAAATTCTTAATCATGAAGATAGATATTATCTGTGATTCTCTCCGAAATGCATCGGTTAACAAGCTAAGATTGCAGCCCATTTCTATTGGAGTGAGTTCGATTCCCAATGTATTCTAGATATTAATGACTGACCAAGTTAAGCGTTAGGAAATTTCAATATCACGCGATACGAACGAGGTAGACTTTTACCTTCCTACTGAAGGGATCGGAGGTTTTTGATCCCATGAAAAGGCCAAGACGGCGAATGCTGATTAACAGTATAAAGTTGACCAATGTATTTGATAGAATATCGCAGCATATTCATCTTGCCTCTTATTTTACTCAATTTCATTTTGTGATGTACCAAATATCAATAAAAATGAATTCAATTTTTTACAAACGAAGAACATGTGTATATATATATATATATATATATATATATAGTGTTGTCATCCGCAGACAGATCTGTTTCGCCATATCACAGCTCATTAGTACGGTTAGACTCCGATTGCTTTTTTTTACCCAGGATTGAAACACGACCGAAATGGCGTCAGTCGGCGACTCTACCCCTGGGCTATGGGCGTTTGGTGGAAGTAGGCAGACTTTTTAGCGCATATCATTATACGCACCCAATAGCTAGCGCGCTCTAATTCATTTCACTGAATGAGCGATGCGTATGTGTGTGTGTGTGTGCATATGTGTGTGTGCGCGTGTGTGTGTGTGTGTGTGTCTGTGTATTTATATATATATATACATGCATGTATGTATGTATATATGAATGTATGTAAATATACATAGATATATATATTATCCTCCGTTTAAAGCACAACTCACACATGCACTATCTATCTATCTATCTATCTATCTATATATATATATATATATATATTATAAATACGACTCTCATAAAAGCAGCCACACATCTCAAAAATAATAAAAATATTGTTATCCGACGTGCCGATAAAACCAATACATTTGT